>OW121792.1:10826919-11104030 GCA_933228885.1 Leistus spinibarbis | reverse complement strand
TATATATATATATATATATATATATATATATATATATATATATATATATATATATATATATATATATATATATATATATATATATATATATATATATATATATATATATATAATATATATATATATATATATATATATATATATATATATATATATATATATATATATATATATATATATATATATATATATATATATATATATATATATATATATATATATATATATATATATATATATATATATATATATATATATATATATATATATATATATATATATATATATATATATATATATATATATATATATATATATATATATATATATATATATATATATATATATATATATATATATATATATATATATATATATATATATATATATATATATATATATATATATATATATATATATATATATATATATATATATATATATATATATATATATATATATATATATATATATATATATATATATATATATATATATATATATATATATATATATATATATATATATATATATATATATATATATATATATATATATATATATATATATATATATATATATATATATATATATATATATATATATATATATATATATATATATATATATATATATATATATATATATATATATATATATATATATATATATATATATATATATATATATATATATATATATATATATATATATATATATATATATACAGATATAACAGTAAGTCATTGACTATAAATACCTAAAATATTATAGTTACAAGAATACAAGATATTACAAAAATTTTACACTCAAGGGATATATGAGTAAGGATTATAGATTAACGGTAAAAGGATTAAATGAAAGTTGTATTTAGAAGCGATGATGAAATATTTGTTTTTATAACAATCTCATTCAGCATATTTTGATCTACAAATTTTATCCAGCTTTCCATAGGGGACTGTACACCTCGTGCATATTGATTCATACCAGATAATTGTGTAAGAATATTATGTAGCCTTGTGCGAGAATTTAGTAGACATTTATTTTTCCATCTAGTGCCATCCTTTCCCACAAAATAGTTGATTTTGTCTTTATTTTTACAATTTTCATCATTTTCCACTTCCTCATTTTCAACTACGTCCATTTCATGACTTTGACCATTCTCTTCAATATCTTTTTGAGAATCAGAATAATGATCACTTACGCAGACGAAATCGGGATCAGCAATCGAATCATTATCATCATCTTCTTCCATTACTTCTAGATACAGTCTTTGCAATCGAGCTTGCTCTCTTTCGTAATCACCCATTTCTATAAATATTATATTATAATAATATAATGTAACGAAATGCTCAAATTACGTGCATTTTCTATATAAATATTATAAAACTATTTCTTACTGGGCTGGAAATTTTTTTGCACACTTTTATTGAAATATAAAATTCTAATCTCACTAAACACTTTGGGCCTGTTAGACCCGAGCTCCATCTAGCACAAGAATAGGTGCGTGAAGTTGGCACCCCAAGTATTTAGTGCTTAATTAGTGGTTATTAGTGCCACAAGAATTAGTTTCTTATCTATTATATTAAAGGAACTATGCACTTGTTAAACAATGAGGTGCCAACTTCACACTAGCACCAAACTTTTAAATATTGTTATGTTTTTTTCTTTAGATAATTAGTGCCAATTGGTGCCCTAAAAACAAAATTTATAGCTATTATATTAACAGAGATATTCATAGTTAAATCACTGTGGTGCCAACTTCACGCTAGCACCAAAGTTTATAAAATCACGATATTTTTTTATGATAAATATTTAGTGTCTAATTAGTGCTGATTGGTGCCTTAAAATTCAGATTCCTGTTTAACACCGTTCCGAAATTATTCACTGTTTAAATAATGACAGCGTAAAGTTGGCACCAAAGTTTTTAAAATATCTATATTTTTTATGATGAATATTTAGTGCCTAAGTAGTGCTAATTGGTGCCGTAAAAATATGATTCCTATGTAACACCATTTCGGAATTATTCATTGTTTAAATATGTACAGTTTGAAGTTGGCACCAAGCTAGTGCTAATTTAATATTTTGATTACGTTTTTATAAATGCTGTCAATGCCTGTTGTAGACTGTTTTAAGTTTGTAACCTTTTCTGGGCTAAGTTGAAATGCACCTAAAATTAACTGTTCCTGTTCTCTGTGATCCTCTTAGAGTAATTTGCTTAAAACTTATGAGTATTTTATGTTTAAAAATCAACGTTTTCAATCCTTTGTAACTCAGCGGGTATTAAAGCAAAAATAACGTTATAGGGTTTTTTTTTTGAGTAGAATTCGATGATCTACAGCTACACGTTCCAATTATCACTTTTTGTTTCGAAACCCTTGAGTTGGGGATTATCCCCCAACGAAAAAGCACACTTATTCCTTATAAATATTTCATATTTGAACTGTTTTGAATCAAATTATCCAAAAACATTTAAATTTTAAACAGGTATAGAATTAGTCCGAAGTGAAACGACCAAATGACTGTATTATATTACTCACCATTCATATTTTCTCTTTAAATGTGAACCCCCTTGCACATAAAACTGTATAATACTGACTGTTACAGTAAAACAATAGAAACAATATGTAACTGACACCAATCACAAAGCATCAAAAATATAAAATCAACTACACAAGGTAAATTATCTTGATGACTCAAACTACGTACTAGTTATGCGCATACTAGATGTACTTAGTATTTAAATTACTTTATATATATATATATATATATATATATATATATATATATATATATATATATTTTACTCAAAGTACTTCTTGGTACTTTAAGTACAAGAAAGTATTTAAAATACTTTTTCATGAGAAATTTATACTATAAACACAGTATTGAATACTAATTTACAAAAATATTTAAGTAAAGTATTTTAAGTACTTGATATACTTGAAGTACTACTGCCAGTACTTTTACTTTAAGTAGTTCCTAGCTCTGCTTAGGATCCAACTTGATATTCGGCATTGCATATGAAATACCAAATTAATATCTCGCAAAATAGTTTCAAATACCCCTATCCGAGTACCCAGTTTCAAATACCCGTATTCGGGTATCTGGTTTCAATTACACGTATCCGGGTACCCGGTTTCAAATATCCGTATCCGATTCCGAGTTTCTTTAATTTTGCTTTTTTTAATCACTAATAGGAACGTAGTGGGGGAAAAATTGTATCTGAAAAATTAAAAGTATTCGAATATGAATACTTTTTCAATTACCTACCGGACATTGATGTCGAATACAATTTTTTTTAAAGTATTCAAATACAGAAAACATATTCGAATACTGTATCTGAAAACAAAAGTATTTTGATATGTATGGGAAAAATTAAATTACACTTATCTTGATTATGGGTCCGTGGTAAATGAAAGATTGCTGTCCTAGTGATAAATTGCCGAATTATTCGTGGTAAATTGTCTGCAATTAAGTTATTAATAATGATGGTTTGTTGTGGCTATTTATTTTTCTGTAATGCAATTTATAAATTTGAAAAAAATAACTAGTCTTTTGGATTGCTCTCTTCATGGGCTACAATTTGATTTTATTCATAATAAACATAACCATTATATGCCAAAACGTGAAAATTCTAAAATAATTATATCGTGATTTAAGAATATTACAGACTAGCATAGATACGGACATATTAATTTTATTCTAAACAATATTAGTATGTAAAATAGTTTCATAAATTTGGTGTCTTTAATTTACCATAGTTAAAAAATAGAAAGTATTAATTTACCACTTGGAGCAATGTTTACAGATTAGATATTCGTGTTGCATTAGCCAACGTCTTAACTTTACAAAATTTGTACTTTGCATTTTCTTTTTTAACTTTTATACTATAATTGAAACCATGTGATGTTTTATTTTAATTCCAGGATTTGCGGTACTTAATGGAGTTATCGAACACTACACCACTCGCCTTTGCCCCCAGGAATATCTAGAACTTCATAAATCTAGGTAAATAATTTGGGGTATAGATTTACTATAAAGTTAAAATAAACAAAACAAAATCTACCCCTGTTTTCAATACCATTTTTTAAATCATTTCCATATCCATCAGTCCTCATTCGAAATCAACATTTACCTTTCGTATCATTATAATTCTCATCATTTAAACTTACATTATTTTTAATATGTTACATGATTGAAAGGCCGGTTTACTTAATATGTAATACCTTATGACTGCGAATAAATTTACAATATTATATAAAGACTTTTATAAGAAATTATACAGCACATATTCTAAGAATTTATCTTAGTAAATGTGTGGCAATTTTTGTTATAATTGGTTGTTAATTTTATGTAGAGAATGCCATAAATATATTTTATAATTGTATTTACACTAGTAATCTTTGTTTTGGAACGCCATTGCTCGAAGAATCTGAAATATGTGGGGGAATTTAAATTATAAATCAACCGTAGACCTTGGCAAGGCCATCTCTATCATTTCAGAACAATTCGTATGCACTAGAATAGAGGCATGCGTGCCTTATAAACAGGAGTCAATGTTGGACAGTTACTTAAACTACTTAAAAACTAAACAAAATATTCTGATTTATAAAATAATATTATAATAATTACCAACTGAACATTATTGTGTAGATTTGTTAATCTAGAAATTAAAAAATACACAGATTTTTGATGCATCAGTGTATTTGGTAGATTTACTTGCACAGCAAAGAAAATATTCGGTTTTTTACAATTATTATACAAGTAAAATAAATATTTAAAGAATTATCGACTGAATATTGATAAAATAAGGGAATTTTATATTTTTCAATTTTAGATGTATGTAAAAATTAAGCAAGATGATTTTTTACCAAAATGAATGGTACGAATAATGTTCTAAGCATTTTTTGCTTTAGTTGTTTAACATTTATAAGAACAGGCATTATAAAACAAGTTTTTTTTTGTAATAGTTGCATAACTACAATCCACCATTTTTCTAAGGTTTGTAAGATCGGGCATTATTTTATTTGGTAGATTTATTATACTAGTATTTACATTTTTTTTTTATATGTAATAAATAATACAATATTTGGTTTTACTATATTTATTTAGTATAAGTAACTCGATTAACAGACAATATATTTATTGTTCAACATTTAATACAAATATCTAGAATTATTCCATGTGCCTCCATATGCAAACATAGTATACAGTTCTGAACCAATGCAAATTTTTGAAAGATAAAACAACACATAATTGTAATTTTTTTTTTACAATTTATTCCAAAAGTTATACAGTTACTATTTGTAACCGGCCTTTATGTGTATATCGTACAAAATATATTGAAATTGTATTTTAAACCTTTAGACTGTACATTCTATAACAAAAACATACGTAAGTGTTTCTAAAACACGGGCCTCAATACTCTAAGTGAAAAATTCGCGCGATGTATATTTTTGTTCTATCCATACTAAACTTGTAGCAAATGCATAACTTAGAATTTTTTATTTTTTTGTGAAACCTTGGCCAGAAGACAAAAAATATCTTAAACCTCAATTTTTGTTGCAGCTAATATAGTTATTCTTAGGTAATACTGATTGTTCTAAAATTAGGTGTGTTCGTTTATACTGCACTAACTTGTTGAGAGTACACTGAAATAACGTCAGATAAACCAATTTTACTTGTTTTGATAAATTCTATGTGTCAAACGCAAAGTAATGTTTTAAATCAGCGATTTATTATTACAAAAAAAAAATCTGGATTACCCACGACATTCTTATACTTGTTATTATTGTACATATATGTAATATATTATTATTATTACAAAAAGGTGGTCTTATTGCCTATTGTACCCTTATATGTAATATAGCTTTATTTTTATTCTGAAACAATATCAATATTAACAATTTAGTTTCGAGTCTGTGGCTGATTACTTAAAATAATAATAAAAACCCTTTACCACAAAGTATTTTAATTTAGATAAATACGTATTTCGACAACTAAGTTGCCATCATCAGTAATATCTCTGGCTAAGGCAAAAACCTAAGCGGTAGGTATGTAAAAAATAAACAGATTCAGCACATAATTGTTGCAATAAACCAATAATGTTAGTACAGTTTTAAACATACAAAATACGAATAAAATAATTGTTCAGAACAGCAAGTGTACGGTAAATGAACACCTCTATTATGTCTGATTTAATCATATAATTATTATAAACTAATAAGGATCCTATTAACTAACAAAATAAAAATTGCAACCACGAAACTATGTGAGGTTCGCACGTCTTCTAATTGGAAAAATTAATTTCTGTTAAGCTAATTAACATCGTTATAAGTTTGGTATAGACAGAGAATGGTTGGTCATATTGATTTAAGTACATTGTAAATGTTCACTGCGAAAAAAACTGGTTGATTCAAAGAAATTTTCGGCGCTGAATATAATCGTATGTTGAATATTCCCCGAATTTGAAATAATTAAATTAATTTTTGTTCGGTTTTCAAGCTATTTATTTATTGCATAATATTTTCTGTGTTTTTTTTTTTCAAAAGAAACTTCAACATACAGGTTATAAATATTTTGTTTTTCGACAACTGTCAATATATATATATATATATATATATATATATATATATATATATATATATATATATATATATATATATATTTATATATATAGAGTGGAATCCGCTTATAGTGAACTTGAAGGGACCAGGAATTTAGTTCACTATAAACGAATGTTCGCTATAAGGAAAGTACCCATTTTAATTTTCAAATTTTTATTAACGTCCAAAAATTCTTCAAAAAATCCTAAGATATTTAATGTCAACAAGATTTTTTCATATTGGTAAACGAAATGCCATAAAAATTATAATTTTAAATTTTAAAATATTGTAAAACTTTTTATAACTTTTTTTTTTTTTCTAATTGTGGACCCATAGGCTATAATAATTAAGAACAATTATTTTTAATTTTATTATTATGCCAAGTGTGGAGTAGTAGGGAAGAATCCGCTGCTTGCATCGCACATATTACTTATAATTATAAGGTTAGTTGAAGGCATAAACTTATTTAAAATTATAGATTATTAACTACCTCGTGGCTAAAGTGTCAGAGTTACCAGCATAAAATTTATTCTTGCCAACCGAACCGAGATCGCATATAGTGAACTTAAAGATTAAATTCAGTGGATTATAGCCGAAAATTCACTTTATGCGGGTTCACTTTATGCGAATTGATTAGGTGATATGTATTTGGTTGGGACTCAGTGTATACGTTCATTATAAGCGAGTTTCCACTATATGCAGGTTCACTATAAGCGGATTCCACTGTATATATACATACATATATATATATATATATATATATATATATATATATATATATATATATATATATATATATATATATATTGGTGTTTTATCAAACTGATATAAAAAGCAAATTAGGAATAATTTATTTATATATAAAAACATAGCACGCTTCCATGCATTACTAGCAGCTTATATAGCGGGCAAACTACCAGTTAATTGTGAATCCGTATCGAAATATAAATAAATCACATGTAAATACTTGTTTTAAAATTTGAAACCAAGTTTGAAACAATAGGATCTTATACAAAATGCTTCATAATTTTACTGGTATAATACATACTTTCATTTGAATATTGGTGATATTTTGAATGCATGAATATTAGAAACAAGTAAATAATAGTCCTTAAAAAACTAAAATGTCAATTTCAAATCTGTAACCTTATTACATACCATATATTGAAAGCGATTCTAGTGGAAACATAATAAAGTACCACTTCGGTATGTTTATGTTCGAACTATCACTTTGACACATTATGATTTGTTTTTTGAGATATCTTTTAAACGCAAAATTTAATACAAGCGTATTATAGTATTCTAAACTATATACATTTTGCTAGTAGGTTTGTAAGATATTATAAACGTCAACGAACAATACATAAACCGACAAAGTATTTTATCAATTCACCGTTCGATCATGGACATCAATTTCTAACGCATGTTTCATCACACATTCAAGATTGTTCATGGATAGTGTTATAAAACCCTATTCTTAAATATTATTTTATGAACATTTTAATTTTCAAACCTATAGTTGCAAAATTTATTTTATGCCATTATTAGTTTTTCAACATTGCACAATATTATGTATATACAATTATTTTCCAAAAACATCATATTCAAATATATATATATATACATATATATATATATATATATATATATATATATATATATATATATATATATATATATGTAGGTTCAAATATTTTTTAAATAATTATATACATTTACAGCGATAATTAAGTTTTACCAGTTCATAAAAGAGGAAAAAATTAAATGCAACAAAGTACAAGCAAATCACAACAAAATAGTCTGCGTACAACCATAATCGTGCTCAAGTATTGCATCATATGTTTACATATTTTAAGGGATATGAACAAATCCAATCAGTCTTACGTTGCTAGTCACTGGAATAGTATTAATATTAACTTAAAAAAAATAGTTATCTGTTATGTCTGCAAATAAAATTAATAAGGTGAAAAAAGGTTTTTTAACTATCAATTGACATTCGTAAATTGATTATTAAGTTACGAAATGAAGGAAAAACACTTCGTGAAATAGGAAATATTGTGGAACCATTCAGATAGTTATTAACAATTTTAAATCAACCGGAACATTCATATCAAAGCACCGAGCAGGGTGTCCGAAAGTATTTACCATTCGTGAAGAGCGAGAAATCATCAGCAAAATAAGGGTTGATCCAAAATTGAGTACTCCAAAAATCGCTGCTGATATTTTAAAATCACATAGTAAAGTTGTTACTCCTGAAACAGTATGAAACGTACTAAGAAGAGCAGGTTATCATGGACGCTTTGCTAAGCGAAAGCCATACCAAAAGTTAATCAGAAAAAACGAATAGAATTTGCCAAAGAACATTTAGGTAAATCTGAAGACTTTTGGAACACGGTAATCTTCACCGATGAGAGTAAGTATAACTTATTTGGATCAGATGATCGAACTCATGTCTGGAGAAAAGCAAATCAAGAATATAACGTAAAAAATACATGTGCCACGGTGAAACATGGGGGGAAACATATATATATATATATATATATATATATATATATATATATATATATATATATATATATATATATATATATATATATATATATATATTTGTACGCAGACTTTTTTGTTGTGATTTTATGTTATACTTTACATATGTATAATTATATAAAAAAAATATATGAAGCTACTTATATAGTTATATTTGGTACGTTTAATTTAGTATTCTGATATATATGTACTCACTGTACATAACTCAAGAACAAAAAATCAACATATTACAAACTCATCGAGTTTTCCGAGTGCTTCTGAAATTTTGATCTGTAGTTTCAAATTTGTTCTAACAAAAGAATTAGCACATATTGACGCGTTTATTTTAAAAGGATGTAACTGCCATTATAATAATATCAAGACACTTTGGCCCGTATTCACAATTCACTTTTATCTCCAAATTGACTTGATGAAAAACAGTATTCTTGTGGTATATATCAATGCATTTTTCGGTTGAATAACAAGCTCTGAATTCGGGTCGTAAAAATTTCTTTGAATTGTTAACAAATCACATTTTTTCTCAGTAGTATTCCATAGTAAAAAAAATAACACTGTTAAATTGTTTATATATATATATTTTTTAATTTTACGTAGTACATAACCCACTATACAGGTCAATACATATTGTTTATTTTTTTGTATATGGATGTTATTTTATAAATGAA
This sequence comes from Leistus spinibarbis, assembly GCA_933228885.1. NCBI lineage: Eukaryota > Metazoa > Arthropoda > Insecta > Coleoptera > Carabidae > Leistus > Leistus spinibarbis. Next base: position 11,094,210 of record OW121792.1, on the reverse strand, counting down.
AATATTGTTTGTGACAAGATACAATGGGAATACAGATAATATTCATTTTATTGTTTCTCGAAAAATAGATTATTTTATTTTTATTTCCCAACCTATTTATTGCTATGAACCATATAACATTTTTTTTCAGTATTTTCTTCATAGTTATAGATTGCATTGGGAAGAATTCATAATCAATGCAGTGAATGTGAAACATACATATTTCAGTTTAGATAAGGTAAACATATGTATTGTATTATGCACTTTTCACACCAAGACTTTAAGACATGTCACTGTAGGTTTACTGATCTTGAAGTTCGTTTGAGGCTCACACCAAATATTTCACCCTCAAACACCACACTAGTGCAAATTTGCACATCGAAAATTTCTGGTATTTAAAAAATAACAGATGTAAGAAACTGATTTTTCTTAAGAAAAATTTAATTTTCACTTAAGATAAATAATTTCATTGACTTTTGCATCGCTTTTTACATAAGAAATAACAGTTTTGAATAAAAATTATATATATATATATATATATATATATATATATATATATATATATATATATATATATATATATATATATATATATATATATATATATATATATATATGGAAATTTGCACTAGTGTGGTGTTTACGTGACTGGATTGAAGTGTGGTGTTTAAGGGTTAAATCGCTAGTGCTGTTATCTATAATAACATATTTATTCTTGGCCTGGCAACAGTTCGCGGTGTCAAAATAATGTTTATTTGGGATTTTTCAATGTTTCGATTAATTGATTTTGTATTTATTCTATAAAATAAAAATAAATTTGTGTTATAATATCATATATTAACAAATTTGGTATCTTGAAATACATAGATAAACGCATTAAATAAATAATTTTAAAATTTGGCAATTGTATTTTCAAGGTTATATTTGAAGTCTGCAACGAATACTACTTGCCCGCACTTTAAGACGCAAATCTCTGTCTTCAAGATAGGCGAATTTGATGTCAGGTCATGCGCAAATACACTAACACTTCAAGGCAGGCTTAGTTTAACATCCTATCTTAAAATCTTGGTGTGAAAAGGGAGAGGGGGAGTGGGGAAATTAAGGAGAAACATATTTATAGCCTAATCATTTTTTTAACAAAAGTTCTACTCTCTTTACTCTGAACTCAAGAATATGTATAACACGTATATGTATTTGGATGATAGTAGTCTCTGCTCTTCTGAAGATATCGCAGCGATTTGAACCAAAATATTCTGTGGGATCTCTTTGAATTCGTTTGCAGTTTAAATCCTATCGCCTATATATACATTCGGTCACAAAATAACAAAATATATTAACATTAAACAAGCTTAGGTACAACGCACCTATGCGTCCAGCTCGCCTTATAAGTAATATATGCGATGCGAGCAGTTTTTAATAATTTTGGCCTTTTGGTTAACTAATTGAAAAAATGTTATAGATATAAAAAGTCTTACATTTAATTTAAGATTATATTAAAAAAAAAAAAAATTCAAATTTTGAAATTCAAAATTATAATATTTAATAATTTTTTTTGGGCTTTGGGTTAACAAAATGAAAAAATCTTGTAAACAAAAAATATCTTAGAATTTTTAGTAGAATTTTTAAGTGTTTCAATTATTTTTATAAGGGCAGTATTAAGGGGGGGTCCAAATTTTGAGGCCCTATAACTCGGGAAGTATACGGGCGATTGGATTTAAACTGCGAACGGATTCAAATGGGATGCCAAATAATATGTGTACCAAATTTGGAGTGAATCGCTCCGGTACCTTCAGAGGAGTAGAGGGCACAAATTTGGTCTTACGAGCGACCGAGCGAGCGAGCGACGACTAACATCCAAGTATATAAGTTATATACATTTTCGGAATCAGGGCGACGAGACGAACACTTTTTCTTAATGAAATTTTTTGATCCGAGAATGCTACAGACACACGACCGAATGCTTTAGCCTCTTCGGTACTACGTACGGCGAGCTAAAAAATAAGGTAGAGTACATGCACATATGCCTGCAGCTAGCCTTATAGGAAATATATGCGATGCAAGCAACAGACTCAACCTTAAAACGCATAAAAATTAAATTTAAAAAATAGTTATTTTTTTTAATTATTATGGCATTTGGGTTCATATTGTGAAAAATTGTTAGACATAAAAAATCTTAGAATTTTCTGTAATATTTTTGATATACTCAAAAAAAAATTGTGTGCGCATATTTTAAAAATTAAAATTAAATTTTTTATGGCCTTTAGGATACCAATATGAATTAGAATTTTTGACAGTTTCAATTATTTTTCTAAGGGCAAAATGAAGGGAGCACCAAATTTTGGGGGCCTATACTATACCTCAGGAAGTATACGGGCGATTGGATATAAACTGCGGAAAGGTTCAAATCGCTCGAGTTAACGAGCGTCGACTAACATCCATGTATATGAGTTATATATATTTCTGGATTCAGGATGACGAGATAAACACTTTTTGTTAATACATTTTTTTGATCCGAGAATACTACAGACAAACGACCGGTTCCTTTAATTCTTCTGTACTTCGTATGGTGAGCTAAGAATTATTTTGATATAGCTTAAATATTATTCGATTATAAGAAAAATTCCAAAAAAATTTAGACATTTTTAGCTCGTACGATAGTGCAAGACAGCTACTATAGCTGGTCGTGTGTCTGTAACATGCTCAGAGCAAAAAGTTCTTGTCTCGTCTAGGGGTGGGCATTTATGAAAATTTGATATCGATTATCGATATTTATTCAGTTATGAGTTTACACAGATGCATCGTGATGACTCCATAACATGGCGTACAGAGATTTGTTCAGTTTTTAGTTTACACGGACGCTGCGTGATGACTCCAAAACTTGGCGTAAACATATTTATACAGTTATGAGTTTACACAAACACTGCGTGATGACTCTATAACATGATGATCCATTTTCTTCCTAAGTTATCAGTTTACACAGACACTACGTGATGACTCCATAACATTTACTTTAGGCTTACACGAACGCTACTCGACTTTACATAAACTTTACTAGAGACTACTATATAACTTTAGTAAAACCTTGTTTTGTTATCTATTTTACGTAACAATTCCTCAAAACTATTAAGAGGAATCCCCATACCCGCTGCAAACATAGCTAAACAAGGTTTCGTCGAACCCTTAAAACTCCTTTATTACAACATTAAAATGAATGAAATTTTTATTTTTCAGATAGCTAATACTTCGCTCTAGCCTTTTCTAGCTTTCGATTTTCAAGTTTTTGCTTAGATTTTTTTTTGTGTTGTTCTATATTTACCCTATTTTCAAATGTTCATAGTTTTTATTGAGATGACAAATTTAAAAATTCAAAACTAGACAAGGATACATTGACTATTTTTCTACCGGAATATTCTAAAAGTTTAATTCAAAAAAATGTATTAGGAAGTATTTTAAGGGTCAAACGAACGCTTCAACTGAGTAGTAAATAACATTGGCTCTTATGGCGCTAGGATATTCGTGCACTTCCCCCTTTACACCGACCTGTAAGGACGGCCAACCATGGGGATTCCTCTTAAGGTAGTCACTATTTTTCTATTATTTGAAACATACTTTTTGAAAGCTGAAAAACTAATAAACCGATTTTCAATTTTATTTTTTTAAATTATTTTTCATGCATTTCTCCAGGGATTGGACTATAATGAACCCATTCGGACTATTTTTCTAGCCCACACACGCTATTTTAATGTCAAAAATGATGTATTTTTTCAACTTTTTTTACTACACAATTTTCCATATTTTCCTTACATAATAGTCCAATCCGTAGTTTTAAGTGTCTACTTTAATATGATTTTTTAATTTTTCGTTCCAATCATCTTAAGTCGAAATATCACAACCGCCGTTTTTTCCAATTTTTTCAACACGCTTACTTCCACGCCATCTTTATAAATATTTTTTTTTAATATATATATATATATATATATATATATATATATATATATATTTATATACTTTAAGGATGTATAATTAAGATGCAAAAAAAATTAATTACATATATAATAAGGTATAAGAGAAAATAAATATGAATAATTATACATATTGATATATGTGTATATAAATACCTCGTACCTTCTTCGTAGACCCTTTTTATTTTCTTATAGAAATGTATATAAGAAAGTATATTGTAATCATAATAAATGTCGAAGTCGAGATTTAAACGGAAATACACGTTTTGACCATCCTTAAATCGACTCTATATATATACAGCCCGAATGTGCACATTGAATTTTTGAAAACTAAGCCGAAAGTAACGATATACTCTTTCTACTTTTTCAATATCTCGAAAGCGGCATGATTTAGAGGAAAAGAGATTTAAATGAAAGATATTAACACTTCTACCAATTTGTATTTTAAAAGTTTTTTTTTCGGAAATGTAACCATTAACTTTAAGCTTCCTTTAGATTTAGATAATAACTATTTTGCATACACGTGTCTCTGGTTGTCATACATATTGTTACATGGCAATCGTATAAGGCTTTAATCTCTTGAGGTCCGTTCCAAATCGTAGGTTGACTAAGCAAGAGTGTGTGCAGAGGGCACTCAGGTCGTTGTTAAATTCAGGGTGATGTTAACTTTAATTCATTAACGACGGAAAGTATATTACCACGGGAAGATTGTACCCTGTATACGCAATTTTTTTTTCAGCAATAATATTAAGATAATTTTATATCCGTAATTGCTTGTGATTTTACAGCAATTTCTTGGTCTTCTTCAGATCGTTTATTGAATGATAATTTTATTAATATTATTCAATCATCGACGACATATAAGGTTGCAATACATTGAAGATCTTTAAAAGTACATTGCCACTAAAATATATTATCCTCTCAAATGCATATCGATTATTCTGTTATTATCTGACAGATAGCATTTGACGTAAACTAGTATATGCGCATGCGTCAACGCTTTTATATTAGTTTACTATAAAATCATACAAATGTCTTACTCTCCCCTTATTCTTTGTTTTTGAACGTCCCCTTGTAGTTACATAATCAATAAGATTAGGTTCAGGCACCTATTCCTTCAGCTCGCTTTATTAGAAATATATGAGATACGCGCAGGGGACTCCGCCCTCCCACTCCGTGCTTGCACTTAATGTTAAAAAATATATACATATAAAATAGTCTTACCATTTTAGCCCGTCGCACATAGGAGTATTTGTATGAAAAAAAAAAACCGGACAAAATTATTTTATAGATTTTATCTCGTGATAGCAAGTCGGAGTTGTTTTTTTGCAGCTCTCTCAGTCTCCCGCTTCGGCTTGCTATCCTCCTCCGTGTGCTCTCTTGCCCGTGCACTGAGGTACCGTCTCCTGACCCTCACCGAGATTCGTCGCGAGTCGGCGATCTCCTCGTTCCACCAGTAGACGGCCCTTCTTCTGCCCCTCTCTTCTTCCTGAGCATCGCTGCGTCACGCCTCTACAATGTCTTCCTGAATCCTGTCCGGGTTAGCGACTCACGTCCTAGCAGTTAGCTCTCCCCCTAAGTTCTCCCTGAACTTTTGAGGATCCAGCTTCCTGCTATCCCATCCTCGAATATCCTGCGGCACTGATGCTACTGACCCGCTGCTGCTGTGGGGCGTGAACTTAATGTAGTGGTGGATGCTGAGGGTTTCCTTCTCGCCCACGCTCCACTCCCTGCAGTGTGGTACCAAGCCGGGGCAGGCCCACGTCAGGTCGATGTTTGAGGTCGACGTACTTCTCCTGAACGTGAGCTCGGAGCCCCGGTTCATCACCGTCAGGTTCATACTTGCAGCCTTCGTCCCGTCCGGTGTCCAAGATGGCAATAGCGGTATTCAGAGTCTTGATAGCAGCGTCTCCCCTGGTGTTTAGGTGGCAATTAGCGCTGATCTTCGTGTTGGGCTCAGAGACCAAAAGCAGCTCGATACATCTTTCAGCCGAAAAATTTTGAGACCCTATAACTCCGGAAGTATACGGGCGATTGGATTTAAACAGCGAACGGATTCAAATTGGATGCCAAATAATATGTGTTGGTTCAAATCGTTTCGGTACCTTCAGAGGAGTATAGTTGAACAAATTTGGTCTTACGAGCAAACTATCGAGCGTTGACTAACATCCAAGTATATGAGATATATTTAAGGCGACGAGGCAAACACTTTTTGTTAAGGACATTTTTTGATCCGAGAATGCTACAGACACACGATCGATTGCTTTAGCTCTTCTGTATTTTGTACGGCGAGCTAAAAATTATTTTGATATTATATGGAGAGCTAAAATTTTGTTCGATTATTATCAATAAAGTTTCAAAAAAATAAAGGAAAGAAGAGTAGGACCTTTGTTTATATGACATGAAAAAAATTTGTTTGCTTTGTGTCCCATTCCCAGATCTTTATTGGATTTTGAAGTACTGGAATATGGCTTACCCAAAGTTGCATAATACAAGTTTAAGGGGGCATATACCTTTTGCGTTTTAAAGAATCGTATATATTATTTACATTATCTTTTAGAAAAACTATTTAAGAATTCGATTTTTAAAGCCGTTTTTTTGTTTCATGTAACTCAGTTTGGAGAAAATCTGGGTACTGTGCCCGTCTGTTTTTTAAACATGGCCTACGGAAAAGGGTGTAGGGAGCGGAATAAAGGAGTTACAAGGATGAAACCTTTTTCTAGTACAAAAAAAAAACATGAAAATAGGCTACTTTTAGGCGTTAGAAAGCTATATGCTCCCTTAAATAACTAGTACAGAAGAAAATTTAGAATCAACATATAAAATTCTAATCGCTTTATTTATACACTGTTAATTAATAAAAACAAAAGCTGCGTATTTCCTTAATCATATTTATATTATAACATTAATATTTGTACAAACCATAATTTCATATGTTTTATTATATATGACATTATGCCAAACAAATGGCGTTTTGAATAATAAATAATATCTTGCTATGCATATTTATTAAAATATTTTTAGTATATGTATAAAAAATTGTTTAAAACAACATTTTCTTTTTTCTTGTGTGTACACATTAAAAGTTGGTATAAATGATTAGTTATATCGGGTGTACCAGGATTACTTATCCATGACCGTGAACAGACGATATACTTCTATGTATTGGCATTTGTAAACATAAACACCAAATTAAAAAAAAAAAATCACAGAGTATATTTGTACCTCAGAAACCAACAGGGGTTAAGAGGTCAAATTAATTTTTCTGTAAATTCAGCACAATTATAGTATATTTTGAATAAATTTTAAGCAGGTAAATAAAAGTTAACTAAAATTGTATACATGATATGAGGGTTTTAGCTCAAAAGTGGTCAATTTACAAAATTTCGGAACATCTCAATCTCATCTATATCTCAAAATAACGGTGTTTTTTCAATCACTACCATCTAGTAAAACAAAAAAATGTTACATAGGCCACTGTTATTTTAAAATATAGACGAAACTTTGTAATTTAACGGGATTTAACTCTATTCCGAAATTTTGTACATAGGTCACTTTTGCGCTGAGCAGCTCATATAATAAATTAAAGTGAGTAGTACGCATGCTTAAATGGGTCTTTTATTGTTTGTCTTGTTACTTTGTTTTTAATTATTATAGCCTTTTGGTTAACAATTTGGAATAATGTTATAGATATAAAAAGTCTTACAATGTTTTGTAGATTATTTTAATAAAATAAATTTTTAGTGCATATTGTAAAATATTTAATAACTTTTTATGGCTTTTGAGTTAACAATATGAAATAATCTTATAGACATAAAATATTTTAGAATTTTTGGGTGTTTTACTTATATTTGTAAGGGCAGTATTAAAGGGGGTTCCAAATTTTGGGACCCTATAACTCGGGAAGTATACGGGCGATTGGATTTAAACTGCGAGCGGATTCAAATAGGATGCTAATTAATATGTGTAGCAAATTTGGTGTGAATCGAGCGAGCGAATGAGCGACGACTAACATCCAAGTATATGAGTTATATATTTTTTTGGATTCAGGGCGACGAGACAAAAATTTATTGTTAATAAAATGTATTAATCCGTCAATGCTACAGATACACGACCGTTTGCTTTAGCTCTTATGTACTTCGCACGGCGAGCTAAAAATGGGCAAACCTTGCTAACTCTGTCTCTGGCTGTCCTCTACTGATAATTTTTAAGTTTATGTTTATACATTCTTCTTTTAATTGTTAACTTCATTTTAAAATTGTTATTTTCTTATTTTGAGTAGATTAAAATAATCAACATGTGATTTTTTTTTCTTGTGAAGCCAAAGGCCATAATTATTAAAAATAATTATGTTGTCATTTATTCGGCGAGCTAAAGACATAAGCGCCTGTACCTAAACTTGTTTAATTTAAAATTTTAATTATTATCGTCAATTCTACAGTTGCCAGTGGCAAAACTTTTCCCAACCATTACGGCTATTTTAGGCAAAATACTAGTAGAATAGGGTTTTGAATATATTAACAAACAATAAACTGTCCTAAAATGTGCACTAGCGCATAATTTACAAATTTACCTAACGGAAAAGTAAATGTTAGCTTTAAATTCAACGTGCGTCAAAGTAGTTAGGTGATTTATTCGTTGTTTGAAAATTCAAAAACTAGTATTTCAAAAATATTTTGAATTTCACCAATGGGAAATTTAATTTTAAAAATATGACTTTATTTGACGAATGTATTTGCAAAGGGGTATCTCCCTCAAAAATGAAAAAAAAAACAACGATTTTCTTCTTATTGCCGATTCGGATGCTACATTCAATACACAGTGTGTGTAACTTTGATATCTTGGTAAAGAGCACATCATTTATGGTTTTTGCCTTAGTCAGAGATATTACGTTATACTCCCATTGCTACTGATGACAACTTAGTTGTCGAAATACGTATTTAGCTCAATGAAAATTCTTTGTGGTAAAGGGTTTTCTATTATTATTTTAAAGCAAGAATAGAAATTCAAGATACCTATTTATTAGTAAATTCCCCGTATTTCCCCGTAATTATGTATAAAATAAATAATAACATTGACTATTATGACTCATGTCCGTAATTTTTTTTTGAATTATTTCTTTTCTTATGTGAAAATTAGACAAATACTTTAAAAGTTTAATTAGAATTTTTATATGCAGAATTAAAATATCATGAAGTTTGAAGTGCTACAAATACAACTTTCAGTAGATTATTTAAGCAAAATTTAATTGTTATTCTATACATTATTGGATTGTTAAAAAGTTTACGTTATTTAAAAACAGAATTAACATGTTTCAAGAAAAGTTTTCAATGTAGTTTTGGAAATATGGTTGTTTATATTTCTATCAATATCTTGCTTTCGCATGCGCAGACTATTTTGATACAAAGTTAATTAACTAAATGATTGATGAACTTCAAAAGTGTGACGTCAAAACAGTGGTGTTGATATAAGTGGAGCCGCATTGATATTTTTACTTTCATTTACGAAGTAATAAGTAATTATAGGGAACACTGAAAAGATCGACGAAAAGATTTTAATGGATATATTCATTTTGAGGGTCCCTGAATCCATTTTGAATATTTTCTCAATGATGTCTCTGTATGTATGTGAGTGTGTGTAAACGCTCTATAACCTGTACTGTTCAACGTAAAAATATGATATTTTGAATTTAATATTTCAACCGGAAGTCGTGTCATTTTTTAACTATCTTGACAATGGCTGCATTTACAGAAAAACTTAGATATTCTAATTTTAAACAACTTTTATTTTGAAAATTTTCTTCGAAACGGTACCAATCTCTACAAAAAATGCAATTGAAATATTTTAATTCTTTTATAAACCAGAAAATATTACATGTAAATAATTTTATATTATTTTATATCGTATATTTCTATAATGAAAACGTATTTATGTATCGTAGTTCATTGCTACAAAATAATTATTTGTAAATCGTTAAAAATATTCTAAGTAATTTGATTTTTTTTATTAATTTTTGGTATATACTTGCTTAGAAATGGCAAGTTTAGGCAAAATCAAAATTTTGTGATGCTAAATTTGAATAATAGAACGAAAACACATTTCATTTATCAATGTTTGAGATATTTCGTCAAATTTAATCATTTATATTTTTCTATCTATTTCACATAGAGATGAAATTAGAATATTTGTGACGATCTTAATAATACACTTATGGGGTTGACTTTTTATTTGTAATTGGATGAACTTTCAACTATAGGGATCATGTATTCAAACTAGGGCGACTATAACTAATTAGCTTGCAATTAAATATTAGCGTTATTATGGGAAGTTATCTTGGTGTTGCCGAATAGTCCTCGTGTCCCTAAACTGGCCTTCTGAATAGCTACTTATAACTGGTAGTTCATCTTGATATTTTATAATGCCAGTTTTTTAATATCATGATACAACACCAGGTATTGCTAAACTTGAAAATTAGCTCCTGAACCCAAAATAAATATCACTGCAGTACTAACTTGTTAAATATAATGAATTAATTTTTTTTTCTTTATTTTTGACCCTACAAGTTTGAATTTTAATACAATGTCCACAACGTTAACTTTAAAGACGTGATTTTACTTGTAGATTATCTTAACACAGAAAACAAAATACAATGGGAGACAGGACAAAATTTTAAAAACAATTGAAATGGAATTTCCATATGGCTTATTATTATTATAATATATAAATAATAAAGTATATCTATTATTATATACGATTTTTTTTTTTAAATCTTTCATCAATTTCAACAGCGTGTGAAAACGACTTACTAAAAAGAGTTAGAGCGAGTGTGACGTCAGAAACTTTGTTTGCGCTAGCATCGTACATGCATTATCCTCTACTTGGCGTTAGTTTTGAACTCGTTTCGATGCGAATGCATATTTGTTTCTTATTTCTTTGATTTATTTTTAATGGTATAATGAAGTTTAGGGATTTTTTGTTCAGTGAATATACATTTTGTACTTTGTACATCATAGATGACGCAAGTCCAAGTAGTAGTAGTCCTACACATCATTATAAATATTGTTCTGGACCTACCACATTGTACTTCTACAACAACAAAAAATACGGACAAACAATTTATAAATATTGTTATATAACACTTGCTTATCGTCCTAAAACCAAATATTAATTACATTAGAAAATAAATCTTAAGTAAATTATAACTTTTATATACATATATTTTTAATAATAAGTAACACATCTCAACGTTTCGACGCCAAGTGCGTCTTCTTCAGGAACGTATGACTTGATCATTCATTTTTCGCTATGTTTCTTGATACAAAAACATGGTGAAATAATGAAAAAAAAAATATATATATATATATTTATCCTAAACTAGCAAAATGTATTACATAATATAATTTACTAAACTTAATATGCTCCTGATATTCTTGAGTTGTGCTATTTATTATTAAAAAAACAAGCTTAGGTACAACGCACTTATGCGTTCAGCTCGCCTTATAAGTATTATATCCAATGCGAGTAGCGGATTTTATCCTCCCACTCCGCGCTTTGTAAATTAAAAAATAATTGTTTTTAAATATTATAGCCTTTTTGTTAATAATTTGAAAAAATGTTATAAATATAAAAACTCTTACAATTTTTTGTAGATTATTTTGATATAATTAAAATATATATATATTTTTAGTGCATATTTTAAAATTAAAAATTATATTCAATATTTTTTTATGGCCTTTGGGTTACCAATATGAGAAAATATTGTAGTTCTAAAATATCTTAGAATTTCATGTAGTATTTTTAGGTGTTTAAAATGTTTTGGAAGGCCAGGATTAAGGGGGGATTTTTTGATCTAAGAATGTTACAAACACACGACCGATTGTTTTAGCTCTTTTGTACTTTGTATGGCGAGCTAAAAAGTAAATATTTGACTGCATTCCTAAGAAAAACTTCCCGGATTAATCTACAGTCAAAGAATCAATCAAATGCATTGTTGTTGCTATTCCCTTTTTATTTATCAGATTCTAAAATAAGAGTATTACTAAAATTTACAAATCGGCTTTGACTAAACGTATTTCTGCAGCGTTTAAACAATCATTATTTTGCATGAACTGAATCAGCATTTGGGAAATTAACGCTTTGTGCCCTAACGACAACTGCCAGTATTAAAAACACTACGAAATGCATTAAATGTATATTCTATCAATACAAGTCGCAAACGTAAACAGAGTTTCTGACGTCACGATCGCATCGTGTACTCTACAATGCTCTCTACTCTACAATATTTGAATTTTATTAATTTATTACTAATTGAATTAAAAACGAAAGTGTATTTTGTTGTTACTAATTGATAAATATGTATCAAAGGAATCGTTAAATAAATTAATGTTTAACATATCACGAATTGTTCTGTCCCCCATTGCATTTGTGACAAAAAAGTTTTAAATAAATTTAAAAAAATTCAAAACATGATTTGTTTTTCTACTTTTGAGCGACAATATATATATATATATATATATATATATATATATATATATATATATATATATATATATATATATATATATATATATATATATATATATATATATATATATATATATATAAAACGTGGTAACCTAACCTAGACCCAACTAAAGGATTCACCCAGTAAGAGACAAACTTTACTTTTATAATATGATTCTAGTTTATTAAAAGCAAAATAATATCGGAAAGCCAAAAAGAAATAAAAATTCATTACAAATACCTATTTTTAGTTCGCCGTAAGAAATACAGAAATGAATCTGTTACATTCTCGGATCAAAAATTTCCTTAACAAAAAGTACTTGTCTCGTCGCTATAAATCAAGTATTTGTAATCAAAATACAATATTTCTTTTTTTGCAAAGGGAAGAAATCACACAGCGAACCAGCTACTAAGATCATATGCCGCTGTGTGCACCAATGGGAACTGTGTAATAACTACAAACATCTATGCCTTTAGCGATATCAGGATTTGAATCCGAGCCGCTTGGTAGAGCGCTAGAACTGCTGATCACTAATACTAACGCACTTGACAACGACGACTAGCGATATATTGATTATTATTATTCGTATTATTTCAATATTAAAATGAAATATTATTAGGAAGGGAATAAAAAAACCGCCATTCTCGGCAAATAGTAAAACTAACGAATTCTTCAAAGTTGCCGTGTACTGTGTAATAAATGATTGTAAATACAAATAAATAGACATATATTTATATTTTTCTTGAAATTCTTATACCAAGAGTCGAAAATTATTAATTTGTAAACTGGCTTATTTACTTACATCTCAAATCCCGAATTAGTATTTTTTGTTTAAGCCATCATTTCCACGGCAGATAATATTAATTTCTAAACCTACAACAGTGTACTTGATTCATGTTTTGTATCTTAACAAACTTCAATTATTATTTATTGTTTGATAGTTATCATTTCAACGTCAAATTTATTTGTAAGTTTGATAAATCGTATATGATATTTTGCATCTTCAATTCTAAACCAGTGAATGTTTTACAGGCATGAATACAATTGCCGCGACAATAACTAGTTTATAGAAAATATTACAAACATATACTAAATGTTAACAAAAGTGTCAGTTAACTATGAAGTATAATTTATAAATTTTACACTAGGGCGGTCACAACAACCAGTTAGAACCAAGTCTTACTTGATGATAAAAAAAAAAGAATTTATACCTTAATTAAAGTATATGTAATAATTTCTACTTTAAGTATAATTTTTAATTAGCAAATGCTAAATAATTATTTATATATAACAAATAATATTGTAAAAGTTTCTGAAAATATAAATACTATTGGTATTGCAAACTTTCAATTTACATTAACCACATTAAAAACATTTGCTAGGTGTATTTGTTTTTATTTAAATTACTAAATTTAAGCCAAATTATTCTTAAACTAAACTATTGTTTTAAAAATTGATTCCACAATAGCTTAACATTTAAACTTTAAACATAAATAATATCGATTCAGAATATCAATTTATTTTAAAAAATAAAACAACACTCATAAATCGGTACGTATAAAACTGTGCTAGCAGGGGTAACTAGCTTCAGTATATTTACAAATAGTAATATGAGAATTCAATTCAAACACGATTTCGTTTATTTTAGATTTGTTGCAGAAAATTACATTGGCGTGTAAGCTTATCATTTGTTCAGGAAACAAAATAAAAGTATATCGTATTAAAATTCCTAAATTAACAACATACTTATTATCAATGAATGAATTAATAAGTCTTTTTACGTTTTTATTAGCAAATTTAGAATAAAATCAAATATTACCTGAAGCTCTTCTTAGGCGGATATAATTTTATAGTCAATTTCGTTAACACGAATTTGTGATATAAACCCGGCTCCTTTCTTACTATATACCAATCGTAATTGATTGAGAAATTGTTCTCAAAATGGCATTTAAAATCACTGGGATATTATGGGATACCGAATAATTCGAATTTGTTTAAACAAATAATATTAACAAATAAATTTGAACAAGAAACCTGATTTATCTATATCACGCAATTGAAAAATTGCGTTCGATTTAATCGAAATAGAATCGAAACAAATACACCATAATTTAAATTCATGATTATATATTTAATGTTTTTTTAGAAAGTAATAAATCTTAAACCATTATTGTATTAAAATCACTGGGATATTATGGGATGCCGAATATTTTGAATTTGTTTAAACAAACAAAATTAACAAAAAACCTGATTTATCCAAATCATGCACTTGAAAAATTGCGTTCGTTTTAAACGAAATAGAATCTAAACAAAGTACACCATAATTTAAATTCATAATTTTAAATTTAATGTTTTTTTGGAAAATAATAAATCTTAAACCATTATTGTATTTGTTAAAAAAGATTTTTGAAATATATATATATATATATATATATATATATATATATATATATATATATATATATATCTATATATATATATATATATATATATATATATATATATATATATATATATATATATATATATATACATATATATATATATATATATATATATATATATATATATATATATATATATATATATATATACATATATATACATATATATATATATATATATATATATATATATATATATATATATATATATATATATATATATATATATATATATATACATACATACATACATATATATATATATATATATATATATATATATATATATATATATATATATATATAATTTATAAAATCGCTAATATACAACACACACACACGCACAGAAGTATACTAACAGATAAATTCATTGATATTCTTATTAATATTAAATAGAGTGCTCACGTTACAACGTAACTGGTCAAAATTAGCCATTACTTGTTAGTAATTTACTTACTGGTCTTACTTATTTCTTGATTATTCGTCGGTGAGTCTTTCTCTTCAGCAATTCGCGGAAGTAACTCGCCCGGACCAGACAAATTTAAAGATAAACGATTATTTTCGATTAAACTTGTACTGACGATCACAGCACCGCTTACACCACCAAATTCACTGGTTATCGGTTGACTCGGTTCGCTGACATCTAAATCTTTAGATTCGCGATCAGATTGTGTAGTCGACCGCCAGATGGTACCCGAATTACCGCGTGTTGTGGTTTTTACAACCGGAGGATTCCCTGATGAAGCACAACACAGTGGAGAGATGAGAGTACATTTGCTTTCAGCACTACGCGGATGCAACCGATCGGGACTTAACGCTCGTCGCAATAATGGCGAACCGGGTTCCGACCCTTTAGGACGTACAAACCCTTTTTTTGCCTGCCCTGAAACTGTTGTTGTTGGGGTACTACCAGCGCTCGGACTATACGATTGGGTAGTATTCGAACTACCTGGTTGATGTCCGACAGGAAATGCCAATGGACTCGGTGACCGCGTTGGAGAACTCGGTAGAGGAGACGGAGAAGGAGTGCGAGCCAGAGGAGACAGAGGAATATGTCCAACTGATTTTCTTCGACTTGGGACGTTTGTGGGACCGGTTGGATTAGTGGCGTGTAAATTTTTCGAACAACTAGTCGAGTGTAATTTATGTTTTAAACCGTGTAAAGTTGACGGTCGTTGGTAATGTTGCTTACTGTTACTGTTGCTCCGACTGGTTGCAGTAGGTGTGTTCGGCGGTGTTGAAGATGACGGTGAACTGGATGTGGATGAGGTGTTGGTTGAGTGCTGGTTGTATAAGTCGGATGGTGACAGCGATGGTCGATTTGCGGGCGATGCACGGATTGCCGGTGGAGAGAGGTTTATCACATCTTGAGATCGAGGAAATGACTGAAAACTGCGACTGGGCGTTACCATTGATGGTGATGATATACATGCTGCCATCTGAAATAGACAAATGAAACAATTACTATAATTTTAAAATTAACCCGTGGACTACATTTGTCCACTGTAGTGGACGCAACTTGTAACCTATTTATTGCAAACAAATCAATGAAATCATATACGAGTATATATTTTTACGTAGAATTGTTAATTTGATCTTAGAAAAATATAGTCAGTTTGATTTTCCATGGTAATTTAAAAACATAGCAAAAAAAAAACGATAAAAGTTGACTGGATATGTCTTAGATATGCGTATTATTTATAATTCTGATGAAATAAATTTTTTATCTAGCATATTAAGAAAGATAGTCAACGGATTAATGGAATTTGCACTCGGTCAAACATATTTAATAAACTAAATGAAACACTTGGTTAATTCCAGAAATTGATAATTTAATCATTCTATACGAAATTTGACTGATATATCATTATGAGGAATTATAATTATAAAAGAATATGTACAATGATATATAAAGAAAAAGTCCTGTTTAAAATTGACGTAAGTTATACATTTTGTTGTTTATTTGTATCTCGCATTTCCAGTGTCGAAAAAAATATTTCTGAAATATTAAATACAAAATATACTGACTTTATTTGAAGTACATTCGTTTTTTTAAGAGATGAGGATGAAAACACAGAGCGGACTAACTGCTATGGTTGTAATACACTGTGTGCTCCGGGGATAAAGCAGAGCCACAAAGAAGTGTATGCAAGCAATGAAGAAGCTACCAAAACATTACAAGCAGCTGTTAACCGAATCAATGATTGGACAAAAAGATACCAAAGACCAAACAAAACGAAATCAATACATGTAAACTTTACTAATTCACGAATTCAACACATACCAGTCATAAATAATAATCAAATTATTCAGCAAAATACTTAGGCTAGATGCGAAGCTTCGCTGGAAAGTACATGTCCAACGTGTGATTCTGACATTAATACCCGTATATGGCATCGTTTATCACCCGTGTATAAGGTGATAAATTCTGAATCAGTCTCATGTTTAAAGAAGAACGCCTGTCTATTACCACTAAATTTTTAAAAGATAAAAGATGAGTGTCTGGAGGTTGTCAGATTCTGGATGCATTAGGAATGTTTGCTAGGAATAGTAGTATTTCTGACGATGCGAGATTATGTGTATGGTGCCAACATTAACGTATAAGAGTTAATGTTGGGTATGGCAGACGAAGCATAAAAGTGGAGTGCTGCAGTGGAAATGAGGTTTTTGAGAGGTATTTGTGGTGTTACAAGAAGAGATCGAATGAGAAATGCATGGGTGAATGAGTAGTGCGACATAAAGCGAAATGTTGTACGTAGAGTGGGTGATGGACAAATGCAATGGTTTGCTCATGTCGAGAGAATGTTGAATGAAAGGTTTAAAAAAAAAGTTATATGGGTCATGTAAATGGAGTAAGAATACGTGGTCGCCCCTATAATACATGGCTAAATATGATTGAGAATTAATTGAATGTAAGGCAAATCGTGAGCAAGCGGAACTAAAGAGCGTGTATGAAAGGTTTAATGAGTGAAAATGAAGCGTGTGAGGTCTGCAAGAATAGAGATGAATGGAGGAAGATTGTAAGAATGTGATTGTAAAATTGAAAAGGGATGTCTGCCACCCCAGTCATGGAAAAGGGCGTGACGTTATGTATTTATGTATGTAAAATGTAAAAGATAATAATATTGGCCGATTGATTGAAACAATAGCGATCCCTACAATGTATTAAATATCAATTTCTTTTTTCTGACCTTCGGGTTCATAATTTGACTAAACGGTATAGATATAAAACACTTAAAAATGCACTTTGAATTAGTAAGAGGGCACGAAAGAGATACAAAATTAATTTAGATACATACCTGTTGTATTTCAACAGTGGCCCGTTTACTGCTGATCTTCCTGAACAGTGACGTTTTACGTTTCTTTTCGGCGTCTCGCTTCTGTTTTCGTTGTCGGTGCAGACTACGTCGAGCTAGTTTACTCTGCCAGAGCTCTCGTTTTCGACCACCACTTTGAATTGAGGTCTGCTCGAGAGGTGTGGCACGTAGACTAATGTGTTCCACACCACCAAGCATCAGTTGTAACACCTGAGTATGATACAGTCCTTGGACGGCTTCACCATTGACATGAGTGATTAGGTCGGCTGGTCTAAGGCCAGCTTCGAATGCTGGACTACCTTCGTCTACAGCCTGAAAATAAGCGAAATATGATTAAATTAAGCCACATTTTTGACACAATTAAAAAATATATATTTTTTAGATGTATCTGGCAAGCAGGTGCGTATGCTAAGGGAGCTCAAGCTCCCCAAACCCAAAATTACAGCTAAATATTATTAAAATTAATTTAACTTTTTCTTAACATCGCGACAATAAAACTGTATTCTGAATGGCATTTAACGCAAATCTCGTAGATTGCAGCGCACCAGACGGCCTGAAAGCGAATTACTAATTTCAGCTTCAAAAGTAGAGACAATTCCATAGCCCAGCATTTAATTATTCTGTCCTTTGGGTTCACAATCAAAAAAGAATTACCATTTTTTTGATATACTAAAAAAACAAGCTTAGGTACAAGACACCTATACCTTCAACTCGCCAAATAAATAATATATGCAATTCAAGCAGCAGACTACCCCGTCCTATTCCACGCTTGGTATAATATATAAATTTAAAAATAATAATTTTCAATTATTATTGCCTATGGGTTCACAATTTGAAAAAATGCTATATATATATAAAAAGATTTCCAATTTTTTGTAGATTTGATTGATATACGACAAAAAAAAATTAATGCAAATTTTAAAATTCAAAATTATAATTTTTAATATTTTTTATGGCCTTTGGGTTACCAATCAATATAAAGAAATTTTGTAGACATAAAATATGAATTATTTAATGTTTTAATTATTTTTCTAAGGGCTGTATTAAGGAAAAGCTCCAAATTTTGGTGCCCTATGACTCCGAAAGTATACGGGAGAAATTCGGTTAAAATCGCTTCGGTACTTTCAGAGGAGTAGAGGGCACAAATTTGGTCCTATGAGCGATGACTAACATCCAAGTGTATGAGTAAGGCATGCCAAATACAAACATATAGAAATGAATGCAAATGGTCACAGAACATGCAGTTTGAAATTCGAACATGTTGGAAGTTTTCAAGGACAAACTATAGCGATTATTGTTTGTAGAGGCATTCACATCGTTTTGAAATTATAAATGACAGTAAACTTTACATTGAATTTTTAAATATGAATGAAATTTAGACAGTGAATTTTTAATTCAATTAGTGAGGCCTAACAACTGGATTAACACTGGGTGATTTCCAACAAGGACGTTGTTGACACTGTGTAACACCAGTGTTGCCAACCCTTTGTGTAAACTGAAAATTCCCTGATAAAAATTTGATATGTTGTATTGTATGTGATAATTCATATCAATAAAGTTATCCATGGGTGCTTTTCAGTAAGGTACTTTGTTAACACTGGGTGCTTTCCGACAAGGACTTTGTTGACACTGTGTAACACAGAGTCTGATAAACTGCGTTCCAACTACGCTAGAGTACGACTCAACTCGACTCTGTCGCTGCTAAATAGCAGTCTGGTGGTGTAATGGTGTCACGAATACCAACCTTTAAAAAATGTATGAGTAGATTGAACGCGTCTATGTGTCCCGCGCAATTTTAAGCATAAGCAAATCTAGCAAAGAGTAGTACATGTTTTATTATATTTTCGGTGTCAAATATGAGTGCACCAGATTTAGATATTGGTGAAAATGGTAAGTAACGACTTGCGCGCACTCTGTTGGTTAGAGTTCATAGCTTCTAAAGCATTCCAACTAGCATGCGGCACAGTGTTCGGTAGCGTTTGGGAAAGTCTGACAATGTCTCTCAAAGTTCTCTTGTTGGAAAGCACCCACTACTTGATAGCACTTTATGTAGTCCGACTGGCGTATAGAATTTGACTTGATTGTACTCGGTGTTGCACGCTCGCGCTATTTGTAGTGTGACCACGGCCTTATATACATTTTTGGATTCAGGGCGACGAGATAAACACTTTTTATTAAGCGTTATTTTTTATCCGAGATTGCTACAGACACACAACCGATTGCTTAGCTCGTCTGTACTTCGTATGGTGCGCTTAAAAAATATATTGCTCATATTTAATTGAATAATTATTATTGGCTTCACAATATGAAGAAAATTGGTAGACAAAATTTAAATTAGATTTGCTTGTAGAATGTTAGCCCTATATCTCGGGAAGTACAGGGTCCGGCAGTGCATCGGGATTATTTCAAAATTTAATTATTTGTCAAAGAATGATTTTTTTAAATTAATTTATCATGTATAAATATAAAGTACAAGAAAAACCATTTGGCGTAGGGGACGGTGTTGTGCCTTGGGACGACATCAATTGCAACTACACCAATAGTCAAATTTACTTATTTAAAAATGCAATTTGGCCACTCTGATGAAATATTGATTTTAGTGTAAAATTTCACTTTTCGTTGAAAGTTATATCTTGTATATTTTTATGAAACTATTTTGTTAATTTAATTGTGTGGCAGTCTAGTTGGTATACATGCCCTACTCTTTTGAAAAGATATTGAATTGAATTTTCAAAGTTAACTATGTATGTAGATATTATATTAAATTTTATTGAAATTAATGTCTAGTTGTACCTCTGGGCAGCAATTGGCACGTACCTTGGAACAGGTACATGCATATAATTTAAATCATTTTTCGTAAACTTTTTATGTCTTGTTAAAGTACAAAGGCTGTGGACGACAAAAGCAACAAATTATATTTCGCTATACATTTTTAATCCTACAATATGGGATATTTTTTTGAATAATTATATTTTCATTGAATAACTACTTAATTATTCATTTAAAAAAAAAGTTTATGTAAGAATTACTCTGAAGTTAATATATATGTTTTGAACACCGAGGTCTTGGTTTTTTTTGTATACTTTATTCGTCCCGAGGTACACGATGCAGTGTCCCATGGTCCACGATGATACTTTCCCATTTTTTCTTATTGTGTATTTTTTTTTATATTATACATTGAAATAAACAATAAAAATAATACATAATAACAAAAGCATATTCTTTCCTATCGTACTATTATTTCATTAACCCTTATTCGGCACACTTCTCTGGTATAACGTGCTCAGCACACTGGGATCATGTGCACCCTAGTGACAAAAAGCGCCAAAATAAATGAACTATTGAACATTTTTACTTAATTTTTTTATTGTAGCCTTTTGAAAGAGTGCTTTTTAATTTATTATAGGTTAAATAGGGCAAAAATTTAATTAAGTACCTTTAAAAAATTGAAATAGCGAAAAAAAGCGAAAAAGAAAGTGAATTTATGAAAAAAATTAATAACTCTTTTATTTTTACATATTAAGGGCTAAAAATTTAGGTAGGTCGTCTACTAATATGGCACTACAAGATAATAATAGTGGTTTAAGTGCCCCTTTAAAAAAAGGTATTTATTTTCAGCAAATATATATTTGCAAAAATATCATATAAATTTAATTTTTTCATAAATATATTATTAATTTTATGTAAAAATAATATTGGTAAATGTAAAAAGTAATAAAAAAAAAGTTTACAATATATTTGATTATTCAAATTTCTTCACATATTCCCCGAGACCGTAAATTATATGCGATCTAATTGTATAAAAAATTCGTAAATACCATTCAAAAAAAAATTAGACGTTTTATAACGTAATGTACGGTGTTTCTTCAATATCAAGTGAAAAAAAAACGTAAATTTTTTTTTTACTAAAAATTTGAATTTCAAATTTACTAGGCACATTGGGGTGCAGGTGATCCCAACAGACTTTGAGCAACTGCTAGAAAAAGAATAAAGGTCCCAGTGCAGTGCCACTGGCCTGAGGCTATAGTGACACCCTCTAGCTGTTGCCAGGTGATGTACTAGACCCGCTCCCGTCCCCTTTAGGTACTCAAAATTCTTGTATTATAAACGTGGGGTGCATATGATCCCAGTGTGCCGAATAAGGGATATATATATATATATATATATATATATATATAATATTTTTATCGGCATCCTTACATATATATATATATATATATATATATATATATATATATATATATATATTTAATATTTTTATCGGCATCCTTACATATATATATATATATATATATATATATATATATATATATATATATATATATATATATATATATATATAAGGATGCCGATTTCACATTACAGACGCTTCTTGTAGTTTTAAGGTTTTATTTAATAATAGTTTAGTTCAAACAAAATTACATATTCTACAAGTCATGTATACAACAACACCATCTTTCTATTCCCGACTCTCTCTGTCTCTCTCTAAAATCAGTGTGTTAGTGATCATCATGGCTCTGTTTTACAACTTTCCACCTAACGTTAGTTGGTGTGACCCATTTTTTCTCTGTGCCTACTCTTTGATAAATTTATTATCCGTTAATTCGTAGTCTTTATGTATTTGTTTTTCTTCTGGATTTCTTGCTTCTCTTTTTAAAATTTCGCGGATCTTCTTCAACTGATGATTTTGCATCTGCATCGAGCAAAGCCAGTCTTCAGGCTGTATTTTCAACGTCATCAGCTTCAAATCCCGCATTTCGGTTTCATTGGGTGGTTCCACCGGTTGTCGGCTTAGTGCATCTACGTGTGACATCTTGTTACCGGGTCTGTGCTACATTGTTACATCAAACTCTTATAAACGCAGCATCCATCGTGCTATCGGTGGACATATGTTTTGTTTTTGCATCGTCCTTTTTATTGCTTCGCAATCCGTGACTACTCGGAATTCTCGATTTAGCAGATACACTCTAAATCTCTCTGCAGCTTCGACGACAGCTAGCATCTTAAGTTCATGACTGTGCCACTTTTTCTCTTCGTCTCTCGTTTGAGGACTGTAATACGCGACGGGCCGTAGACTATGATCTTCCTCTTCTTGGAAAAGAATACCAGCTAGTCCTGTTTCTGATGCGTCCGTATGTAGCTCATGGCGTTTTCGCGGGTCAAACATTGTAAGTACTGGTCGTTGCGTCAACAATGTTTTTAATTTTTAGAAGGCCTCTTCCTGCTCTTTTGCCCAGACGAATTTATGTTTCAGTCTAGTTAAACTTGTTAAAGGTTCTGCGATGAAGGCGAATCGAGGAATGAACTTCCTGAAATAGCTCGTGAGACCAATAAATTGTCTCACCTCGTGGACGTTTTCGGGACGCCAACCTTTGAAACCAACAATTCGGATGTATTAATTTCGATCGATCGCGTCCATTTTGGCTTCGACCACGTGAGCGGCTTCGTCCTCGTTGATTCTGCATATTGGTGAGACTTCGTTGTAGTTCGGCAACTTGTTTGCACAAATTATCAATTTGGGGGTCGGTAACCGTGTTGTTTTCATTGGATCCAGCTGATTGCGTTGCTGTCGACGTTTGATTAAAACTGACACCATTTATTACACGTAGGCGAAGTGATTCCACAACTGCATCGGCTACCACTAATCGATCTTTAATTGGCGACGTTTTCATTTGAATCACTGCGGCATGAGCCATTTCCGGAAGTCGTGCGGCCCATAAATCGATAGAGCTCTTTTAGTGATAGAATCTGCAGCGAGACGTCTAATATTCGAGTACAATTGACTCGGCTTTGAATCACCAAGTTGAACTTCGTTTATTGCCTCACGGAAACGTTTCTGTCGTGAATCGGAAAAATGTGTGTTAAAAATCGGTTTAATATGTTCATATTTATCGTTTGTCGGTACAGCGCCGATTTCCGTTTGTATTTCTGCCAATTCATTGATTGGAATTTGTGCTATTACAGCGCTGTATTTCTTCGAATAGCTCGTTACACTGTATGCGTTGAATCAAAATTCCAAACTTGTAAAATACAATTCCAAATTGTGCATGGAATCGATGATTCCTGGCATCGGTAATCGTGGAATCGTTGATGTGGCATCGACATCACTTCCGCCGTTATTCGCCATTGCATGAAACTTCGTACAAAAATGTTCAAAAAAAAAAGTCAAATTTATACGTTGCGTCACCTTTTAGTTTGCAATTGTTCACAAGCAAAAAAATATGTTATATATATATATATATATATATATATATATATATATATATAATATAATTTTTACAAAATTATGATACTTTGATACATTTGAAACAAATCAAGGAGTGACCAACATTTCTTCCCTCTGGTGTTGGAAGAGTAGCTTCCATCAACATCTTCTTGGTTTGAAGCACGCAGAGCTTTGCCACAGGACGACGATACAATTCGGTAGAAGTCATAACTTCGGCTACCCGTATTTGTCCGTCGACACCTGTGACCACTTTATTAATATTTCCGCGTAGCCATGTAATCCGTGGTTGGTTTTCGATGAAGACTAAGACCCCAAAAGTTTTTATTATTTTTTGTGATATATAAAACACAGAAAAGAAAATTTTGGCATTTATTTATTTTATTGTTCAGAAGAAAATAAAACAAGTAGTTTGTCAGTTATTGCATTATTACAAGGAATATTTACAATTACTTACAATCAGGCAATATGCACTCGATAAAAAACATCGTTGTATTTAAACATGATAATAAATCATTCAACATTTAAAAATAAAAAATAAGTATCCTTCCGTGTAGACCTAAAATTAGTCAATGATATAACAAAAATAGATCGATATTATCATAAAAACTTATAGTTATTCATTTTCAAAATCAGTACAATTTTCGCATTTCATAATTGTATCTTCAAGGCAGAGATGTACGCCACACTGCATACATGAATAAGAAGTTTTGCGATCTTGATTTCTTGGACATATAAAATATCTGCTTTTTACTTTTAGTATTTCTTACGTCAACATCTGAAATTTCTTCTTCAGATTGAGATTCTAAATGTTCTATGTCGGACCCTACTTCTTCCCATAAGTTCGATAAACAATTTTGCGCTGCTTCATGTGATATTGTATTATATATCTATAGTAATACAATAATAATAATAAAAAAATATAATGCGATACAGTCATAAGTTAAAATAAACATTATTAGTTACATTTACACAAAAAGTTACAATATTAGTGTGGTGGGGTATCACAGACTCCAATCAACTTCAACAAATTCTGACAGGCAACTAATATATTATAAAGAATTAATGGTGACTCATGCGCCTTCGAAAATGTAAACTGCACAGCTACTGAAAACTACATAGACATCTAACGGACAGTTTGGAGTATACAATAAGTTTTATTGCTACTGCGGTCTATTAAACCCCACCATACTAACGAAGGGTTAATGTTCTGATTTTTCTATTGGTTAAGGTAGGCAAATATTCATGCAGCTATCGCTTCCAAAAACAATTTGCGAGTTGTGAGATTCGCCATTGTTCTTTTGAATGAAGGTCGTTGTCACTGAAGATACCTGGGTCAAAGTTACTTTCCAAACGTGGAATGTTATTTATATTGTTTCCAGAAGATGGTCCTATTAAATAATAATGATTAGGAGTGAGATCATCGTCCCACCCTATTCTACATTTCAATGTGTCTTGAAGAATTATTTTGGCTTTGATGTGTAACGGTGTTAAAAATCCAAGTGGGTCGAATATAGACATAATCAATTTTAAAACGTCTCTTTTTGTTGGTCTTTTCTCCCCACTATTTCAGGGTGAACTTTATTAAATTTTAATTTAAAAATGAAATTGTCTGAATTGCAATTCCAATACAGACCATGTGTTCGTTCGATTGGAAGTTCAGTATCAGAACTCAATTGTTTTACATTATTCGCTCTCATCGGTAATTGTTGAAGGACTTCCGAAGAGCTGCATAGCTAATTACAAATATGAAATCCTCCACGATTATGACTTTCAATCACATTTCTTATCATTTCAATAGCTTCAATTGCGGTATCTTTACTATCTAAGTAATCGTCAACGTAATGTCGTTCAATTATAGCACTATATACATCGACATTTTCATTTTTAAATTCACGTGCGTTGGTGTCTTTTACAAATATGGCAGAGCAAGAATATGCAGATCCAAATATCATGACCGTCATTTCATAAATATCTGGTTTACGATTGCGATTTTCTCCTCTCCAAAAAATTCGTTGTGAACGGTGATCTTTTCGAATTTTAACCTGATGAAATATTTCTTTTATGTCGGCAATAAAACCAATTTTTCTTTGCCTGAATTTCATTACTACTTCTGGAAGTGAGTTGAATAAATCAGGTCCGATTAATAGAGCGTCATTAGACTTACGCCATGGGACCTTCCTGCAGCGTCAAACACGATTCTGTTTTTACCCAGTTTGTTGGGAATAAACACAGCGAAATGTTCTCGAATGTTTTTTTGAAGACTCATTTTCTAATAACTTTCTCAAATAACCTCTATTTACGTAGTCGTTTATTTTATTACAATATGCATCATTCAAATGTGTATCTTTATCCATTTTATTTTCTGTACACTGGAATCGTTTAAGTGCCATTACATACAGTAGATTTTCGAATTGAGATTTCCAAAGGAGAACTGTTTCAAATCAGCCACTATTTATTCTCTTTATGGTTTTATTTAAAATTGTAAGAGTTTTCATGTCATCTTTCGATCTCATATTTTCATTTATTATTTTGACACCGAAACTCTCTGTACTGAAATAACTTTTTACTAATTTATGAAGTTCATCTTCTTCACGTTCTATAAAAAATTGTAATTCTGGTCCACTTTTTCATCACAAGAATTCGGAATATATCCGCTGAGAACCCAGAACAGTTCCGTTTTTGCTGCTAAGGGGGCGTTTGCGGCTCCTTTCAAAATTCTAGATATGATTAAATTTAGATTGTCTTGACCAATCAAAATTCTAGGAAGGGCAGAATTCATATCCGGAATATTTATTTTTTGTAAATGTTTCTATTTCTTTAAATTTTTACCGTTTATTGTTTGTGTAGGTGATAATAATCGTTGAACTATTCTGACATTTTCTAGATTGTGCCTTTTCTTTTTATCACTTGAAGATATTTGGCAGGACACTTTTTTAGAATCTATTACTGATATAGTGCTGGAGTTTAAACCTTTGTGCGAGAATGGAATGGTTCTACCATTTATGCCTAGTTCTTCACACAATGAATTTTCTATCAGAGTTATGGTGGATCCAGAATCTAACATAGCAAATGTCATCATGTTACCTTTATGACCATGTAATAAAACAGGTAATATTTGTAAAAATATGTGTGAATTTCTAGTTGGTTTAATATAGGTATTAACAGATTCTGCAACATTTACATTATCATGTTTTTGAACATATTCCATTATGCAACAAGGAATGGTGAAAACTTTTGCAGCCTGAAATCGCACTACAATTTCCTATCGCATGACTTTACTTTAGATAAGAAAAACACAATTTCTTTTCTTTTATTACATTCCATCTATTATTAACATCAATATTCTTAAAAGAATAACAAATATCTACTGTATGTGGCAGCTTGTCACAAAATTGACATTTGATTGTAGTTTTTTGATCATTTGTCACTGTGGCAATGAAACCGGGTTGTTTTGTTTTACTTTTTTTATCATCAAATTTTGGTGTACATATCATTATTGCTCGATCTGCCATATTGTTAAGCCAATCCGAATATTTTATTAATGATGTAAATCCAGAAGGTTTCTTCACTAGCTGTTTTGCCCAAGTAATTTTATCTGTTAGTTCCTCTAAAAGTTGTGGATTAGTTATGAATACTTCGCAATTTAATAATTTTGCAGAAGCTGACAGATTTCTAACTACACTAGCATATTCTATTAACGCTTCAAAATTTCCATCTGTCTTGCTTTGTCTATCAGGTACTTAACAATTATTTTAGGCTGTCCAAATCTGCGCTGAAGTGCAGAGACAATACTTTCAAAACTATTTGGCAATAATAACATGGATTCAACGTATGATCTAGCTTTTCCTGTCAAACATTTATCGAACCTCTCGATATTGTCCTCGCTAGATTGTCCACATATTTTCGTTGATGTTCGAATTTTACTAATGAATCCAGGTCATTCAGTAGGATCACCACTAAATATTGGTAAACCTTTTCTATATGCTTGTCTAGCTAAATAGTGATCAATTTTATCTTCCCTATCACTAACAGTAGCTATTTGGGCATGTTCACGTTTTGAATATTTGTAACTTTGCTACAATTATTCTTTTCTACTGAAGAAATAGCCTTTACAGACAAGTTACCTTCAAATTGGTTCTCAATCTCTAATTCATCAAGGTTCAATTGCATTTTAATTAATTTTTTTTTGCCTTTCTAGTTCTCGTTTTTCTTGTTCTCATTCTCGTTGTTCTTGTTGTCGTTTTAAACTTGCTATTTGTTCTGCAGCTTTTAAAGGAGCTTCAAGCATTTTATGTCTACTAATAGAAGAATGGATAAACTTACCATCGCTGCTCCTCACATTACCGTGCCGATTAGTTGTAGATGTCAACTTGCTGTTGTCAGTATCTTGTGCTACCTCTTCAGGTTGGCTATCCAAGCCAGATTTCAGATACACAGAAACGCCGCGTTCGAAGGTCATGCATGCCAGAGTTGGTTTATGTTTATGTTCTTCGCGACATCCTTCCAACATTCGTAAATAATTTTGATACGTTTTCTTAAATAAATTGCCAAGCGCCAAAACGTTTTTTATTTTCCTCTGAAAACAGACGCCGTACCTAAAATCTACGTTGCTGAACGTAATTACCATCACTTTGCAGTTTGTTATTTCTCTATATATATATATATATATATAATATAGAGCAAGAAGACATTTTCCCGGGTCTCTGATTAATTATAGTTATATTCATTGTATAAAACAGTAATTAAATGTATATATATAAATTTATAAACATAATAAATGGTTATGTCTTGCTATACGCAAGTAAAAACGCGGTACCTTGGTACACTATATGCAGAGGAAACGTTCCTGCGTCTGCTTGAGTAACCACCATAACAGTTGTCAATTAGTGGTGTGTGTGTAGCATTCTCAGTTCAAAAAAGTTAATTAACAAAAAATATTTGTCTCGTCGCCCGAAATCCAAAAATATATATCTCATATACTTGAATGTTAATCGTCACATGCTCGCTCGTAAGACTAAATTTGTGCCGTATGCAACCCTCTGAAGATACCGGAGCGATTAAAACCAAACTTGCTAGATACATTATTGGCATCTCATTTGAATCTGCTCGCAGTTTATATTCAATCGCCCGTATATTTCCAGAGTTATAGGACCCCAAAATTTGGAGCCAAACTTAACCCATTTGCATCATAAGCTCATATCTTTGTAAAATAAAAAAAATATTTTGGTGATATGGGCCAATTATCCACTTTTACGAATTATGCAAATTAAAATTGCCATTAAGAAAAAATTCAAACTACGAGAAATTCTAAGATATTTTCTAACTACAAAATGTAAATAATCCGTTTGCACACAAAATCGCTGTTTGTGGTTACGTTGTGGTTGTCTAATTTTTAAGTGATGGGAAGTAATTTTGTTTTAATAGTAGCGCCAAAATCAATCAAGGGGATTTTGTTATTTTTAGGTTGGTAACTGAAATCGTGACCGGAGAAAACTATGGATAACTTTACTGACATTTTTTAATAGGGTTGTCAATAACTACCGAAAACATTAACCGGTTATCAAAATTATAGATACCTGATAAACCAGTTAGCCGGCTACTATACGATTAATCGGTTATTTACTAACCGGTTAACCGATTAATCGGATAGTTTTGACATCTTTAAATTGTAATTGATTAAGGTATTTTATTCTGCACTTGATTTCTCTTATCGTTTATTAAAAGAAAATGCATTACTTACCATAACTAAATGATGCATCGTATAGAAATCGGTATCCCCATAGTAGACGCGAATAGTATGAACTGTGAAACCGAATCCTCTTGGACCACGACGGATTATGATGGGCGGCTTGAGATTAGTCACCAAAGGTGACAATTCACGACAGGGTGACGTATCCCGTGAACTAGCAGTGCTTGAGCTACCACCACCACCACCACCACCACTAGGCGAATGAGTACCAATCGGCGACGCTTGATATTCATCTATAAAAAAAAAGGAAGGCTTTTTTTTTTTTTTCGGAAAGTGAGTTTAAGTTTGCCACTTAAAATGACATGATGCCCGGTTTTATATTTAGTAACATGTTCTTGAACTAGTTCAGAAACATTTTTCTTATGTATTACACTTGACAACATGTTGCAACAACATTACTAGTTCTTGACAGTGTAAAGTTATTTGACATTTAAAGTTTTTCGGCTATAGCGGGCACAATTTTTTTAAATAATTAAAATGTGAAAATATTATCGACAACGACGGGATTCGAACCCGGACTTTCTTCTCTGCGGGAAGGTTTGCTAAAAGTAAACCACGTTGCACTTGTGCGGAGTTTCAGCTTATAAATTCAAAATGATGTCAACGCTTTAAACAATTCAGCCCTAAAAAACAAAGCACTCGGCCTATACAGATTACGGGTAGCAGCACATTAGGTAATTTGTGATGCTAAACAAATGCACGTACTTGTTATTAAATGTAAACGGGTTTAACAGTACACTGCAAAGATTGTTAAATTCTCAGCAAATTTTTACTTTAGACCAGCGATTCTAAAACTGTGCGCCGCGGCTAGACTACAGGGGCGCCGCGAAAATATTCCAAATACGCACTGCAACTGCGTTAGTTAAGACCAATATTTTGACTAAGGCGCCATGGAAAAATTCTGATACATTAAGGGCACCGGGAACCGAAAACGTTTGAGAACCACTGCTTTAGACTATATCAACTATGTATATTAAAAAAAAGCAAGGGGTGAGGTTGGTTGGATTAACATTATTACCTGGTGGTATAATCAAAGACAACCCCAACGCAGAAGCACTCTTGACGACAGCTCTTGAACGATGTTTGCTTGAAGATTGACTAATATTTTGATTTCGATTTATCGGCGACAATTCCCTTGTATTTTCCGACGACGAAGTACCAGTGTCTATACTATTATTTAACATACTAATAAAAATAATTAACCATATCACTTAAACAAAATTTACATAAGAATAAAATTAAACAAATTTATTTATTGTAGCTAACCTGCTGTATTCATCTTCGATAGAAATAGAGAATCTAGGAAGCATATCTCTGCTGTGACCAGATCGTCGTTTCCGTTGTATTTGTGGGGATACATCGTCACTGTCCGTTTGAGATGATTCTGGAGTACTGAATGTTTTATAGAGATCTAGCGAAACCTACACAGCAATGAAAATATATGGGCATTAGATCGCCGACAGATTGGTAAATTGCGCGATTCTTGTTTTTGAAAACTATTTAGCGGATTTAGGTTATATTTAAAATTATAAAGTCATATACAAATATGTCGGGGATGGGTACCAAGTTGTTTTTTTACATTTTTTTAAAGTACATAAAATAGTTGAAACATAATAAAAAAAAAAAAAAAGATGAAACCATGGCATATATATATATATACACTCGTACCTCGCCTAGTGCACCCAACGCCTAGAACACGAGCTAATCCTCGCCTAGTACACCGGCGTCACGTCACCCTTCCGAGTTCCCCCACTCCGACCGTAGTATCGCGCGCAATGTTACAAACGGTATTCCGAGCATTTCTTTCGTGTTTTACGAATAGTTATGACGGGAAGTCCTTGTTTTTAACGTGGCCATTAATTTATATTTTAATAGAACTATTTTTTACGTCCATGTTGAACCGACTCAAACATTAAACTTTTATCTCTGCATTATTTGGAAATAATCAATATCCTAGCATGCATACAGATGTCATACCAAAAATAGTCAAATTCGATTCAGGGATGGTCAAAACGTGTATTTGCGTTAAACACGATTTTTTTCATGAATTTTTTCTTATAAATATTCGTATTATAAAGTAAAAAACATAGGTGAGCGAACAACCGGCGATACGATCATCCCTACGACCGAGTGCGTGATATACATATATGATAAATAATTATATTTTGTTTGCCATAACTAAATATAATAATATAAACCTAATTCAAATAGCAACATTTTCTCGTGTAAATAAAATTCTATATATCCATATCATTTCAATTAAAAATAATTTGGAATTTTTTATTTTATTGCAAAAATAAAGTAAACCGATGAAAAATCAATAAAATGGGAAGCATACGCGTGTTCACGCAGCGATGTTAGACAGGCGCAACTGCTTGTGGTTGAAGGAGGGAATGCCTGTATATATAATTTTGCGTTTTGTGAGTGAACCATTCAAAGAATTTCACATTTGAAAATAGTAATGGAATCCGAGAAATTTTCTCAATGTGATTTTGTTTCGAACAAAAATTTTGATTTTTCAGTGGTTTTCAAGATACGCGAATCTAAAGAAAAATTGACGTTTTACCAAAATCGTACATTGGAGATATAACTGTTTTAGGCTGGGCTCAAACAACTGGTGTACTTGACAAATATTTGTCACATAATATCGCAAATATTTAGTTACAAACTAATAAGTTATGGTCGCGCTAGTTTAAATACATGAATCTACAGTTGAATGTTGAATTTATTACTAAGTAAATAAGTTATACGCACCAGCTTTTTATTGAGATCGTGAAAACATGCAAACTTCACCTATATGTTAAATCCCATAGGAAAAAAAAATTATCAACGCGATCACGATTAAATT
The DNA here is from genome assembly GCA_933228885.1 of Leistus spinibarbis. Taxonomy (NCBI): domain Eukaryota; kingdom Metazoa; phylum Arthropoda; class Insecta; order Coleoptera; family Carabidae; genus Leistus; species Leistus spinibarbis. The sequence goes on along the minus strand of OW121792.1, from coordinate 11,061,182 downwards.
TTATATACTTTTGTAATTAATCATATACCGATAAAAATAATAAATATATATTTTTTAATCTAATGTATAACAATATAAACTGTGGAAACAGCAAAAAAAAAGTCAAAGTGTTACCTTTCGGTGTTCTGCTATGGACGTCTCAGGCGTATCCTTGTCGGGTGTGCACAAACTTGATGCTTTAAGTTTGAACAACCTAGGTTCCGGCCGTTCTGGTGTGTCAGGAGTAATGGGAACAATAACTGATGTGGTGATAACTTTGCTACTATCTATAATAGCCACGGGTTCGGTAGCCGTTGAACTGGAAGATGTAGTAGTTACCATTTTCGAGCTGTGCACTTTTCGATATTGTTGCGAACACGATGAAAACAGTCCGAAAACTGGCGAATCATCTGTATCGTCGGTATCGTCACCCAGTTCATGACTATATCGATCTATTCGACCTTTCATTAAAATAAAATTAAACAAGCTAAATATTTCGGTTATTCTATATGCTGGCATTGATTTACGCCATAACATGAGCTGCTTTCCCGTTAGACGCTGAAGTTACTCCAGAGTAACTTCAAGTGATCTTGTGCGTTCCCGTTACACAGATCAAAATGACCCAAGTTACTCTAGCGATACCCCTGCTCTTTTAAGCACCACAATTTTTTTCGGGTTATTATAACCCCAAGGTTATTCATTTTATTGTTATCATGTTTCCAAATTATATGTAGTGACGAAGCGATTTCGTCACGAATACAGGCTTTGGCCTAGCGGTAGCGCGCTGGGTTCGTAACGCAGAAGTCGAGCGTTCGAATTCGCTCGACGGCAATTATAAAAATAAATTCGAATTATCAGAAAATACCGAGTTAAAACCAACTTTCGAAGGTAAACCAATGAATTTTCCATTGGCTATCAGTGAATAGGTTAGAAAAATAAAATTCGAAAATAATACTTACTATCAAAATAACTTGTGTCTTCCTCATTTTCGAGCTGTGGAACAAATTCAGCTTTTTGTCGTAACAACGAATTCCAATCTAATCCACCAAAGTATATGTGCTCTTTAACTTCATTTGAACCAGCGGTACCCAACCGATCACGAGGAGAATGTTGCAGTAATGAAGTAATGAGATCCTTTGCTTCCGGTTGTACAGACCAATCTTCGGTATCTGGCCATTCGATATCATCTACAAAATTCAAATAACATAATTATATAAAATAAAAATATTGGATTTAATGTTGTTCATATAAAATAAAGACTAATATTTCTCAAAGAATCAAGTATTACGTCAGAATAATCAGGTTTTAAATTATTGTTATCAAAATTATTGCACAAATGAAATTTAAATAAAAATATCCAAAAATATAAACATGATTAACAATAAATATTACTGAATTTAAAATATCTGTTGTGGCCAGCACAAGACTATTTTGTAAAAGTTGATCCCAATTCACGTAAAATATTTGGAAGCTATGGAAACTAATATGAAAATATATATAGTGATGCGAGACAGCCCACTGGCACAAATATATGCCACCGCAATTTTTTTATCATTTCTAACAAGAAATTACAGCAAATAAAGTGGAAATAAATATTTTGTATTGGAATAATTTTTTTCGTTAAACATATTAACTAGACCAATATATTAATGGCATATTAACAACATTTTGTTACAATATGATTAAACTGTCTTTGATCAATCTGATGATAATACTATATTTTGAAGTAATTGTTATTTGTTGCCATTATTTTTCACTTCACTATAATCTTTATTAATATTTCGGGTTAGTGTAAATACGCTGCTCAAAGATTATAGGTTTTTAAGTAATGTGACTTAAACACATTATTATGGTTAGGCATCATTGGGAGATATAGTGAAATCATACTTTCTGTGAAACGGCTATATCCATTAGAATCTAGAAATCGCATTTTTCCTTGATCCCTATACCATATTTATGAAAAATTAAAAATGAAGAAAACCTCTCACCATTTACAGTGTGTGCAAAAAGTTCCTCAGGAGTTTCTCCGAAAAATGGTACACAGCCGATTAAAAATTCGTATAATATAATTCCCATCGACCACCAATCAACTGGCTTTCCATAACCTTGCCTGAAATAAAAATCATCAAAGGTGATCAAATTCAAATATTTATTTATTTAACAAAATAATTTAAATAAAATTTAGGATTTAATATATAAGAAACAAAAAATCTAATTCGAAAAAATTAATCAAATATTCCAAGTCCGATCCTGACTATAGTTTGTGATTATTATTATTTTGTTACAACACCATTGTCGCAGCATCAGTATCATTAATCTCCACATTCAACGTAAACCGGATCAAATGATATTGACCCAGATGGCTTATTTGTATGGTTTTGCAACAAAAGTGTGCTTCACAATTCGACAGAGATTGTGGAAAAAGTAGGTCATTCGCTTACCTCAAAATAACTTCAGGTGCTATATATTCCGGTGTACCATAAACTTGTTTATCAGAAAACTGCCGTGTTTCACAATCAATATATCCCTCATATAAATTAGTTGCCACTGTAAATAAAAATATCAAAATGTAAATATTTCCAAACATGTTTTAGTTTTGTTTGTATGTAATCAAAAAGACTGCACACCTAATAAACAAAATGAATTAAAACTTGAGCGTTTCCAAATTGAACATTTCAATTGCAGATAAATAAAAATAACTTACATGACATCAAACCCATTTTGCTCAGTCCAAAATCTGTTAGCTTTATATGACCTAGTGCCGTTATCAATAAACTGAAAGCACGAAGAAAACAAATTAAGATACAATAGTATTTTACAAGCTAATAAAACATACTTATCTGGTTTGAGATCTCTATGAACGATTCCATAACTGTGTAGGTATTCAACTGCTAATACAGTTTCAGCGAAGTAAAATTTTGCCATGTCTGGCGGAAAAGGTCCAATATTTTTCAGCAAATTTGCACAATCACCTCCTTCAACATATTCCATTACAAGACACAAGTGTTTTCGCGTTTCAAAACTACAATACATGCTCACGACAAACGGATTATCAGCAAAACTAAGTATATCCCGTTCAGCAAAAACTTGATCGACTTGATTTCTGAGCATTAGATTATTTTTGTTAATTTTTTTCATCGCAAATCGTTGTCTCGTTAGCTTATGTTTGACCAAGTACACTGCGCCATAAGCTCCATTCGAGATCAGCTTCACAACCTCAAAATCTTGTTCTTCGGGTAAATTTGTACCCCATTTTTTTGTATTCGGCGTAGATGTATGACATATGGCGGTGCGGGTTGAATTTGAAATGTTTGTAGGCCATGCACAGTCGCGGAGTTCTTGCTGCAATTCAGCAATCGGATCTCGATTGAGGCCCAGCTTCTGGATGATGTACTGGGGTATATCGGCTTTAAGACCTTGCATACCCTTGACTTCACCTTCTGCTACTTCAAGAAAATGATAAAACTCTTCGGGATCGAATTCCAAGCACTCTAGGAGACGGGCTGGACGGGATATTATTAGCAGAAGTTTTTTTATCAGACCGATTACTTGATTTGCAGCCTCTTCTGACTTATCTTTGGTCTAAAATACAAAAATTTATTTCTATTTCAAGATTATTCTCTTTCCAGATAACGAAAGATTAGTAAAGAAATATTAAAGTAAAGTACCACAAATAATGCAAATACAATTCAAAATTGCAAATAAAGACTTAAATATATTTATATATAGAAGTACGTTTCGACCTTTCAGTCATCACAATAAACAATACATAAATATAAAACTTATTCTAGGGTGACATTAATAAGAGGGGATATGCTGAAATCTAGTTGTTCATTTACTATGTTCTTCCCAGAATTGACTGATTTTCTAATTACAAAATTCTCCAAAAGGTTCAATCTAAACCCATTGACAATGGAGCAATGTAGAATACTGGTGCATGTTTTTAAAACAATGTGTTGTTGTTTTCGGTATTAATAGTAAGACAATGTTCTTTAATCCTTGTTTCGAAGTTTACTTTAATGTATATATAATAAATTAGTGTACATAGATTTTCATAAAGCCTTAAATTTCGGTGGGTGAAAGTGGTGTTACCCCTTAAAACCCAAAACAATAACACAGAATATTCCACACATTGTTTTGAAAACATGTACCAGTTTGACGGCCAATATTCTACATTGCTCCGACAAAGGATTAAGTTAGACGCATAGTAAATGAACAGCAACTCTCATACTGATGTTGACCAAAAGTCAGAAACGTACGTCTATAAATAAATATATGTGAAACCAACCAAGTGTTTCATTTCTTTTATATATATATATATATATATATATATATATATATATATATATATATATATATATATATATATATATAGATATATATATATATATATATATATATATTAATAACACTTACACCGGCATTACTTTCAATTGAAATACTGCAAATACATACCTCAAGCAACAAACGTTCCAAATTTTCCGACATTTCAAAAAAATACCGACTCGTGATCAACTTCGCCTGGGATTTATGTAAACAATCGCGAGCCATTTCGACAACCTGGTGATGGACAAAACGAACGATCGGCATTGCATTACAAGAATTATCACTATTGCTCTCAACTGATTTGTTCTCGTTAATATAGTGCATAATGCGTTCTTCCATCTGATGTGTGGCTTTCGGAAAACGCTCTTTATACATTACATTCATCATAGATATCTCATTATCAATCACAGGCGAACGACTTGGACTACTAAAAATACATAATTAGTGTATTCGATGTATGTAAGAAAATTAATCATATCTATGTTAACTTTTTACACTTTGTCAACTGTGTAGGAAGTGGTAATAGAATGCGAATATTAACTACTTTATTTTAAATAACAGTGTATTGCATACATATATTTATCTGATTGATGTTAAAAATAACTCATTTTCGTAGTTCTTCATGAAGGTGATACGTTGAGTAAAATATGAATGACTACTATCCACTGCTTTCCCAAGAAACTTTTCTCATTCATACAGTCAATAAAATAAACTACATTTTGGTCCGATATTGCAATTGGTAACATTAACACGGAAAAATATATGTTTACCAAAGTGTAAAAAGCAAACATATCGTCCATATGAACCTGAGGCTACGGGATCGCGGTCTATGTAAGGGAGAACGATGTTCGGTTGTACCAGTTTCGGTAGTGGACGACGTTGAAGCTGCTCCAGTATTACTCTCACTACTTGAAAAGTGATGTGTCAGAAGACGTAACTCATCACTGGTGGGCACGTTGGGAAGTTGGTGTAACCTTTCCTGACTTGAACACTTTGACTAAACATTAAAATAATACAATAATTAGCGCGAATACACTTATCTGTCATCATTAATCTCTATCTAAACGTTGATGAACACGCTGTCTACCTCCAACACAAACGGACGAAACTAATGTGGGTGTTATTATTATTACTTTAGAAGTAAATGACAGAAGTCTTATAAGCACGTACGAGGGCTGACGAAACATGGATCCACTGCGCGATTTCCCTTCCAAAAACAAGAATCGAATCACCGACCAATATTGCTCTTTTTCCATTTTTCTAAAATCTGCGGATACTCCCGCTTTCAAACGCGGTCAAAACAAAACTACGAGTCCGATTCGGCTGAAATTTTAACAGTAGTCGTCTAAGATAATGTACTACACTATAAGTTATGTCTCTTGCGATAGTGGCGCCATAGGCCGGTGAGGCTAAGTACTTGTCGGACAGCCCTCGTATGTATATACAAATTGCAAAGATACATCCATGTCTTGTGCTGGGTTTCGAATTCGCAGGTTTCATAGTGACAAGGCAGAACATTAATGGCCCCTTACACCAGTAGAGCCTAACTTTAAGGTAAGCTTATATTTGGTTAAATTTTCGCAATTACGTGAAATTCAAGTTAGAATTAATTTGAAGTAATTAAATATCTATATTTGGCTTAACTTTAAAACAATGTATGGTTTAAGGTTCGCTATAATCAATAAATAAAAATTATTTAAACCACGCTTAGCGTTAATAGTATTTGGTGCAACTGGCTATAACCAATTCACCAAACCGGTTGACGGTATATTCTTGAAGTTGGTATTTGGTGGTTGTGCAGCTTATCGAACTGAAATTGTTTATAGAGGTAAAAAAAAAGGTATAATGTGAGCAGCACATATAAGAATTTCATTGTGTTATATATGTATATAACTCATTAGATATACTTAAATTTAATTGTAATTATTCGAAATCTCAATAGTCAAAAAAAAACTTCAATTAGGCCGCATGCGGTCCTCGGGATAAATAGGTCTAATGACTAGAGCAATGAAAGGTATGGATTTTATAGATATATTTCCATTTTCAAGCTCCCATGATTCACCCAATTAAAAATCAATAAACTGTCACAATTTCGATTATCTGGTAACCTAACAGGGTCATCGTAATTTTTTACGAAAATTTACAGAAAGTTATTCGATTAATATAATTAATTTGTATATGCACAAATACAGGAATATTTCGTAATAAATGCTTAGAAATTAATATGTGAGAGCTTTTTCATTTCCATATCAAGACTTTGAAAAGCTTAAACTAAAACTTTCCGGATTGGGTACTCCCTCAGGAGATTAACAATATATAGCGTAAAGTTAGCCTGACATATTCATAGTTAAATTTTGTAAATTATATTTCGATATGAGAATAATTATTGCAATTATTGTTATTTTCTTCATTTGAAAATTCAGTGAGGTTTCGATTTTGTTCGGCGAATTTTAATAGCATTTGTATCTGATTTTTACACAACAAAGTATTATTATTCTACAAATACAAATTGTTATATCGTTCTAAAATAAACAAACAATGAATGGTCACGTATTATTGTTGCGATTATATTATAATATACTGTAAAATGTGTTGATTATTAAAAAAAAAAAAAAAGGAAATATTCAAATGGTTGTTTCATTGATGCCCTGTAATCAAGTTTGTACACATGTTTTTGGATTATTTTTTCAAAAATCAGTAGTTATAAAATATAATTTATTCTTAAAATTAATCAACTAACAATTAAAAACTTGATAGTAGTCACAAATCCAATAAATAACTTGTTTAACAATTTGGGATACTTGATGCTAACCGAGCTAGGCACAAAGTGAACTCAGAATTTTATAAAACTAAAATAGCATTGTTGTGAATCAAAATAATATTAACTTGTGTCGAAGAATCTCGTATCAGGGTCCCTATTCTGTAACACATAGCCATATGCTATCCCAGCAAGTTGCTATTTTGCTGCTGACAGCGTGTACTTTAAGGGATCCTTTAGTAGAGATTGAGTAAAATAGAGCCGTATTTAAAACTATATTATATATGTAATTTATTTTTTTTTGCATTTTAATTATACATTAAAGTATATAATTTTCTTTTTAACTAATAATTTTCATTTATAATGATGGTGTTGAGTAGGCGTGTTGCAAAAATGGAAAAATCGGCGGTTGTAATACCTCGATTAGGATAATCGGAAACATTTTTTTTTAATCAAAGTAGACACTTAAAATTAGGCATTGGACGTAAAATGTAAGGAAAATATGGAAAATTCAGAAAATTATGTTTTTAAAAAAAATTCAATATATATATATCTCTGTGGCTTGGTGCTAAAAGTACCTATCTCATTTTTTGCCATTTTGAGATATCGTAGATTGAAAATATGGCGAAATTTTGCATTGCTGATAATTTCGCTGTTAAATTATTTTGTATTCATAATTCTACAAAAAAATTTTGAATATATATATTTTTTTTGGTAATTCTTAAAAATATGCATTAAGAATCCTTGAACCCTTGTCAACATAGGTTGTGTTATAATTTACCACCATCTGATGTATGGTTTATTGGTACAAATATAAATTAATTTAGAGAATAAAATTTGGGAGACTGTCTAACGCTCTAAATGGTTTACACTACCTTGTTCATACACAGCTTCGTTTTACCCACTAAATGTATATCACTCCTATGTGAAAACACTGCTTTCTGCATTGCAAGTCCTATGAGAACACCGCTTCGTGCATTTTATGTCCAATGCCAACACCGATATGCTCAAAACTTGCCTTCGACTACAGCGCCTGTGTGAAGCATATGCTTTGGCTTTTGGCCGCCGCACAGCGCTCGCAGCAGCGCTCAGTGAACAGTGGATGCAAAACATTCTATATTTTATTTTACATTTTAATGAAATACGGTGGAATAAATAAATTATGTAATTATATAAAATCATGAAAGTGTTTTCAATATAAAATATAGATTGTCTCTTTATTAATAAAATTAAAATAATAGTCGGAAATTGGACAAGGTTGAAAGAATTTTTTTTTTTTCAAATCAGTACAATATTATAGCGGATTTGAAAAAATAAATAATTTCAACCTTGTCCAATTTCCGACTATTATAGTAAATTTATTAATAAAGAGACAATCTATATGTTATATTGAAAACACTTTCATGATTTTATATAATTACATAATTTATTTATTCCACCGTATTTCATTAAAATGTAAAATAACTTTTTTCGAACTCGAAATTTCAACGGATATACATGCTGAATGTGACTATTTTCGGAATGACGTCTGTCTGTCTGTGTGTGTGTCTGTGAACGCTCTAGGGGCAAAACTGTCGAACGTAATATTATGAAACTTCAAACTTAAGACTTGTATATGCCCTAGATGTGCACCACCTATTTTTGAAAAGAATATTCAAACCGGTAGTGCATGTTTACTCTATACATTTTTTGTTCTATCTCCAATATCACTAGAACGGCTACACGTACGGCAAAAAAATGTTCATAATGAAAGATATTCATATTTCCCACAACTTTTGTTTGAAAAGTTTCTTCAAAAAATATGCCAGTTTGGAGAGAAATGCTACGAAACATTATATATATATATATATATATATATATATATATATATATATATATATATATATATATCTTGTTTACTTTGCTATGGATTCGCATGTAGCATAATAAATCAGATCAACTGCCCCTATCAATATTTTGGCAGGAAAACAAAATAGACTCAATTAGATAAATTACATTTCAGAATATTTCTGTAGAGTATTGGTTAGCTTGACAGCTTGTCTCGGTTATATATATATATATATATATATATATATATATATATATATATATATATATATAGTGAAAACTGCGTAAAAGAAAGTCGAGTGCAGGCCACCCAAGATATTTTGTTTATGGGTTTGCCAGTATTGTTCAAAAAGCAATAACGATCAGTATGCATTTGATCGTTAGTGCTTCCAATATATGCTTAGTGTGAAGTGGGCAAACACTTTTAAATTGTTAATAACTGTTTTGTTTATGGGTTTGCTACTTTTATTTATAGAGCACAATGAAGCACTAACGAACCGTATGCTTTTGTTCGTTAGTGCTTCGTTATGTTTGCTAGGTGTGAAGTGGGCAAACACATTTAAATTGTTAATAACTTTATTGTTTATGGGTTGGCCACTTTTATCCATGAAGCACTAACAAAGCAATAACGAACAGATATGTTATGTCTACAAGATATTTTCATATTGTTAGTCCAAAGGCCATAAGAAATTATTAAATATTATAACTTTTAATTTTTAAATATGCTCTAAATTAGTATTTTGCAAAATAATCCACAAAAAATTGTAAGACTTTATATCTACAACATTTTTTCAAATTACTAACCAAAAGGCAATAATATTTAAAAACTGCTGCTCGCATCACACATATTACTTATAAGGCGAGCTGAACACATATATCTTATCTTTAATATATCTTTATTATTTATGGTACTGTTTTACATATTATATAACTACACGAATACATAAATTTTACATAGTTGGTTTTTTAAGAGATCCTACTCACATGAGTTTAGCTCTTGTGTTGTGTGTTATTTGCGTGTGCGTGAAGTAATGTGTGTGTGTATATTTTACAAAGGTGCTTGTGTATTTTGTTGTGCAGGAAAATGGGAGAGATATTAAAAACCTGTTTTCATTGACTATTTACATAAAACTTACTATCTAACTTAACCTATTTTACAATACTATCTTAAATCTAACAAATACATTTTTGTTTTGGTGGGATGAATCTGGTGCAGTATGGTTCTTGTTGTTGTATTACTGGGTGAGAGTATTTGTGTACTGTGTTTGAGTGTTACGTGTTAGGCCCTTGGAAGCGTTCCGTGAATATTGGTAGTAACTGATATAGGAGTTTGTGCAGTGGTGTAGTTGCGTCTGGTTTTTGTTATCTGTTTAGTCACGGGGTTGGAGTTAAGTTGCGTTTTGTAAAAATTTTGTGATATGTTGTTTATGTAGTCGCGTATGTATGGAATGTTGGTCGATTCGTGCAGTTCAGTTATGCGTAGATATCTGTCTGTATCTGTTGCTAGTCTGAGATATTTGTTTTGTAGTCGCTGTACTGTTAATATTGCGGAGTTCGAGGCGTTGCACCAGACCGGGGCTGCATATGTCAGTATTAGTCTCACTATAGTAGTGTAAAGTAAGAGTTTTGTTTTTGTCGTGAGGGGTGAAGTCCTAATGAGTAATGGGTATAAGTTTCGAATTGTGAGTCTGATTTTGTTGATGGCGTTACGAATGTGTTGTCCATATTTTAATGTATGATTTAATGTGACCCCGAGATATTTGACTGTGCGTGTGGGGATGATTTTATGATCTTGGATTTTTAATGGTGAATATTCGTAGGTTAGTGAATTTGCGTGAGAAAGTAATGGCATCGGTTTTTGTGGCATTTATTTTTATTTTCCATTTGTCCCAGTATTTTTGTAGAATGTTGATGTGTATCTGTAGCTGTCGGTTTGCTACCTCTCGCTCTCGATTTCAGAATTCGGAGGTTCGCTGTCAAGAGCTCAAAGAACGAATCCATGTGTCTTATCCGTTTTCTCCGTGAAAGTATAGTATTTTATATCTTTGTCTGTGTTCAGGTCGGTCAGTAGTGCAGCTCGTTCCTCTTTGTCGTGTATAAATATATTAGTATTATATGTCGTGTATTTTTAGTGAAATCCTTTTGTCGCGAATTTAGCTACGTAGTCGGTCGGTTGCTGTTCGTTATGCCCGTTAAGATTATTGGTGGTGGTGGTCGTTTTTTCAGTTTTTGTAGTTGACTTGGGGATGTGGTGTCCATTTCGTCTTCTGTTTGTTCTTCGTTGCTGGTTAGACTGTCGTATCTGTTTTTGATTCCAGTTGAATTGGCTTTCTGTGATTGTCTTGTTCGTCGTAATGTTCTTTTAGGTCTCTTGAAACCGTCAAATTTTACGTCATTGTGATTCTCTCTTGGCCTGACCTTACTGGTTGATGGTCTCGGAGTCGTTGTAAATAGCGTGCTTATTTTATCGGTCATGTCTCTAATTTTCTTTTCTGTGCTTGTCTCTTTGGTTACAATTGTTTGATTTATCACTGTTGTGTTATTTGTCACTGTTGTCGTTGGTGCAGCCGTGCGCCGTTGCAATTGAAGGGAAGACCCCTCATTCGGTGAGGCGTTAGCTGCACTTTGCGTTTTTGTTTGTTTTTTCCTTTTTTTATTAACTTTTTAACCTTTTTGTTAGGTTCGATAATGTACACTTTGTTTCTTGTTCGCATGTAATATTTAGTTTTACTTAGTTTAAGCCGGTTGCGTATGGTATTACTGTTGTCCCGGCTGTCGATAAGACACTGCTGAGCTGAACACATAGATGCGTTGCACCTAAGCATGTATTTAATAGTTTGTATTATATTTAAATTATTGAAATATACTATTTCTACATTTGCCTTAGTTTTTATAAGATAATAATTTTAGTATTAAAATAAGCGCTCTCACTTAAATTCAAATTTTGATTATTTAAACAAAGGGTGTACTAAATTATTGGAGATGGCGGTGATTTAACGAACACAACAATCACAATAATGAAGTATATTATTGTGATTGTTGTTGTTCGTTAAACCACAGCCATCTCCAATAGGTTATGAGCCCTGAAGGCAGACGAATAACTGCGACGCACAATTGTCTGAAATCACAAGGTCTAGAAGATTCGATTCAATCACGGGACGTGAGCGATCACTAGCGCGATGAATATGATGAACGTAACACGATTCGAATCTCTCCACCGAGAATATTTCGATACGTGGAAGATCCACATGGAGGCGCTATTAATACGCAACGACCTGTGGGAATTCGTAAACAGACAGCGCGTCGATGATCGATCGTCCCGACAACGTTTTACTCAACGCGGACAAAATTGATGGACATTATCATGTACGCGAATGCGAGCCATCGGCCAACGTCGTAACCAAATGCGACGAACTGTCGCAACCAGTATCCTAACCTCGTGAATTGTGACATCAATGACGCGGTCATCAGAACATGTCTGATTTACGCGAGTGCGAGATGTCTGAAGGACAAGAAATCAACGCGCGAATCGGGCATGTTAGACTTGTTTCACACTGATATCTGTGGACCTATGCACACGGCATCGATCAGTGGTGCGAAATACTTCGTCGAGTTCAACGATGACCATTTTTGTTTGATTCCTGAGGACTAAAGACGAGGTTCTCAAATTTATGAAGGAATACGTCGTCATAATAGAAACACAGAAGAGTAAAAGGATTAAGTGTGTACAGTCGGATAATGGCAGAGAATTCGTACACAACGATTTTGACGATTTTCTAAAGTCGCGCGGCATTACGAGGCGAGGCGACTGACGATCCCGAACAAAACGGCATCGCGGAGCGTAAGAACCGTAGTCTGCTGGATACTGCCCGTTGTTTACTGTTTCAGGAAGGACTTCCTACAACCTTCTGGACCAAGGCCATCAGCACCGCCAACTATATCAGAAATTGTTGTCCTACTTGCAGTTTCAAGGGGAAGACGCCGCATGAGGTCTGGACGGGAAAAATCCCTGACGATGATAAAGATAAACAAAGGTACTTTTCGATCCAAGGGAAATTTAATGAATAATCAAGTGTTTTTCATCATTTCATTTGACCAAAAATATCGATCAAAGTCTGCTATTATTTTTTCTAAATGATTAATAATAATTTTCTGTATTTTGATTTTGGTAGCCGGGTTTACTGTTTGGATCGATGACCAGGCAAAGGCAAACTCGAACCACGATGCATCGAGGATATTCTTGTCGGCTTCTCCGAAGAGTCGATAGAATACAGAGAAGACCTCCGATCAACTCAGTGACGGCGAACTCCGTGACGACGTCGAGGTAGGATAGCTCCAACCAGACGAAGATGCAAATCAAGACACCCTAAGTGATCCAGAGCACGTGGACAACCAGCCCGATGAATCACCCGTAGGAAGAGGATCTAGGAGACCAAGGCTACTGAAGATTGGACGACCAGGTCGCCCACGCAAATTGCATCACGCAGCAGCGCACCAGGTCGAGCACCAGGATATTCCGGTAGAAGCCTTCCTATCGGATATCTCACTACGTCACGCTCTATCCGGTCCCGAAGTGTAGAACTGGTTTAGTGCCATGGCCGACGAGGTTCATTCGATAACCAAGCATGACACGTGGCAGTTGGCCGACCGCCCCAAGGACACTCATGTCATAGGAAGCAGAATGGTACTATGGAATAAATTTGGGTTAGGCGGAAACTTAGAAAGAAGAAAGACTCGTCTCGCTGCGCAAGGTTTCTCGCAGCAACCAGGCATACACTTCTCGGAAACTTTCGCGCCCGTTGCCCATCTAAGTTCGATTCGGCTTATTTCCGCCTTGGCTGCGCAATACGACATGACCATGCATCAGTAAGATGTGGCGACAGCATACTTGTACGGTGAGCTAGACGAGAAGATCTTGATAGAGCCGCCGCGTCAACAAATATATATATATATATCTATAAGTAGTAATAGTAAATAATATATATATATATATATATATATATATATATATATATTATTTACTATTACTACTTATATATATATATATATATATATATATTCCAGCATTGTCCTACTTACAATTTGCATCGTCGCAATGCTGGTATTGAGGGTCCCATGGAGATTTTCTTATGCAATAATGCAACAAGCATTGGTAAAGTGCTCTCATTTCTGAGAGCAGCTGATTTGTTTGCGCAAATTTGAAGGGTTCTCTGCTTTTCTTCTCGTTTCATAAATGTAAATATTCCAATTACCATTTCATTTTTATTTATTTATTATTATTCCGCACTATTTAGCATACGAGGCTGTAGTTTTTGTGGTTTCTATAAAAGATCTCAGTTCTAGACTGGTTTCTGCACATGCCAACTGTGCAATAGTCTTCTACATATGAGGAAGTATAACATCTTTCTTTACGCTTTATTTATGATAAAGCTGATATTTTCGTTTTTTCTTCACAGAGCACTGTTCATTAGTGGTGCTTGCACATTTTAAATTGTGCAACGTTTTTTCTCGTATATGTGAGCATTTCTATTTATATATATTTTGTATATTTAAACTCAAACTGGATATTATTTGGACTTCAGTTACAAGCGGTAATGACCTTAGATGTCGATCCGCAATTCAATTAAAATAAAAAAAAATATATATATATATATATTATTTACTATTACTACTTATATATATATATATATATATATATATATATATATATATATATATATATATATATATATATATATATTATTTACTATTACTACTTGGAATCTATTGGTATTTGTTCCACAAACAATTCATCTCCATCGTTTGTGAAAAAGATGAAATGACAGATTTTTCTTATTTAGAATATTCAGAATTCAGCTGTCCTTGAATCTATAATTTCAAATAAATAAAATCGGTTGTGGCCAAGACAGAACTTTCTTTTACGTACTTTTCGTTAGAAATATATATTCCAAACAAACTGTCAAAAAATACCAATACTCCACAGTTATACCCTGAAATTGTACCGATTAGCTAATTATTTTATTATATCAAATATTTTTTCTTCAATATGAAACAAAGATGTTATTTCTTTAAAATTCACCTTCTCAGTCGATCTATTTGTGTTAAAAGCACCAAATGACGTACATTATTTATAATTTATTTATCTTTCTTTTTTTTCAGACAAAGTTAATGTGATAATTATAAAAGAAAATCTTACAAATTCATTTCCATGACAATATAAATAATAATTTTAAGATTTTCCATAGTGGTTGTCTCGTAACTGGTACATTTTTTTAAAGAAACGTTTCAAATAAAAGTAGTGCGAAATATTAATATCTTTCATTATGAACGTAACTATTTTTGCCATAATTGCAGCCAACAAAAAATGTATAGAGATAACATGCACTTCCGGTTTGATTTTTTTTTAAATAGGAGGTGCACATATATATACCATATACAAATCTTAAGTTTGAAGTTTCACAATTTTTCGTTCGACAGTTATTTTATTTCACCAATAATATGCTTAAATAAACCGGTATTCTTGATATCTGGTATCATATATTCATCGGTAACCGATAATACTAAAACACAATATTTCCGGGACAATTACATACACACTTACTGGTATATAATTTTTATTTATACAGCTAGTAATATATATGACATTAGCACAATTACAAATGTATCGCAAAGAAAATTCGAATAAACACTCAGTAATATAAGAACTACTTGCGATACCATAATTGTTCCACCGCGGAAAAAAGTTTGAGTAAGCCATACTCTGTCGCGGCACCATGCACTATTTAACATTGGCTCTTTTGGAGAAATCTAATTTCCTGTGATTTTTCAAAACGGCTTGATTAATTTTTTTTTAATTTTTGATTATATTATAAAAAGGTACCCCCCGTAACTATTCTATTTATTTAAATAAAAAAATTCTTTGGTACTCATCCCCGACATATTTGTATATGACTTTATAAATTTAAATATAACCTAAATCCGCCGAATAGTTTTCGAAATATACAAGAATTACACAATTTACCAATCTGTCGGCGACCTTAAGCACATATACTCGTTTTCAGACTAAACTGAACTGCGAAAGCGCTCGTATATAATGATCCATTTATAATATATTATAATTTATATATATATATATATATATAATGATCCAATAATCGATAGTTGGTAATTCCCTAAAATATTCAGCGCCATCTGAAATATTTTGAACTAAATTTCTCTAGCAGACATTAGTACAAAGCATAAATTCCTTTACAGAGAGTAGAAATCCCGGAGCGAACCGCAAAATACCATTTTTCGACCCATGCAGTATTACGTTTACGCGGCAGAAAAACAAACCGCTTTGAAGGCATAATCTACACACAAGCTATAAAAAAAACGATATTTTCGACCAAAAGTACCCCCTTAAAGCACTTGACGACGTAGTTCCAAATGGAGAACTTATGTTAGTGGTATGTACGCCGGATCAATTTCCGGCAAAATCTTAATAGCGAACTATGTAATTTTAAATCAAATGGTTGAAGGTGATTTAATTTTTGCCGAGAATCGTTTCCTAATAACAGAATTGTTACCCCCGGAACAAAACGGAAGAACAAAGAGCATTGCTAAAGCAAAAATACACGTAGAACGAGCAATAAACAGGTTGAAAGGCCTCAAAATATTGAGCGAAATTCTACTCAAATAAATACTTAGAAGAAAAAAAGAAATACAACGAACGTCCAGTTGTTGCCTTGACTTAATAATATTAGACAGGTTTTTTTCCTGTACAGTTACATTTAAACTTTATCAAAAAGAAAAATTAATTGCTCGTTCTACGTGTATTCTTGCTTTAGCAATGGTCTTTGTTCTTTCGTTTTGTTCCGGGGGTAACAATTCTGTTATTAGGAAACCTATGTCGGCTAAAATTATATCCTCATCAACCAGTAGATTTAAAATTCCACAGTCCGCTATTATGATTCTTTCTCGGAAGTTGATCCGGCGTATAAACGACAAACTTAAGTTCTCCATTTAGAACTACATCAACAAATCCCTTAAATATATATCGTTTCGGTGTTTGTAGTTTCTGTGCGTGGATTTGCTTAAAGCTCCGTTGCAACACAATACGACCGCAACAAAAGAAAAAGACAATTTCGATGGAAGATCTAAACAATTGATATGAAATAATTTTAAAGAACAAAAACAAAGAACTAAAAAATATTTAAAACAAGAAAATATAAAAGGTAAAAAAGTTGGCACATCTCATAAGAATAACCCAGGTTCACGCGTTGAGCGGGGTTATTTTCATATTTCGCAGGCTAAAATGAACGGATGTGGCATGCCCATTTTTTCAGTCTACATAGAAATAACTTTAAAAAAGTAAAAAGGAACACTTACCGACATATTTGAGCTGCCCGGAGTCGTCCCGTACCCCGAAGAAGGAAGCGATGCCACAGACCATCTTCTGCCATCACCTCGAGAACCTGCAATTCTAACCACCAGAATAAACAAGCCCATTAATAATCAACTAAGCAAATTCTAATGAAGTTGTATACCTCTTTATCGGCATGAAAGAAAAGTTCATACATGGTGAATGTATGCGTGGACTTTCAATTGGACTACCAGAAATCGGAGAATGTGAACGAGGAAATGTAGGAGATGTGTTCACTAAGCTGAGGCGATTCACTGCAGCCGGACGACTGCTGCGTCTTCCAATGCCTATATCCTTCTAGATAATTGGAAAACAAAAACAATTTGCTGAAGCCTTTTAATTTTTTAAGTATTTAGCTAAGAATTTATTTTCATAGGGGCTGTGAACAAGTAGCTATTGTGTAATAAAAAACAACATCAAAATAAACATTCTTTCTAACGTAATGAAACATTTGTTATGTTAATTCTGTATAATTTGCAATAGCATTGTTTAGTTTTTTTTTTAGGATATAATTTTAAAGTTACCATTGTTGCCGATAAAGATGGTGCAGATTTTCCCAATGTGGAACATCGAAATCTAACTAGATTTGATGTATCTGCAGCTGGAATGAAAAATAAACAAATACATTAATTAATAATACGGAAAATTATCACAAAATTTTATAATCCATAATCAATAGACAATTATTCATGAGTGGCTAATGAAAACGTTATTGTATTGACGTAGTATAGATTATCACGAGAAAAGAGTTTGGTTAGACAAGATAAATAGTTGTCAAATATGATAGACATGTTTATCGCTGTCAACTTCAACATCAATATTCGTGTAACCATTTTTTCTTATTTCATATTTATATTTTACTACCACTTTACTAACAATTTTACAAAACAAAGTCTGACAGATCGGGAAAAAGATAACAAGATGAACCACATTCAAAAATCGAATCGCGACGTCGGTTTGACGAACCAGTTTCATGATTGTTATTATTCATGAAATTCACTAACCAGGGCATTTTGGTTCGTCGCTAAAAATCGCCTTATGTTTCGAAAATTCTAGATCTTTTAATTGTATTCAAATATAATTTATTTTATTTTTTACATTTATAAACTGATGCTAAATATGGCAACCTTGCTAATGATTTCAACCAATTTTTAGCTCGTCGTACAGTTATAAACGACAGCTAGAGTGTTAGGTCGTGTGTCTGTAAAATTATTGGATAAAAAAATTACTTAACAAATAGTTCTGGTCTCGTCACCCTGATTCTAATATTATTTATAACTCAAATACTTGAATGAATGTCGCTCGCTCGTAAGACCAATTTTGTGGTCGCATCTCCTGTGAAGATACTGGACAGATTTGTACCAAAATTGATATACATATAATATGTACGCCTTATTATATTTAGTGCCTAATGATTTGATATTCCAATCGCCCTTAAACTTCCGGTGTTATAGTGCCCCAAAATTTGGAGCCCTTCTTCATGAAAAACACGTTATAGAAATAAAAAGTCTTATAATTTTTTCAGACAAAAAAATGAATTTTAAAATTATATATTTTATAGCTTTCGGCCTCTCAATTAAAAGAAATTGGCTAGTTATAAAATTATATTTTTTCTAGAATTCCTCGATATTTTTGATTTTTTCTTCTCCAAATTTTGGGGCGCTATTACTCCGGACCTGTACACATGATTCGATTTAAAATGCGACAGGTGCTCCGTGGCCATCCAAATTTTACGTATACCAAATTTTGTAAATTGTGGTAACAAACTCAGGTCTTACGACAGACCGAGCAAGCGAGATACATACGTACATACAAGTATATGAGTTCTTTACTTTTTTGAATTCAAGGTGACGAGAAAAAAAAAATTAGTTAAGGACATTTTTGTATTCAAGATTGCTACAGACGCAATACCGACCACAATAGCTTTCTGTACGAACTAAAGATTAAATACCCATATTTATGTATTGGCCTAAAAGAAAATCAGAAGAGCGCTAAAAATGATAAAAATACCAGTGTGATGTAATATCGGGGGACCGCCTTCAGAAGGCGAGACAATTCTAAACTGAGATGGAGCTATTAAAGTGAAATGGATATATTAAATAAAAAATATACTGTGTATAAGAACCGGGAAACCCGGAACCGGGTATACCCGAAATGAGCAAATTTTAAAAACCCAGAACCGGGTATCCGGATACGGTTATTTATTATTTTGTTGCTTGGAATGCTAGCATTGCTTGTCATAATACAAACTAGATTGTTATTTGTAATTTTCTAAGCTTAATTACTAATTGTTTCGCTGTGAACAATCCTTAAGCGTTCGTTTATTCACTTTTGTGCTTAACAGCGAGCGTTCGGTAAATGTGTTACAGTGCAGTTTGTGCTGCACAATCAGCCCAAGTTCTGAGCTGTGCGATAACTGTTATACACAGGATTATACGCGCGATATTCATAACATTAACCAGCAAAGCATAACCTATTGTGTCAGACAATTGTATATCGAGAAGGTTCGTTTGTGTTTCATACAATAAAATGTCTAAAGAGTTAGAATTTTTGTGTAATAGATGTTCAGTAACGAATAATAATATGGAAGAGATAATACAGCACATGGCAACAAACACATATATACATTATTTTATTTTCAAAAGTTATACTTTAAAGCAAATCTTTCACTTCGACAAAAAATACGGTTGCGATTTAACTCTCTGAAGGCAAAGTCGATTAAAACTCTATAATTGTGAGTTTTCTATGTATGCGTCTAAGCCCCACTTTTTCAATGCGCAGTAGCCCACCCCAACTCTTAACCAACTTCGATTTGGCTTGTACATGCTAATTTTAGCATGTAATGCTACTTTATGGCATGTTCATTCTATTTTATGGCATAATATAGCAAGTACATGCCAAAAATAGCATGCACATGCAAAATAGCAGTTGGGTTAAGAGTTGGGTTATGCACATTCTATTTTATGGCATAATATAGCAAGTACATGCCAAAAATTACATGTACATGCAAAATAGCAGTTGGGTTAAGAGTCGGGTTATGCTCTCTCACACAGTCCAGTGTCGAGCACGTGCTCGTTCAGAAACAAGCTTAGGTACAACGCACCTATGCATCCAGCCCGCTTTATGAGTAATATATGCGATGCGAGCAGCAGTTTTTAATTATTATGGCCTTTTGGTTAACAATTTGAAAAAATGTTAGACATAAAAAGTATTAAATTTTTTTGTAGATTACTTTGATAAAAAAAAAATAGTGCATATTTTACAATATAAAATTATAATATTTAATAATTTCTTTCGAGCTTTGGGTTAACAATATGAAAAATTCTTGTAGACATAAAATATCTTAGAATTTTTAGTAAAATTATTGGGTGTTTTAATTACTTTGGGCCCTATAACTCGGGAAGTATACGGACGATTGGATTTAAACTGCGAGCGGATTCAAATGAGATGCCAAATATCTGTACCAAATTTGGTGTGAATCGTTCTGGTACCTTCAGAGCAGTAGAGGCACAAATTTGGTCTTACGAACGACCGAGCGAGCGAGCGACGACTATCATCCAAGTTTATGAGCAGTGCCGTAACGAGGGCGTGGCGAAAATGGCACCCGCCGTGGGCGCAACTGGGTTTTTGGCGCAAAACAAAGGATACCGACCCGGTTGAGAATGCAGACTCATACAAGAACGATCTATACTGTATAGTGCATATATATATATATATATATATATATATATATATATATATATATATATATATATATATATATATATATATATATACCATATATACATACATACATATATATATATATATATATATATATATATATATATATATATATATATATATATATATACCATATATACATACATACATACATATATATATATATATATATATATATATATAAATATATATATATATATATATATATATATATATATATATACCATATATACATATATATATATATATATATATATATATATATTATATATATATATATACCATGTATACATACATATCTATATATATATATATATATACCATATATACATACATATCTATATATATATATATATACCATATATACATACATATCTATATATATATATATATATATATATATATATATATATATATATTTATATATATATATACCATATATACATACATATCTATATATATACCATATATACATACATATCTATATATATATATATATATATATATATATATATATATATATATATATATATATATATATATATATATATATATATATATACCATATATACATACATATCTATATATATATATATATATATATATATATATATATATATATATATATATATATATATATATATATAAGTTCTCGGTATTGGTACATAAAACTCATTAAGGGATCAGATATGCTCATTATTAGTATAAATATGAAGTTTCAAGACAATCGCTGTATAGTACGAGCAAGATGAGCGACATTTTAAAAATGAAGAATTTTGAACATAGAGCCGTGATAAAATTCCTGACTAAGCAAGGGAAAATTCAAAAAATGATTTATCAAGAAATGTTGGCGGATTATGGAGATTCTGCTCCTTCGTCATCAACTATCCAAAAGTGGTCTAGAGAATTTAAGAGGGGTAGAGAGAGCATAGAAGACGACGAGCGCCCGGGGCGGCCCATAGACGTCAGTACCGAAGAAAATGTGAAAAATATCGAGAACCTGGTGTTGGACGATGGCCGGATAAAAGTGAACAAATTAGCAGAATTAACCTACCTTTCCACTGGTTCAGTTTTCACAATTTTATATGAGCGTCTTGGTGTGACAATGGTTAGCGCAAAATGTGTGCCAAGAATGCTTACGCCAATTCAAAAAGCACACCGCGCATAAACCAGGATGGCTTGAGTTCCTGCCGCTACTGTTTAAACCTGTGGGTACCAAGAAATTACTCTTCCTCCCTATAGTCCAGATTTGGCGCCCAGTGATTAATTTCTCTTTCCAAATTTAAAAAAAAACTCTTCGTGGAACCTATTTTCCCGACGATGCAGCTTTAAAGATGGCATAGAGAAGTTAATTCAACGATGTACCAAACGTATTGATGTTCATGAAGATTTTATTTGAAAATAAAAATATAATATAATTTCTAGTACATTTATTTCATACTCATACCGAGAACTTATTCAACACCCCTCGAATATATATATATATATATATATATATATATATATATATATATATATATATATATATATATATATATATATATATATTGTAAACAAAACAAATGCCGATTTTGAGGCCAGAATCGTAATCTGCGACCCCAAAAACCTTGCGTTATCAAATTTCAGCCAATTGTTTAAATAAATAAAAGAGTTATACATATTTTAATTAAGAGTGTATTAAAAAATGCTGGCGTGACCAGCATTCGATTTTCTATTACGTAGTTTTTACTAGAAAAAATGAAAATATTGACAGGAACAAATCATAATATGACTGATTAAACTATATGCAATTACATGGCAACATAAATAAGATATTTAAAATTTTCCGTAGCAGTTCTTTCGTAACTGGTAAATTTTTTTAAGAAAGACTTACTTATTACTTCGTAAAAGAAAGTAGAAACACATATTTGCTAATTGACAATTGAAAAAATAAAAAGCACACCTTCTTACCTATGGGGAATTTTTCTATAAACTTTTACCGAAAAAATCGATTTTAAGTCAACGAAGTTAGAACATTGACGAATTTTTAGCGTCTTTAATACTATTCATACATTTATGACATGAATATAGTGAAATTTTTTAAAATAGTGTCAATAAGTGATCGACTTCGGAAAAAGCGAATAAAAGTGGAAATAGTGAATGCGTGGAAGCCCTGTATATATTTACTAAGTTCATTGTGATAAGCTTATCCAATATTGATAGAACATTGTATAAAATTTTAGACATTAGCTTAATACATCTTTTAAAAACAATAGAGAAACACGACTTGCCTTAGTTTTATTATCAGACAGTTTTTCATTTGAGTGCCTAGAAATCTCTAAACTTGTGTTTGAAAATTAGCCTTTTTCGACCGTTTCTCACACGGATACACAAGGGTATCCAACGGTCCTAAGAGGAATCCCTACCGAGCTCACTTTTCGCTATCAGCATTATTCAGGAGCACAAATATAACAATTTATAAAATACATAAAAACCAGATATTGAAATGCTTGCGTTTCAACTGTACCGCAGTGTTTACAAATGTTACCGCTAGAGGCACTAGCTAAATTAGAATACAGTTACCATGAAAATACTACTACAATATTTTAAAATATGACTATAAAATGTATTTTTAAAAGATATTTCTGTTAATAATTGCAAGTAAAATGTTCAATCTAGGCATGTACAGCCGTAAATTGCGAATATCGTTCTTCAATTCATAATAAACCTCATATGAAAATCATCAATTTTGATTGGAAAATGTTTCATTTATTTTTATATGTAAAATATATAAATTTTGTAAAATTTCGTCTGTACAGTCGTGCATTAGATCATACTTAAGCGACATATATTTTTTTGGAATAATTATATTTTAATTTAGGATCAGAAAACGTCAAGAGCGGAACGATGATTTTTGTTTTCATGCTACTAGGTAGGGATTCCTTTTAAGTAACTCACAATTTCATACATTGTAATTTTGTTTGAATCCTATAATTATGTTCAAAAATATAACTACTATTGTTCCGAAATTTCATAAAATATGTTTATTCAATTGACTGTTATCGAAACTGCCTTTCATTAACGTATGTTCAACATATTGACTATTATAAAGGAACATAGATTTTAAATAGAACAACAACGGCATAGAGAACAAGAACTGGCGCTAGCGCCAGTGCTAAAAGCTCGCCCAATCGCAATAAATACAATACTAAAAGTGATAGCAATTCATTATTGGAACATATTCAAATTATTGTTTTGTACACTAATGTAACAATATACGACGAGTCTTTAAAATGTGGTTTATGTTGTCTTGAATGTTTGATGACATTTCTTCTGCATTTAATATGAAATAAATGCATTTCTGACTTTACGTATATAATTTTAAATCATCGACATTATACTCACATTGCCCATTGAACCAATCTAACCAATTATGATCCCGACATTTATTTATTCCTGTACCATAACAGTATTAATTTCCATAACCCCACATTTAAAATTGCACACATAGGTAACGTTAATATCGTTCGTTTCGTGATTAGCCAAGGATATTGAAAATTATTTGATGAACATTTCCTAATTTTATTAATTAAAACACAGAAGCAAATAGTTTATACATTGGAAAAATTACTGTCACAGAACATAACTTCTTCATTTCACTAACAGATGGCGTTCAATGACTGATATACTTCAAAATATATTTATTATATATATATATAGATATTATTATTTTTTTTTTTAAGCCGATGGTCTCACAATTTGAAAGTACTTTAATTACATAAAATATCTTAGAATTTTTAGTAGAAAATTCTGAATTTTTTAAAAGTTGACTAAGAGCAGTATTTAGGAGGATGCCAAATTTTGGGGGCCTATTACGCCGGTCCTGTACTGACGATTGAATTTAAAATACGACGGGAACCTCACGGGCATGGAAATTATATGTATACCAAATTTCATTAAAGTCGGCACGGTACCTTCAGAGGAGTTGCGATCACAAACTCAGGTCTTACGACGGACCGACCGAGAGACATACATCCAAGTATATGAGTTATATATATTTTTGGATTCAGGGCAAAAATACAAGATTTTTTTGTTAAGATTTTTTTCGATCCGAGCATGTTACAGACACACAGCCAATCACTATAGCTCTTTTGTACATAGTGTACGGCGAGCTAAAAACGTGTATATTTTACTTTATAGGTGCCTAAACGAAAAAGGTTCGTCTCGTCGTCTATCCTTTCATTATTTGACAATTTCGTCGATCGAACTTCGGAATCATACATAGTTAAGGTTCAAATCTTAATTCATTTATCTACTACTAGCATAATTCGGAATATATGCGCCGTATACATTCCGAATGAAGCTAGTAGCAGGTAAATGAAGTAAGATTTGAACATTAACTAATGACAGGAAATATGATGGATCGTAATAGTTCGGGGTCCCGGACTTCCAGATGTCCAGATACTTGCAGGGAATAAAAATAAGCTTATCAAATTTTCAAGGTCAACCGAAGCTGACCACCACTTATTATTTTTCCCGTTTTTGTTATTTTAAGTAGTATTTTTTGACAAAATTTCATCGAAATCGGCGATGAAGTAGTACATCGACAGTTTGACCAAAATAACAATTTTGAATATCAATGTATTGTGTTGAAATCAATCAATAGCAATCATATTTTCCTATTGTCATTTCATCTCTTCAAAATTCAGTGGTTATAAATATGTCTTCCTCATTCAAATACCAGTGGTTATAACTGCACCAAACTGAAATATTCAATTAAATTTCGTAAACCACGTTATATCGCGATTCAATAAACAAGCTTAGGTCCAATGCACCTGTGCGTCCAGCTCGCCTATTGGATAGAATCAGCAAAAGACAAGAGCATAACAAAAACGAAGATTGTAATTTATTGCTGACTAAATTAGATAATCTAACCATAATAGATGGCATCACACTATATAATTTTTAACATTTTTTAAGGTTTTTGAACTAAAACATTAAAATATGAAAAAATGTTATACATATAAAAAGTTTTTTAGATTTTTTTGATAGACTAAAAAATAAAAATTTTAAAATTGTGTTACCAATGTGAGGAAATCTTGTAGACATAAAATATCGTAGAATATTGTGTAGAAGTTTTGGGTGTTTTAATTATTTTTAAAAGGGCAGCATTAAGGGGGGGCTTTAAATTTTGGGGGCCTATAACTCGGGAAGTATATAGGCGATTGCAATTAAACTGCGAACAGATTCAAATGGGACGCCAAACAATATGTGTAGCAAATTTGAAGCAAATCGCTCCGATAGGAGTACAAGGCACACATTTGGTATATGTATGTGTGTCTGTAGCATTCTCGGATAAAAAAAATCCCTAACAAAATTTGTTTGTCTCGTCGACCTAAATCCAAAAATATATATAACTTATAAATGTACCGGAGCGATTCACACCAAAACGCCGTACGTAGTACCGAAGAGGCTTAAGCATTCGGTCGTGTGTTTCATTAAGAAAAAGTGTTCGTCTCGTCGCCCTGAATCCAAAAATGTATATAACTTATATACTTGGATGTTAGTCGTCGCTCGCTCGCTCGCTCGGTATCTCGTAAGAGCAAATTTTGTGCCCTCTACTCCTCTGAAGGTACCGGAGCGATTCACTCCAAATTTGGTACACATATTATTTGGCATCCCATTTGAATCCGCTCGCAGTTTAAATACAATCGCCCGCATACTTCCCGAGTTATTAGGTCCCAAAATTTGGTACCACCCCTAATACTGGCTTTATAAAAATAATTAAAACACTCAAAAATTCTAAGATATTTTATAACTACAAGAGTTTTTTCAAATTGTTAACACAAAAGCCGTAAAACATTTTAGATATTATAATTTTAAAATATGTACAGACATTTTTTTATCAAAGTAAACTACAAAAAATTGTAAGACTTTTTATATCTATGCCATTTTTTCAAATTGTTAATCAAAAGGCCATAATAATAAGAAACCGCTGCTCGCATCGCATATATTACGTATAAGATATATTACCTAAGATGTTTAAAATTGTTTCAAAATATAAAATAATATAAACAAATGATATCAATTTAATATTTACAGATGTCTCATTGTATATTATAAAAACTCATTAAAGATAGCAAATAATATATTAGTCCATGATTACAAGAAATAAACATAATATTAGAATTTGATTTTCACTTGTGTTCGTAACATGTAAACAAGTTTTCAAAAATGATGCTCTTCCATTTAATAACAACTAAAGCCAAATATCATAATATTTCTGCGAATATACATATATAATCACGTCAGTCTCCAAAAAACAAAAACAATACAACATCCTAAATATGTCACAATGACAAATATTTATATTGATTACCTGGTTGATGTGCAGGTACTTTAATATTTGACTTGGTTGGTGGACCACATTTTGTTCTATGCACTAGATCACCCATTGGATCCACTTCATCAAATACCAAAATTCGTGCAGAATTAGAACGATTCCGCGATTTAATCCCAAACCCACTGCCCTCCATTCAATCCAATCAGATTTTACGAGTAGAAATAAACCATTTGATCACACACGTCTATTAAACATTTCATTATAATTATATTTCTATTGCGGGTTATTACATCGTGGCAAAACATTATTACTATAATATTTGATAGTATTCCTCATATTGCACTAATAAACGGGGAAAGAAAATATATCACACATCTTCAACATAACACCTCACTTCTCCATCTTCTATCTAATCAGTGTCTGAACTGAACCAAACCAAACTGAACATAGCCATGGCCATACCACCTATAATCATAAGCAACTCATTCGATTTATACTACGTTTACATAAACCAGTTTTGGGTTCACTCGACATTGTATGTCATGTCAGTAAAGTTATCCACAGTTTTCTCTAGGCACGATTTCTGTTACCAACCTAAAAATTACAAAATCCCCTTGATTGATTTTGGCGCAGCAACGTTGTGGTTGTCTAATTTTTAAGTAATGGGAAATATTTTATTTTAATAGTATCGTCTATAATTTAAGCGGCGGTGAAAGATAATAACGCCAAATCAGACATTGGTACTGACACCAGTTAGAGTGATTCGCTGCGCCTAAATCAATCAAGGGGATTTTGTTATTTTTAGTTTGGTAAACAGAAATCGTAGCCGGAAAAAATTGTGGGTAACTTTACCTACATTCATACATTGTTGTCGAGTTGTTACATGCGGCGCCTATCAGTTACTACGTTTACATGAAATTTCCAACCAGTTTAGGTAACTGTGGATAACTGACATGTATAGATGGGCTAGTGTGACGCGGTAAAATTCAAATCTTATATATAACTCGTTGAAGATAATTAATTTTACCCTTGTTTCACGGTTAATAGTTAAAGGATTGTTCACAGCGAAACAATTAGTAATTAAGCTTAGAAAATTACAAATAATAATCTAGTTTGTATTATGACAAGCAATGTTAGCTTTCCGAGCAACACAATTTATGATAAATTTTGTTGCTGTGAACGTTAACCTTGTATGCCATACAACAAACTGGAATTATTACTTATAATTTCTAAGCTTAATTACTAATTCTTTAGCTGTGAACAATCCTTAATAGTTAAGTCTTTAAAATTTTAAGAACACAATGCCCGACTAAGCAAATAAATTAAATGCACAAATTTGTTTATTTTTTATCAAATTGAAACTGCTAAGCCTCCAATTTTTGGGGTGAGCAGTGGCAGCCGTGAAGGCAGGGCCGGACTAATAAAAATTAAATAAAAATGTAATATATTAGAAGTAGTAAGAAATTAAATCAAAATTTTAATTTTTAGAACTCAGTACCGTACTAAAGCAAAATAAATTTAAATCACTAATTTGTTTATTTTTAGTCAAATTAAATGACAATTTTAGCGGTATTTAACAGTAGAACGACGAACGGTTTTGAAAATTCAACCTTGTCCTATCCCAAGCAACAATTAGTGCGATTATTGACGGACTATTGCCGTCAATGACCTCCCTGTAGTCGATATTTTGTGACGACGATAGTTGTCATGTGGACGACTAAACGGCCATCTGTTTGACGTCACTTATATACTACTATTGACGACATTTAGAAATACTTTCTTCGTCATTTGGAGTCAACTATTGTCGTATGACACCTTATTACGGATTTCGGTGACGTCAATATAAACCACTATTTCTACCACTATTGACGACTTTATATATATATATCAAATTTATAATAAAATATATAGCATATTCGTTTTATTGTTTCTTTAAGTAGAAGTATATATATATATATATATATATATATATATATATATATATATATATATATATATATATATATAAGTAAAAATTAAGATACTTAAAATTAATAAATTAAATATATATCCTTAAAAATATCAAATAATAAAATATTCTATCAGGAAAAATGATTATCATAAAAGAATTTATATATATATATATATATATATATATATATATATATATATATATATATATATATATATATATATAAAATAATAACAATACGATATACAAAAATATTTTATAACTGTGAACGTAGCAGCAAGAACATATTAATTATTAACACTTTTGTTAACTATAAAATATATGTGGTCTTTAGTCAATTTAACATAAAAAATAAATAAAGATAAAATAATTTTGTTATGTTATTTTTGTATGCCTCTCATACTCCATTTGTTGTTGTGGTTCTACGGAATGTGCGACTAATACAACCAAAAGCGAAGCAGGGAAGCATATTATATTAAATATATGATTTATAATTGTCCAAAACTCACTAAACTATAAACAACGCACGAATTATTACAGTTGTAATTGTCTTTCAGTTTCACAAACAGAATATAAAACTTCATTAATAATTAGAAATTCTACCTAAACTGCATAAACACAGCTGAAACTATAAGAATAATAAAAAATGTAAAGTATAAAGGATTGTTCACAGCGAAACAATCAGTAATTAAGCTTAGAAATTATAAATAATAATTTCAGTTTGTTGTATGACATACAAGGTTAACGTTCACAGCAACAAAATTTATCATAAATTATGTTGCTTGGAATGTTAACATTGCTTGTCATAATACAAACTAGATTATTAATTGTAATTTTCTAAGCCTAATTACTAAATGATTCGCTGTGAACAATCCTTAATCGTCTAAAACTTGCAAAATACACCACGAATGCTATAAGAATGGCACAAAACGACAAACCAAGTTGGATGACTTGAAAACAACCTTCACAGCTGTTTAAAATTGGGCTCTCTCTTTAAAACTAGCTTTCTTTATATCCCCTGTCATCAACTGGATTTTATCTTCATGATTTCAATATAAATAGTAAGAAAATCCTAATTTACAAATAATAATAATTAATAACTCAAATTAAATCATGATAACCTGTCAAAAAAGAAGTTCATTCTCGAATTTAAACGTCAAATTATGGATTAAATAGTAAAACAATTCAGTCGTCAAAATGGCAATTTTAGTCGTTTAATTTTAACGTGAAATTATGGATTAAATAGTCTCACAATTGGTCGGTCAAAATTACAACTATAGTCGTCTTACTTTATCGTCAAATTAAGGCGTCAATAATCCCACAATTTGTCGGTCAAAATTACAACTATTGTCGTCCTAAAGATTGTTCACAGCGAAGCAATTAGTAATTAAGCTTAGAAAATTACAAATAATAATTTAGTGTGTATTATGACAAGCAATGCTAACATTCCAAGCAACAAAATTTATCAAACATTGTGTTAATTTTGTTGCTTGGAATGCTAGCATTGCTTGCCATTATACAAACTAGATTGTTATTTGTAATTTTCTAAGTCTAATTACTGATTGTTTCGCTGTGAACAATTCTTTATTTTAACGTCAGATTAAGGAGTCAATAGTCTCACAATTGGTCGGTCAAGATTACAACTATAGTCGTCATACTTTAACGTCAAATTAAAACTGAATTAGTCTCAGAATCTGACCGTAACTTATGTACGGCGTTAGACAATCCTTCGGTAGTCAGTCAGAGAAACGGTTTCCAGAAGTCAGTTGACGAATTAACGAGTCGTGAATAAATTTGATTCGAATATTTTATTTTTAAAAAAACACATATATGGACATTCACGATTCACACACATTTAAAGAAATTACAGAATATAGTACAATAAATGAAATAGAAACAATAATAAGAAGGCTAAGCCGAAAATAATAGAATCACTAATAATAATAATAATCCGATAATGATAGTAATAATAATAGTATCAATAATAATACTAATCTAAACAGTAGTTAAGGGGACGGTTTTATCTGGAACGCAGATACCGATAACGGTTACTATACAGGCCCTGGGCTTAACAAGGATTACACAGTAGATAACACGGGAATTCAATCGCAGATACCGATAGCGGCTTTTCTTTCATGTGTCATTCAATACTCGGGTACCCGGTTTATATACAAGACTTGGAAGGAAGCGACAGCCGGCATAAGGCTTACTAAGAAAGCATCGCGGATAATTGGACTGGTGTTTGTACACTACGATACCGGCTTAGGACATAATTAACATAGCATCGTAGCGACACAGATATGATAGATGCGACGGGGGAGTTCTTACCATGAGAGTTTACTTTATGGTCGACCGTAGTTACAGTACTGATTGACTGCCCCGTTTGACACTGAGGGAGTGTTTATATTGCCGGTGTTTTGAGTGGGGCTGATAGTGGGAGACACTCAGTGTGCATGACGCCCGGCCGCGCGCAACCGATAACGTCGGACCGGGCGACCTCGAAATGCCCATGGTACAGCGTCAGGCAAGAGCGTAAATTCACTTCGTCACAACCGGTATTCTACAATAATTTTGTTCAAATTAGCCATGTAATGCCTGCGTAAAGTTCAGTCTCTGACTACTAGATATGCTAGTGTGACACGGTGAAATTCAAATTTCAAATAAACATCATTGTATGTATAACTCGTTGAGGATAAATAATTTCACCTTGGTTTCACCAGTCCAGAAATTTCAAATAATCGATTCTTCTTTTTTGCATTTTCTTATAGCTATACTTATCAGGAATCACTGTGCCAAAGAATTTTTTTCATATCTCATTTCCTTTTCGAGATATGAGCCTCTAAGGCAGCCGCCGTAAAATGTAGAATTTCGTATTTTTAGCGCGCAGTAGTGTCTTTTTATGTATTCATGACGCTGTATAACGTTTGTTTTGAGTATCATATATATTTTTCTAACTCAGTACAGTTTAATAAATAAGCACGTGTGAGTAGTAAATATAAATATCGTCCAAGAATGGCTGATTAGCTCAAAGTATAAAATTTTCAGTTTTATCAAGTAATAAACGTAACTAAAACTTTAAACGCGTGTTTCTCGAAATGACTTTCTTCGATATCTGTGTCAAGATTACTCTAAATCTATTCATCCAAATTAGCTCAAATTTTGACAGAATATTTACAACACATTTCTCTATTGGCTAAACCACAACCCGATTTTTTGGATAAAATATGGCCATTTTAATCTCAAAAAAAAAGGTAAAATTTCACACCTTTATTTTAAACTGCCGCCATTTTGTTTCTATACATGCAAAATTGCTAATTCTGGTTCCGTTATTAACGATACTCATATAGATTAAGAATTTTTTTTACCTTTTTTTTCAGATGCCCCTGAGCCTAAAAAGTCCTGTCACAAGTGATTCGATTTTATATTATATATGAATTTAAAATATAACTAATACCTATGTATATCAAATATTAAAATTACGTGGATTCAAAACATAGAAACTTCAATTCTATTGAGGGTCTCATTTATTGCGGGTAAAAATGTGTGATTTATGAGTAGAGCTTAACCCAACAGAGGATGTGACTTGAGTTGCCTGTGTTTCGGGGGCAAGCATCACTAATGACATATTTCTTAACTGTGAGACAAAAGGAAACTACGTACTAAATTCCAACTTTCAATCTATTCTAGAACATGGTACGAATATCCGGATATACATAAATTAATTTATTATTTTAACGAAGGTTGTTTTTAAAAAACGATTTATTTATATAATAGTACAATATTAATATACCAGCGTAATTGCTGTTACAAAAGCGAAGTCTGAATCTAAACTAAAACTAACCATGTCTAAACTTTGTAACGAAGCGTCCGCGTGCGCACGGTTAGCGAGTTGTTATCGGTCAGCGTTCCAAGTTTAGTTCGATAGCCAGCGCTCGGTCGAGTCCGGAATATTAAACACACCTCCCTGCGCCACGCACGCGCTCTCGTTCAATTCGGGTCCCCACTTTAACCCCCACTCATGACGTGTACAACGCTAATGAATCGGTCTGATAAATAGTATGGATCGATGATAAAGATTCATTCTTCTTGGTATTGAGACCAGGAAGGATCGCGTGCGAACGGTGCTAGTGTTGAGGCTAGTTATCGGCAAAGGAGCTCTGGGTGTTGAGGTTCAGAGTGGTCTTTGTGGAGCGTTTCTGTGGTATTTGCTAGGTGTTGGGAACTAGTAAATACGACAGCTGCTATTGTACAGGCTGTGTTGGGATCTGGTTGCCTTTTGCAATAGTTGTACGCGGACTTTGCGAGTATTTGATTCATTAATTTTGCTTTAAAAACGTATTTGTGTTTTCTTGCTTAATTTAAAGTAACTTCCAAGTAGCTTTCCGTAAAACCGTTATTGGAGTAATTCTAGTATATTATTTTATTATATATTTTGGTGGTAAACCGGCGAATCTTTGATTCACACATTTTTTCTTTGAAAACATATTTATACTCTTGTTTAATTTAACGTAACTTCTAAAGCTTCCATTATTCTGTTATACGACCGCTAGTTTGATACAAAGATATATTTCGTGTTATTTGTAAAATAGATATAAATATCATTTGTTTATGTTTGCAACATTTATTCGGTGAGAAAATAAAACGTTTGGGGTTTAAATTAATTTTGTCATCTTTTATTATCAACGACCTCTGGGAAACGGTCTATTTCTTCACTGAGTACTGGGTAGTCTGTCGCCGTACCCAGAAGCACGGTGTACAGACTTATATTGGCACCCGAGCAAACATATTACCGAAAGAAAGCGTCACAACTTTTCATGAATAAATTTAAATAAAATTGTCGCGGGAACAAATGTGTTAAGGAGTGGTTATAAATCGTAATATTAGGTAGATTATAAATCTTTCCTTATCATTCAAAAATACTATGTTATGAAGTTTGGGATTTTGATTTCTTAATTTGTCTACATTTTTGAAATGTTCAACGATTTGTTTCGCGATGCCATTTGACATTTTTAAGTCTTTGCTAACGCAGTGAGCTAAACTATCATTCGACGGTGCATCAAATAAATGACCTTCTATTTCTAATATTTTATAGTCTTTATTAAAATTTTCTGTTTGTTTATTGTTTAAGTAGTTTTGATATTCTGCTAATGGTGTCTTGGTTTTTTGAGTTATTGGATTTTGATTTGAGTTGCCTTTATATGGAATACGACTTAGAGCATCGGCGTTCGTATTTAATTTACCATTTTTGTAAACAATGTCAAGTTTAAGTCGCCATCTAATTAATTTTGAACTGCATTCTTTTAATGAGAATAGTCATGGTCTGTATAAATTTTGAAGGTTCGCCCGAAAAGGTAAGATTTAAAATATTTAGTCGCCCAAATGATCGCAAGTAATTCTCTTTCGATCGTCGAGTATTTTATTTTCGACTCATTTAACGTTCTGCTAGCGTAAGCAACCGCTAGGTCGTTGCCAGTACTGCCTTGAGATAAGATAGCTCCTATCGCAACCTTGCTTGCATCACATGTTAGATTAAATTGTTTCGAGAAAACTGGGTATTCCAGTAAGGGTTCATTTATTAGCAGGTTTTTACAACTTTCGAAGCATCTAATTTAATCCGGATGTTTAATATTTATGATTGAATCTTATTTTAAACATTTGGTGAGGGGCTTAGTAATTTTGCCAAAATCATTTATAAATTTCCTGTAGTACCGTAAAAGTCCTAAATAGCCTTTGATTTGTTTACGAGTTTTCGGGATATGATAGTTTTGTATAGCAATGATTTTGTTAGGTTGCGTTTACCCGATGCATTTAGTTTTTTAGGCACGATCCAGATGGGAGAGGACCATGGTGAATTAGATGGTCTTATTATATTTTGTTCTAACATATTTTGTATTTGGGATTTAACCTCCTTTTTGTGTACTTCTGGGTAACGGTACGATTTGGTATATATAGGGATTTCATCGTTAGTTCGAATGGAATGTTTTATTTGGTCTGTAAAAGTTAAATTTTTATTTTCAAGGTGAAATATGTCAGAGTACTCTTTAATTAATCTTGAGATAATGGTTTTTTCTTCGGGGTTCATATGCTCCGTGCGTATTTTTAATAAATCTAGTTCAAATTTTTGTTGTAATAGATTAAAATAAGGGCTAGAATACGGGACGTATTCGTCAAATTTTTCTACTGATAATGGTTTTAGTGATTTAAAATTAATTTGAGTTTCAGTTGGATTAATGATGGAACATGTAGCATGATACTTTTTTGCAGTTATTACGCATTCTTGAATTACTGATTTATTCATTTTTGTTTCTGGTATAATTATTGTTCCATCTTTAATATTTACTTTGATTTGAATAGCTTTTTCTGCATTTGGTTGTGTGTAACATTGTTTATTTCTGCGATTTTAATTTCTATTTTAGTATTGAGATTATGATATTGAATTTTAACATTGCAGCTAGGGGTAATTATTAAATCATTGTTTATATCGAAAATTATTTTTAGTTTTTTTAAACTATCCATGCCTAATAATAAATCAAATTTATCGTGAAAATTAAACAAGTGATATTTTAAGTTTATTTTGTTTTTTAAATTAAAGATTTTAGAAGTGGGAACGGTTGTGATGAATTTTTCTGTAGAAGTGCCTTAAGCGGTTGAAATTTGAAATGGATCTTTTGTTATAGAGTTTGAGAAATATTTATTGGCGATTTCAGGGTTGATAAATGATTTTGTACTAACAGTGTCTAGTAGGACTTTCAAATTGTGTTCAGGAAACAGTTCATTAGTTCGAATTTTGGTGAATGTTGGTTTCCGAGGCCATTTCGTATAAAAAATGTTCGTCGGAATTTTGTGTGTCATCTGAATTTTAACAAATAATATTATAGAAACTTGTTTAACTGATCTACATCTGTGTCTGCGTTAATTGGAAACCTGCCTTAATTCTTTAACATCAGATGTAACAGCTGGGCGTTCTGGGTGTCGATGGTGAGGATGGAGTCTGCTGCGATGTGCTGCAACACCTGATTAGCCAACCCCCGCTATTAAGCACCACCATGACACTAGACATAAGGCTCGTATGTTAAGGGGGAACAACACTGTGTTGGGTTTAAAAAAAATCTTTTTTTTTAATATAATTTTAAAGAATGTATTTTGTAGAATATTTCCCTACAATATTATGCTAAAATTCGTACAAATAACGAAGGTACACCGCATTTTCCTTTGACGCGCACATTGCTGTCAATGGTCGTTCATAATATTTTTAGTGTGATTAGTTGATATTTTTAAGTTAAAATTGATCAAAAAGGTAGTATATTGACCCCTAAACGACAATAACTAGACAAGAAAAACAACATTGTCCTCCAAATCGTTTTGAAATCGAACAGGACGACACGACACCAAACGCTGCGGCGCTTTAAACGCGTTTCTCGCGAAACCCTGTTTTTTGTTATGGGGCTGGACGTCCACGCTACAATTTACATCGGATATTTTTTTCTTTTAATTTAACTTGAAGCTTATAAAATTGGCTTCAGTTGTACGTAGGAGTTTTTTTATTTTGATATTTAATATCCTTTTCGGACAAAAAAGTGGTGCAAAAAATAGGTAATTTTTTTCAAATGTAAAGTATTTCGCGAAAAAAAGTACAACTGAAATTACATCTATATAAAGATAAAAAAAAATTGTATCAGATGATTACAACCTGCGCTACATCCACAACCATGACGCTACCTCTTTTTTGAGCTGCCTCTGAAGAGCGCAAAGGCAACAAGCTATTATTATTTTTCAATAAAAAAAAATCCTGAAAGAACTTTGATATATACCTTATTTAATGCAGCAAACCCCATCAATCTACTATTGCTAAGTTCAGAGAAAAAAATTCGAGAAAATGAGCAATTTTTTCGGCCGTCACCGTGTTGTTCCCCCTTAATTAACACATACTGTAAATACGAAAATTTTGAAATTAAACTCTAAATTTCAATCCCTATTCCCGAATATAATAGTTCACTTACTCAATTTACGCATATTCCCACTTCATATTTCCATGAATATCACACCTTAGACATTGTACCTGGTTATTACGAAGAACAAAATTATCAAATAAAAAGATTAAAAGAATGTGTAAAACTAATGTCATTGTACTTTTGTCAAAAAGACAATAATATTATAGAAACTTGCTTTGCTTAAAGATATTACTTTCGTTTCAATATGATTTAAAAACGGAATTTTTCGAAAAAATAAAAACATAATTTATATAAAGAGATGTATCACTCTTGAATAATATAATATTGGATCGTTACGTATCGGAATAGTCAAATATTTCTTGTCCAGGCATATATAAAATACTTACACTACAGTGACTCTATTATGATATACATTATAGAGCCACTGTAACTGACACATGCGCACGCTGCCATCTTTTGTTTAACTTTTGCAAGTATAAAACAAAAATTGTTTGTCTGTCGAAAATTCTATTAAGGCTAAAAGGATCATAGAACAAATGGCGAATGATTTATTTGAAATAGGTATTACCTAATTGTCAAATCATTAAAATATGGAATTTTAATGGGATGTAGAATATATACATTAGAATAAATGCCATGCTCAGAAGTAAAGTGGTATGTACAAGTATAAGAAAAATCATAAAATTGTTGCCATACTAGTAACAAAGTAATATTAAATTTATTGAGCTAAATTCAATTCGTAAATGAAGGTTTATCAATCATTGTATGTCTGTAATTAATATCCGTACTACTTTGCTTCCCAGCACTTCAAATGGGTTTAATTCATTTTTTTTATATATTTATTGATAATTTTGATTAAAATTAAATTTAATACGTATGATTAAGATGTGTAAATGCCAATTTATTTGTTTATAATATAAATAATTAATGAGTATTTTTAAAGACATATGTAGATAAGAAAATAATTACATATATATAAATATATATATATATATATATATATATATATATATATATATATATATATATATATATATTAAGTCACAACATAAGTATTTTGAGTAAAAAAATATCACTTAAATAAATTTTAATTATAATGATAAAAAGAATTCTCACATTTAAAAATTACTTGTTACAACTAATAATACACACTATTGCAATAATATTTTGTTGTAATTTCGGTCATTAAATGTTAATATTAATTTTAGTATAAACACTTTTTATATATCCAATATTTACTCTATATGCACATTTCTTATATTTACAAAAAATAGTAATACCTAAATTCTTCAAACTACGCATGAAAACTATGGTCACAATAAACTGTATTATAGAAATTACTGGACGTGAGAGAGCAACCATTTGACAGTACGAAGGTTTCACCGTTTTCTTTTTCAGACATTCACTACATTTTGCCGAAATTATTTTGGTTAAAATGAATTTTTGCCCCAAAAGTATTTTATGTAATATTTTATTTAGTGATGCGAATTATTAATTACAGAATGCATTGTTGGTAATAAGGAATGAATCAACAATATTTGGAGCACCATCGAAATAAAATGGCGGATAATTATATGATGAATATCTCAAGTTGCACTGTTGATACTCATAAATAAAAATACACAATTAATATCGACCGCCACCTTGAAAGGATAAGACAGCTAATCTAGAACATCTCGGAAGAAGGATAAGTTTTATAGTTAATAATACCGGCACACAAAAAAAAATTGTCTAATCCTTTGACCGACAACTCTACGGTAATGTATTTTGAGTCACTGAATCCAAATCTGTCCTACACCCACCAATTTTATTTTACAATTCATTTATGACCCAAAAATAGGATAAAAATGGGTCAAAATAATAAATTTGTGATTGCAACAACCAAGAAAATGTATATAAGTTATTTTTACATTCAATACCCATGTGAATCATTTTTTGTGCTCCTTAGTTATTACATTAAAAGAAAGATTTTACTTTAAATTTGTTTATAAACTACCTTTAGGGTACTAAAACACTACCCCTAGAAAATATAAAATCAAAACGAGGCAGGAGAAAATAAATAAATAAAGGAAGTTCTGCGATTCTCAGAACATTAAGTATTTTCTTTAGATAAATTTTAAGATAAATAAATAATCCTCTCCCTGAAAGAGAGATAAAAACCACCAATGTTTGACCCCTATTTTTGGGTCATAAATGGACTGAAAAAAGAAAATTGGTGGATGTAGGGCTGATTCTAATGCCAGATTTGGATTCAGCAACTCAAAATCAACGTAGAGTGGTCGGGTTAAAGATTAGAAATATATATATATATATATATATATATATATATATATATATATATATATATATATATATATATATTTCTAATCTTTAACCCGACCACTATATATATATATATATATATATATATATATATATATATATATATATATATATATATATATATATAATGTGTGCGGGGGTATTTATTAAAAAATATATGGAACATAGGATCAAGTCACAAAACACACGCTACAATTTTATGTATAGTTTGTTTGCACGATCATTATTTCAAATTAAGTGCACATAATTCGTTTATTAAAATTTCTTTAGTATATTCTGTCCGTGATTCTTCGTATTTCTAGATAAAATATTGAATAAAACTTTTTCGACAAAAATTAGTTCCAATAAAAATATTTCCGTTAAAATTAGTCCATGCCGTAATTTATAGTTGCAACTGATGTTAAATTGCCGAGATAACAATTAACTTTTTTATATTTTATTTATTTATTCATTAAACGTACATATTTTTATGGCACGGAATACGTTTAATTCTATTACTTCTTTGTTAGTATTTGTTTTTAATTTTTTTTTCCATTTTCGTCAAAAAACAATTACATAAATTTTCTTCTCAAAAGAGCGCACATTGCACACATTTATTATGAAGTACTTTTAAAAAGCAAGTGGTCACACAGATTTTCAAAAAAAATATTTCAAAACCTTACTTATATGACAATCAGATTTGATTTATAAAAGTAATTATTCGAAACTATAAGATCAATTATTTATAATAATAAAGTAATTATGTATCATGATGTCTACCATATTACAGAAATTCAAAGAAATACCAGGCAAATAAAAATATTTTTTGCATACAGAAACATACCTTAATAAAAATAAAAAAGGATCCAGAATTTTAACAAGCAAACAAATCCAGGAATTTCATGAAACAAATGAATTCCAGATTTTACAAGAATTCCAGAACTGATAGACACCTAGATTTTCTTCTCTCAATAAATTATACATGTGTATGTATGTTTTTATATATATTGTTTATACAGCAATGAATAGCGTTTTGTTTTTAATATGTACAATGTTACGGTACAGTTCAGTGCTAATACGCAAGTCTATTTTTGATGATCGAGTACAATATTCTTTTTGGGTGACATTTAAATATGGCGTCTAGTTGAATTAAAAGTCACATTACCATATAAATATAAAATTTTAATTTTTAGTCGGCCATATTGTAAGTCTATGATCGCTGTAACTAAATGGGTATTTTTCTTTATTCAACTAAAACACTGCAATGTATCTTGAAACTGCGCTGCAATGTTTGCACAGCTGCACACAACTGATTGCAGAACTGCGTGAATTAAAAAAATTGTATACGCCATGTTTTTTAATGTAATTGCCGCACTTAAATAGAAAACAACTTAACTTCAATCAATTGTCAAACAACGATGTTCCCATATTAAATGATTCCGCTTGCGTATATATCTGCCTACAAAGATGCAGCACCTTTCGAGTTGGTTGCATACCTGTGGAGCAGTCATTGATATATCTGCTTAACAACAATACACAAAAACATGTATCTGTAATGCAGCCAAAAGATGTAATAGTAAAAAACACCTTTCTGCGCAAATAGTAATTTTGTTGTATCTGCTGAATAAAAAAACATGCCCAATGACTTTGCAAAAAAATGCAAGAATTTTTTTGTGAAACAACAATAGAAACAAATATTTATATAATACTGAATATATAACCAGATCTTATGAAATGCAGCTGACAATTTGCGAATTTCATATGAAATTTTACATATATTTATCACAAGAATAGTAATTTAATAAATATATATATATATATATATATATATATATATATATATATATATATATATATATGTATATATATATAAAGTGTAATGTTCAACCCTAATCATCAGAGGCGGATTTACAAATGTATCGTCTATAGACTGAACCAAATCGCCGCCTATGATACTCTGTTTTTAGTGGCCTTGGAAAAATTGCTCCCTTCGATAATTTGCCGTCTACGCAAATTTGCTGCCGTAGGCTATAGCCTAGTTAGTCTATTTAGAAATCCGCCACTGGTAATTTACAAACAATAATAATAGAATATTGATGAATGATGAGATAAGAGATAATTGTTTTATATTATACAATTGGTATAAATAACGTCAAAATTTTGTATTCCGTATGTCTTATGCTCTAATAAAAATACAAATGCATATTTGAGGCACTCAATGTAAGGAAATTATTATTGTGCTTGTTATGAAGCCACATGCCTATATATATCGAGAAAAATCACTGTTACCACTTTTATTTTACGATATAGAGATCTTCTTTTTCTGCTTAATTTGCTTCTTTCGTAGTTCTTGAACACGAAGAATTTTGTTTTATTTATTCGGTGGATAAAAGAAACGATATTTTATAAAAATTATAGTATAGTTCATTAGTTAGAAGCAGTTTTTCTTTCTTTCTACATTTACAATAATATAGAAACACGGTTTTTTAAGTTATGTCGCTGAAATTTCGAGAACTGTCTTTTAGGCCCATTCGGTAAACAGTTCACAAATTATTTTTTATTTTTCGAATGAATGAAGAGAGGAGTTATTATTGTTTTTTTTTTTATATAAGTTAAGTCACCTGACCTTGCATATTACATCACAGTTTACTCGAAACATCTAAAAACTTTATTTTATTTATCATTTTTTTTAAAATTATTTTTATAAATAAAAACACGGAGTATAATATCACAGTTCAAATAACGGCTTCCATTCGATACACAGCCGTAACGTATTGTAGATGTATTTAATATTGGCGAGCGCAAAAATCAATAAACAGTGAAAGAGGAGAGCTGCGGAAAACGTGAAGCGAAATATAATACTTTTACGGTTAAAATCGAAATGTATGAATTTGAGGTGAAAGCACGATGTATGCCTTATACGTAATGGAAAACACCGCAAGATTCAAATTAAATTTCACTAACCTAATGCTTAAAATAAGAATTCATATAAATTTTGTTTGGGTTTCTTAAAAATAATTTGATTTTTTAAATATCATCTTCAAGTAAAAGTTATATGAATTCTATTCTCTGCTCTATGCGATACCACTGAGTACAACTGAAAACAAATGATGTAGCTGATCTGACACCTAACTGCAAGTTGACATTCTGTGTCGGTTCTAGTAACTTTTATCTTATGCCAATTTAACTAACTTATATATCACAAAAATTACACAACCTTCAACAATAAGTATTTTAAAATATTGTTGCAAATGTTATTTAATTTTTGATTTATATTTTCTCAATAAATAGTAATAAAGTGAAATGATGGTTGGTTGAACTTATTTTGGAGAAAAGACTGCTATGATCCAATTAACCAAAGTATAGCAAAAGTTGTAATTCAAATATCAATTTGTAATGTATATTGGCATAGATATTTCAACGGGTTATGTAAATGGAAAAAGAATTCCTGCTCGACCCCGAAAAATAGGAATGAATATGATATAGAATAACTTGAATGAAATACGAAATAAAATATGTATTAAGTTGAATGGAGAAAATGAGGAAAGGCTGGCGATGTGAATTTAATTTATGAAAAAGAAGCAAAGCTTATAAATGCTACACTAAACTAGACTCTACGGCTTCGTGCTTTCACATAAAATGCATATACTGTAATTAAAATCGTTTCATTTAAGTTAGAATTAATTTAAAAAATCTTTCGAAAAACGAAAAATATATGTAACGTTGCGTATGTATTTCGAGATACGTAATAATAATTAATTTTGGAACACATCATGTAACGGGGAGACTGGAAATGAGAATATGTGTATGTTTTGTTGCGTGTATTATCAGTTGTTGGTAAGTAGTTGATCAGGTGACTCACAACGTCAGCAGCCCGCCATCATTTCTTCGCCTTCGAGTGTACGAGCGACGTTCTCTAACTTATGAGCTAGAAGCATTTTCCGGCAGTGCATGTCTAATTCCAAGGCCTCGATTATCTGGGACAACCAAACACCATTTATTTAGTAGAAGCACCAAGTAAACTTCTATTCTATCTTCTTCTTATAAAATTATATATTAAACAAATTTTCAATATGTTTGTATTGAACTCATTTATATATACTGGTGATTAAAAAGTGTATAATTACGTAATAATATAATTTATAATATACATATATTGTTCAATAATGTTATAGAATAAATAACTATTATTTGACAATTCATATGCGTGCGCATATGTTTTAAGAGAATTCATATATACACTGTTGTTTACAACCGCTAAATATTTGGGGAGTATTGTATACAATAGTATATAGTGATGGTTTGCATAAGCTTCCATCACGAACATTATTGAACACTGTACATAATCGGTATATGGTATCTCTGCAAGCGATGCGATAACATTAACGTATGTAATATTATAAAAAAGAAAAATGAAAAGAAGAACACGTAAAACGGTTTTTAAAAATTGCTTACCTCGTCCCTGTATTTGGTCACATAGATATACAGTTCTTTTAAAGCAGCAACAGTGTCGAATTCATTCGTATGTTGAACCGATAGTTGTTGCATCGATGTACTCATTTCTTGATCAGTAATTTGAGATATCGCTGCTACATCTCGATAGAACATAGCAACCATTTCTCGATACTGGGGTATATCCTGAATAAAAATGAGAAAAATATACGACTATTGAAGTATTGGTTACGAATATCGAAATATTACCTTCGCAAATAGTAATTTATTTGAAGGCGAATCTTTTCCTAGTCGATGTTCAGCTGTTGAACACGAATCCATAAATGTTTGGGCGATTACGGATAAACAGGAATCTAATGTTGCTGTTTTGTTTATATCAAATATAAAGTCGGGATTCTTTATAAAATTTACCCAAAACCTTAACGGAAGACTGAAATTAAAAAAAAAGTTTATTAATTTTGTTACTTTGTAC
This sequence comes from Leistus spinibarbis, assembly GCA_933228885.1. Lineage (NCBI taxonomy): Eukaryota > Metazoa > Arthropoda > Insecta > Coleoptera > Carabidae > Leistus > Leistus spinibarbis. The sequence continues at coordinate 11,016,715 of OW121792.1, read as the reverse complement.
CAGTTTTGCTAGCACAATTATTGGATATCACATTGTAAGTTTAAGTTTAAAACATTATTTAAATACAGTATTCTCAATGCCAAAATTGGGAGCATCCCTATTTTGATCGTTGATAACGATGAAAATATGCAACACACTTCACTTCTTGCACGGGCTATGTATGACAAAGTAATAGTACCTTCGTCCAGACACGCTGTTGACGATATTTTAGTTATTTACTGCGGCCATTCAATTCAGAACGAATACGAAAATATTGAGTTTAGGAACGTAGTGCAATTCGTTTTTTTTTTTAAATATGTCAATTTTGTATAGAGTGATAAGTGAGTTGGCCAAAGTTTGTTAATATCATGGAATAAGCAAAAAGTTGTGATCCGGTAATGAAATAGATAATTATACAGCTCAATATTAAAAAAATCAGCCCTTGAAAAAAGAAATTAAATTGTTCCAAACCGATGTTATGATGCAAGTCATATAATTATTATTATTTTGTTCAATTATCATGATTGTCTTTTCTAGATAATAAATAAAATATTCATAAATAAATATAAACATTATTCATTATTTTCACCCTTAGGATGATATGGGTTAAAGTAAGCCATCAAGCTCGCTTTAACATCATAAGCGGCCAATCTTAATCAAATATATCTACGATGCATATTTGAATAAAACATGTCTGATAAAAATACTTTTTTTCATTCTTGTTCGGAGATAAAACATAAAACTATTAAAACGTTCCTATTTTGGAAGTTCCTAGTATTTATCACGAATAAGACAGAATTTTAATATTACTTTGGCCGTAACATATATATGTATATACCGAAATATATTCATTGATTTAAGTAAATCAACAGTTAATTATGTCTGTACCTATGTTTTATGGAAATATTTTGTTGAAGAATTGAACTATGACCACTGTATAAATATATAACCAGTAGCGACAATTATTGTCGGCGCTTTGATGTTGGTGACTCAAGATTTAAAATGGGCTGGTTTACAATTATACGTAAGCATAATAGACAGTCTGTCAAAAGCTGTAAAGCTTGAAACTTATATTTTTACTCTGTCCATCCAACGTGTAGATAAAGTGAGAAGATAAAATTGAAATAAACCAAGATTTGGTGTAAAAGGAATACAGATATTGTCAAAGATGAAAATATATGTATTATTATACCAGAATTCAAAACTATGAGTGAAACAAAATAGGGATACTGACATAGGTTGTCTTTTGTCGTCGAATTCAATGGCAGTGGGAAATAAGCATAACAAAAATAAATAAATAAAATAAAATGCATTCTCTACCTGTTAGATTTCCAAGCATGTACTACTTCAGGGTCAGTAATACCATGTTTCCTAGCTGCGTCATCTAATAAATCGAAAAGCCATTTAATGGCGGAGGGTAATGCATCGCTAACAGTGAGTATCGTATTAAAGAAATCATCAACGAATTTCTGTATTGTGCCCTTGGTTGAGAGGAGTCGCGTCAGAAAGATCTCTGGTATCGCTTTGTGTGTCCGTTCTGTCGATCGTCCATTCTGACACTGATGATCGTCCATCGGTTTCACCAGATGATATACTTTTGGATTCATCCCGGATTCGATATCTCCGTTCGCTGTTATTATTTGTGATTGCGTACTGTTAAAATACATGCCTGTACCTACAAAAAGTATTTATGTTATGACAATGAATAAATATTTGCAAGAATTACTGAAGCACGATGAGTTTCAAGTGAACTTATACAAGAAATCTCACTTCAATTAATTAATATAGAATCTGCACTAACTCGTGAATAAAATGATCTTGAATATGGTAACTTTCTAGAGATATTGCAGTTTAAAGCGTTCGCTATATTTTAAATAGAACTGCGTGTGTATTACTACTAGACGGTCCATAATCTATATGCTTAAATTTTCATTTATTATTAAAATAAATTTTTCAGATTTTTTGCAGCAAATGTAGTTTGTGGTTTGAAATCAAACAATGCAAAGTACTGCAATTGATTACCTTCATCGTTATAATTTATCAACATCAGGTAATTACTGGGTATTATTTCACTTATAACTTCTATTTATAGGATTATTTAATCGATATATATTAACGCTGATATTCTCTACAATATATTCGTAGTGAAAAACCTTATTTTATTTTGTCACTAAAATTATATTGGCACTATATTATTTTCAAAGAAATAACCAATCAAATTTATCCGTAAAATTTCAATTGTCACGCCAATTATCACAATAGATCATTTGAATGAATTCACTTGACAGTTCATCATGTAAATCAGACTTAAAATAGTTTTAAAGTCTATAAACTGCCGTAAAGGAACTTCGAAAGTTGTTTTAAATAAAACTTACAATTATAACATGGCTGTTTACAATTCATAGTAAAATTGTCGTTCTGCCGCGATGTAAGTGACATGACCGCCGACTCTTTGACACCGTAATGCGCCAGCGTATTCCATTTTTTCCATCCGTTTAGCGTTTTTGTTGTTAGATCCTCATCTTGAAGTGTTAGATGACCACCACGGCCATGTCTCCATTCTGTAACAAATACAATAAAACCTAATTCATCAGAAGATATTGGTGGCAGAAAAAAAAAACTGTGTATTAAAATGGGGGTGTGGACAAAATTTCAAAAATACAGTTCAGGCAAAACAATGTTTGTTTAAACGCCGGTTTGTAAGTTTCAGTTAAACTCTTATTTTAGAATATGTTAAATAAAAAAAGGTAATATCAGCAACAAAGCATTTAGTTAATATTTTTGATTGTGGATTTATACAGGATTTTTTTTTTAATAAAGTATTCAAATAGGTACTTTTTTTAAATAATAAATAACACAATTCAACTTTTCGACGCCACGCGTGCCTATATCAGCAAAGGCACAACAAAGGTCAGTCGTTCTTTAATTTTATAAACATCGATTATTATAAATACATCGATTATTACATAAACATTGATGAATCGATAATTTTCAATACCATAATCAATAATTGATGATTTTTCATTAATTGATTATTTAGCAGAGCCTTAATCACAAAACACTTCCAATACGATGAATAATCATGTTTTATATTTTTATGTAAATTACCTAAATCGACGTCGTATATTGAAGGTCTCAACGAAAACGGTGTGTTTTTGAATAACGCATCTAAAATTTTTGATTTCACTTGGCTGATTGTGTCACAATCAAGGACTTTACACTGGATTTTCTCATCTAAATCATCTTGCATGATTTGAAGAGTCTGAAAATAAGAAACAGTACATAAATACCAATTACAGGTGGTTAATTTATCTGTAGACATAATCGCACCTAAAATAGCCAGTCTATTTCGAATAATATAGTTTGAAAAATGTCACATTTCAAAAAACAGAAAATGGTGGATAAAAATTAAAAATGTGTACCTTAAAGATGTTTCTCAGTTTTTTATAAAGATGAACAATGTTGCCAAAGTTATTAAATTATAGCATAGACTAACCTAATATATAGACCGCTCACGGCATAGGAAATACTGCGACGATACTAGGGTATATACAAAATTCGAATTTTAAATAAACCGGTTACAAATTCCAGTATTTCCAAAATAACCGTTAAAATCAGTTTACGAAGTTTTCCAAAAACAATTAACTTTATTTTATTTTTAATATAAGGCTGTTATGACTTAAATCGTGTGATTAAAATCATTGATTTAAATCGTGATTGAAATCACAGGATTTATTTAAAAACATCGTTGATTTAAATCAATAATTAAAATTCTTGTTTTTGGAAGGGAAATCGCGCAGCGAAATCAAAGAACGCTTGAATGCTGTGTACGGCGACTCTTCTCCTTCGATGGCGACCGTCAAAAATTGGTTCAACGAGTTTCAACGTGGTCGCACGACGGTTTTTGATGAGCCTCGCCCAGGTGCCCCGAAAACGGCTACCACGGAGGATAACGTGACAAAAATCCACGATCTCGTATTGGAAGACCCCCGGTTGAAGGTGCGCGAGATAGCTGAGATCCTACATGAAATTATGGGCATGAGAAAGCTGTCGCCGCGATGGGTGCCGCGTTTGCTCACTCTGGACAACAAGCGCAACCGTGAGACCACTTCAGAGCAGTGTTTGACGCTGTTTAAGTGCAATCCGAAAGAGTTTCTGCGTCGTTTCCTGACTGTTGACGAAACATGGATCCACTGCGCGATTTCCCTTCCAAAAACAAGAATCGAATCACCGACCGATATTGCTCTTTTTCCATTTTTCTAAAATCTGCGGATACCCCCGCTTTCACACGCGGTCAAAACAAAACTACGAGTCCGATTCGGCTGAAATTTTAACAGTAGCCGTCTAAGATAATGTACTACACAATAGGTTATGTCTCTTGCGACAGTGGCGCCATAGGCCAGTGTGGCTAAGTACTTGTCGGACAGCCCTCGTATACAATGATATGTAGTGATATATCTAGTGGTTGTTTTGCGAGATCGTATAAAACTATGCTAATTTAGTATACTTGAGAGTGAATAATAATCAAAATTGTAAAACTAAAATAAATAGTTTAGTTTATTTAGTCTTTAAGAGTATTCAATTGTTACTGGCCCATTAAAAATAAAATTAATAAATAAATAAACTCATACCACAGTGCCGTGATCAATTTGCTCTCTAAGAAGTCGCTCCTCAGAAAGAGAATATCGGGCATCGTGTGTGACCGCGTCCACTAGACCCTTTTCCACCTGGTGTTTGATCGCTTTAAAGAGCAGGAACAGCGACGAGCCGGCGTACTCTTTCAAATATGAGTACATACACAGTGCCATCCAATTCGTAAGCATTTTTTCAACGACGCTCTCCGTGCGCCGTAACATTAGTTGCGGATGTTTAGCACCAACGGATTTATCAATTAAACGTAATAGTAAACTTTTTAGGATATCCGTCGCGTACTCCATCTTTTCCATTAATACTACCATTAGTAAAGATGCTACGTTTACTCTAAAAATTAGATAAAATAAAGTTAGCATATTTCTGATAATCTTGCATATTGTTAATTATGATCATATTAATACATTTTTGTTGAGAATTATATTCTTGTTAAATAAATAATGTGAAATATCTATACGAATCAAACTATATAATCAGAATGGGTTTGTTTTTTTCTCCGGATCACGTCGAAACGATTCAGCACCTAATGTGTAATTATCTGGAGTACTACAATGGAGTCTACATATTTAATTGCGTATTATAGAACTGTACTTATTATTTGAAATTTAACGTAATCAAAGATTAACGCAATATATTTAGTTAATACCCATTGCAGTACTCCTGATGATGACACATGTGGTGTCGAAACGTTGAGATATGTTAATAAAATATATCTAAATAATTGATTGAATTTCCTAAGATAAAACAAACCCATTTTATATTCAATATTTGAGAAAACCCACATATATAAATCAAAAATATTTTAACACAACTATACAGAGCGATGGATAATGTTTGAACGTCAAGTAACCGGTGGTTGTTACTATAATTATCAAAACTATATATCCGTATCTTGAAAGTGCCAACGCCGCAATGCAATGAACGACATCGGAGAGTTCACTCAAGTCCACGAGCATGTAGTGAGTATTAACAAAGATTAGAATAGAATTACACATTCAATCTTTATTGATTGCTCTGTATAAATTAGTGCAATAACCATACTAATGTGTATGTGAAATTCCCGTTTTTATGTTCATATTGACACTATGCATATTACTTACTTATCTCTGATATTGAAAGATTTTTGGGCTTCCAATGTTTCGATGAAAATTAATATAAAATGCTTATTATTAATGAGTTGTTCAAACTGTAGCATAGCTGCATCATAATTTGAGCGAGGTCCATTAAATCGGGCCTTTGGAATATTTAGTATAGGATGATCGCTGACACCCGGGAAAAATACTTTCATTATATAATTCATATGATCTAACGTTGGTATGCCGGAATTTTCCAGATCAGCGGTTAAATCAGTCATATCTGTTTGTAGTTCAGCGAATGCTACAAAAATAAAAAACATACAGAATGTTATTTTTTTCAAATTATAGACAGTTCTCGGTTTATTATACGATTTGTAACTCCTCGCAATCCTGAGTTTGTACAATATATATCGTATACGTCAGTAGGAATTTTAAAGGGCTATACACATATACAAAATTTTATAAATTAATTAGTATTATTTCCAAAGAACATAACTTTTAATTATCATATTCATAATAATTTGCTGATAATTACTGTAATAAGTACATTGTTAAAAAATGTACTTATTAGAAATTTACAATTATGTTGACTATACGTTTGGCATTTCGTTTTATAAACCACTTTATCTATTGACGACTTTATGAAATATTGAATGAATTGCGATGTTCATTTTAGCGAATGTTTACAAATCGAACATTCGTAAAACAAAGTAAAAATTGACTATCCAAAATGACTTACAATGGTACAAATTTTATAACATGGCTCCTTCATACTATGAAAATACAGTTAAGGTGGTTTACTATCATGGAAGTATTTATAACAGTTTTAAATAAAATTTAAATATGTTATTTTTCATGAGTATACAAATTTATGAAAAGGTATACAAATCGAACATTCGTAAAACAAAGTAAAAATTGACTATCCAAAATGACTTACAATGGTACAAATTTTATAACATGGCTCCTTCATACTATGAAAATACAGTTAAGGTGGTTTACTATCATGGAAGTATTTATAACAGTTTTAAATAAAATTTAAATATGTTATTTTTCATGAGTATACAAATTTATGAAAAGGTATACAAATCGAACATTCGTAAAACAAAGTAAAAATTGACTATCCAAAATGACTTACAATGGTACAAATTTTATAACATGGCTCCTTCATACTATGAAAATATAGTTAAGGTGGTTTACTATCATGGAAGTATTTATAACAGTTTTAAATAAAATTTAAATATGTTATGTTTCATGAGTATACCAACCATGAGCTGAGCATTTTAAAGTTAAAGTTAGGTGAAAATACACTGGCGTTATAGGAACTTTATCTCGCGGGGAATATTCTGCGTTATAACTAATACACTCGTACCTCGCCTAGTGCACCCCCCGCCTAGAACACGAGCTAATCCTCGCCTAGTACACCGGCGTCACGTCACCCTTCCGAGTTCCCCCACTCCGACCGTAGTGTCTCGCGCAATGTTACAAACGGTATTCCGAACATTTCTTTCGTGTTTTACGAATATTTATGATGGAAACTCCTTGTTTTTAACGTGGCCATTAATTTATATTTTAATAGAACTATTTTTTACGTCCATGTTGAACCGACTCAAACATTAAACTCTTATCTCTGCATTATTTGGAAATAATCAATATCCTAGCTCGTTGCGCGTGGTGGGGATAGACCGGCCTCTCAGCCGGTGCACTAGGCGGAGATTTCTGAATTTAATGCCGTGCACTAGGCGAGGTACGAGTATATAATAAACAACCGATTTGAACAAAAAAACTAACAAACGGCACATCATGTGAAGGTAAACATATGAATTAAAAAAAGGCGATTTATCAGCTAGTTTTGAAACAACTGATGTCTAATGTTGAATATTTTCTCTATTAAACTGTCAGTAACGAATTGCAACGTTGCTCGCGCATAAATAGAGATAATTGCATGAATAATAAAAATAAAGCATGCACTATAGAGATTAAGCATTTTTTTTTTAATTCACCGATGAGTCGAAAATTCAACACATCGTATTAATATTCACTGGCAAATTACTGATGGAATTGATCACACCATTTTTAATTACAGCGCATTATCCATCAGAAATGCATTGCTTCTTTCGGCTGTAAATTTCGATTGATTTTAAAATATCCGATAAAACGGTAGTGGGGGTCTCGTTTAGCTTGGTTAAAAATTATTTTGACATTTGTCTATTTTTGATGTGAAAGTAAAGTTCTTCAGATAACAAAAATAGATGAAACACACACACAAAAACATTACATTTGGTGAAATGCGATTTGAAAGCAAAATCGGAATATACAGTTACTATATTTTCATCATCATTTTTAATTGACTTATGTGTATTCAAAACTTTATTAATTAATATCGCACTTATTTATTTGGTCACAGCACTTTTCCATTAGTTTTTTATCGTAACGTTATTTTTGATTGCTGATGAAATTTATAATATATTCCGAATTGGTACTGCGGTGACCGTGGGCGTGGTTACTCGTATCGAATTAGTACCACGGTTAGTATGGTACCAATTCGGAATATACAATTAGTGCACTAATATAATTAATGAACAAAAAATTCGCCTGTTTGCGCTGGTCTCCACAAATAATTTATTCAACATCTAATGATATTTTTCATGAATTTGCATATTCTACGGATCGTTCTTTTTTATCTAATGCGGTTTTCTTTATAAATCGCCCGGTTTTCTCTTAAAGAATACGATTCATAATCAGAATAGAACGTATCGATAAAAATTAAGTTATATAACTTCTAAAATGTCAAATGCCTGATGTGATTCATGCATAGCTTCAGCGGTATAAAATCTACACTGTTATTGGTTGGGAAAGAACATTCACTGCAACAAGTTTCGCTATAGTATTTCATTTAAATAAATTTGCCATGATAGAACCACCTTAAATGCATGAAAACAGAGCGATTGCCCGAACAAATAATCGTGTGTAAAACGGAATTATAATCCTGGAAATCTAATTCTAAAATAAAATAAATTTTACCTTGTTTACATTCAGATCTCACATTACTTTCTAGTGTATCCATTTGTATTTGAATCCGTTTATATTCGCGTTCAGCTTGCGTTGATTTTCGTCTATATACAATGAGAACACCTATGAAGAACAGAGCGAACAAGCATGTGCCTGTCGCTATCGTCGCAATCGCTTCCGGTGGAAATGAGAATGATTTCATGACTTCGTACTGTAGGTAGCCGATAGGGATTCGAAGATTACGGCCGACTTTTACGACAACCAACGGAAGATTAATTTCACCCTAGCAAAATAAACAACAACATTTTAATACTTTAAATAAAGCATGTAACCATTATTTGACAAAAACATGAATCTGGACACATAAGAGCATAAAAGTGCCATTAATAAGATACCAATTTTAAAAAATATACTAGAGTAGAGATACAATACTTTTTAATATTGGAAAATATAAAGAGTTTTTTGTTTCTCAGGAAATGTAGTGAGTTAATTAAAAATATTTTATTTACTCTTTTTAACATTTCGACACCCCTTTTAAAAAAAGGAGTATTAAGTGTGTTGCCATGTGCTGTATCATCTCTTCCATATTATTATTTGTTACTGAGTTTTTCAAAATTTGCTGCACAGTCTGATTAACCGAACGCACCTAGTGTAATATATATTATATAATTTACCTGAATTCCGTTTTCGTCGGTTTCCGGAGGCTGTTGTTCTGGTGGTGTGCAAACCAGTTGAGTCATCGCCAGACTGGTAACATTACAATATTTCGTACCGATTGTGACGACAACATCTGATTCATCACTGGCCATATTCAAATTCTCGCCTTCAATAACAAGTGTGTCACCTTTGTATAGTTTCACTTTATTGGGAAATTCACGGAATTTCGGGTCTTCGACATAGATCAACTGGGACCGCAGATTTGTGAAATGTTTCTCTAAATTTCGCACAGCTTCCACATTATCCATAGTAAAACCTATTTTCAAATTCATTTCATATTCTGGAACCTGAAAGAAAACATTACCCCATTAATCTCAATATGGAAAAAATAACATAATTGTAATACTTTTCAAGCATTTCCAAATAAGTAAAAACTGTGGCAGTGAAATATAAAGTAGCAATAACAAACCTTAAATATATTTTGATTCGGTGCCGACCTCGATACTCTAGTGCTTGACAAAAAGAATTGCTGGTTAACCGCAGGACTCGGGCACTCCATTTGATTTTGATTCAAAACTGTACAAATACTTTTATTAACTGGCATCGGTTCATTATACTCATACACTTCTATCTCCGGCTTTTGGATGCTATCCAAGTTCGTGCCATGCACCGTAATCATTCTGCCACCGGACACAAAACTTCGCAACGGCTTGATTTCCATGATTGTTGGGTCTGCAGTGTAGTTGAATGGATTACCGCTCAACGTTCGATTAGCGCCATCAATGCTTAACGTTAATGTATGAATTTTCATTGGTTTTGGAGCTTTGGATGTGATGCAGGTTAACCGGCTGCTCGAAGCTTGTGTTAGATTCACAGGACAGAGGAGTTCGTTCAAGTAGGCAGTGATCTGGCTGCCGATGTTCAAATATTGACCTGTTATAGCAAGTTGAGTTCCGCCTGATTGTGGACCGATTGATGGAAATAGTCCGTATAAGCGAACATCCTGCAAATTATAGATAGTAATTTTATGATAAAACTGGAATAAATGGTTGCATATAACTGACGATATAGGAACACTTCAGTACTTGTATAGAATATCAACATTATAACAAACGATTGGGGACTAATGCATTTGCATTATGGCGATTTATCTTGTTAATCTTGTAAAATAGGAACATCTTTTGTGTTTCTGTGAAGTTTTTAGTACATAAGGAGATACATAAATATAATAAGGTCGAATTTGCTTAGTGTATAGTACTAATAAGAGTAAAGAATTATGCTGTACAGGATTTCTACTTAGAAAACATCCTTCAGCTCGCCTTATAAGTAATATATGTGTTGCGAGCAGCGGACTTTCCCTGCTATTCCACATTGTAGCGATCACATTAAAAGACTGGCTATTGTTGCAATCAATCAGTAACAATGCCATTATTTTCTTTTACATTTTATCTTTTCAAAATTCAGTAATCATAAATAGAATAGATTTTCTACTTTAATAATCTTAGAGATTAAAAAATTGTTTTCTAAAAAAAAATAATTAAACAATTCACTAAAAAAATACGGCGACTTAAAGGCTTAAGTGCTCGCGACTTATGCTTGTTCGTTCATAACAATGTAATATATCTGATGATGACCGAATGGTCGAATCGATAGCCGTATGAAATAATTTATTAAGGGTGTAAGTGAGAAAAATTCGTGTTATTATCATAAACCAATGTTATTATTTATGAGGGATATTCTGTTAAAATTTTAAAAGCAAAATTCAAAGTATGACCGGAGATATCAGCCTTAGAACAAGTGCGGGTCGCGTGCAGTGGTCAGTTCAATGTTTGATAATTTGTGTAAAAATAAACCGTTAAAGAAGAAAAAGAAAAAAAAAGGGAGAATAACAACTCATTTCAAGGTATTTCTTATTTTTATGTGAATTTAATATTTAGATTAAATCAAAATCAGTAACAGTTTCTTATTTGTACCGCAAACTTTAAATGCGTTTCTCTCAATATCATGTTTTCCCACTTGGTGTACAAGATAACAGAAAAACTATACAACCGATTGTCTTTCTTCTTTCCTCCGTATAGATAATTAAAAACCATCGTCCATGAATTAACAAAATTTCTATAAAAGTTTTGTTAAATACTTTTGTATATACGTGGTCTGTTCAGAAAATAACCGAACATTATTATTTCTTCTAAAGATGGTGTAAAAGCCGAAATATGTATAAAGTTATAAAACCTTATATTTTTGAAACCAAACCAAGTGTGTTTTAATTCATTTTTATTATTACTTTTACAGATTATTGGTTGGCAGCATTGCGTTGCGCAAAACCTCCTCTGTAACCACATGTTCTTGGATTGTTGATATCTCGTTTACTTTTCGTGATATTGTTATTTGAGTGCAACGTGTTTATGTGAGTGACGATTTTTGAAATGTGCGATTTTCTGGAACGATGCAAGTTCGGTTATTTTCTGAACAGACCTCGTATAAGATAACATTTTTAGTGTAAACATTGCTTTCTTTCAACTATTTGTTTAAGCGTAATATTTCTGATATTTATATGAAAAATATAGTTCATCGACGATAATTTATCATTAACATAAGCTACAAATTTTTTCTTTTTTTTTTCTTTTTCGATTTCAGCATTTACCTGTACACTGACAGACAACTCAATAAGTTCAAACTAATTTTGTATAAAAAATATATATTTTTATATTTTCAAGACACGTAAAAAAACAATAACAAAAGTACAGAATCTATTCTATTAATTTTTGAATATAAAAAATAGTGTCCTAAGAGGTTGCTTAACTTCATGTTGCTACATGAATTCATGAACTTGTTGCTAAATATCAAAAGGGCTTAATATACCTTGTAACTGAACAGAACCGATGATTTCGTGTACCCTGCTTCGTTGCCAACTTCAATAGGAGCTGTGACTGCCGTTGGCGAGGGCCCAGTAAGGCACTGTATCTTTACAGAAACTTCATAATTAATCAGTTCGCAAGGAACGTCACCGATGTGAATTTTACCCTTCACATCATGTTCCTTCAAACCCAAATTGCTGCCTTCTATAGTTACCAATGTACCACCTTCTATAGGTCCACTTAGCGGTTTAATCTGAATAAAAAGTACGTAACATTAAATATGTTTCTGGTTGTTGTACATCTTTTAGGGAAAGTTAATAATTTTCCGGTTAAATTTTAGAAATTTAGTTCATCAAAACAAACAAAAATATCACATGTACTTACAATATCAATGCGAGGCCTTGGACATTCTGTATGAGCAATATGTTGACAGGTGTCGCTGTAACTGCAAGTATTCGCGCACCATGTACACTTATACTTGGCATTTCGCGTCACACACAACGAACAATCTGCATGTTCCCGATGCGAGCCCAGGATATCACATTTATATAGTGTAACATTCATCATATCCACGTGATGATTTCGATTCCAAACCACTTGGACAGTCGCTTCATATTCACCGGCATTTACTTCGTACGAGTACTGAACATCCAAAAAACTAAATCATACAATACTTTAGCATTTTATTTTAAAACTTACCGTTGTCTTATCACAAACAACTTTATTCGAGTCAACGCGAGCTGGCACCAGCATTTTTGCATCCTCGATATTTACAATACACTGGAATCCCGTATGGCCTGGCAAGGGATCTGGAAGATTCTCGACTTCGAATATCATTTCGGTTGGTACATTATTTGGCAGTAGGATGTTTTCTCTTCGACGGAATCGTGGACAAAAGTAAACTCCATGCTTTTTTAGGTGATCGGGATTCTGTAAATAATAAACATGATTATTCAGTGGTCAAAACGGCAAATTTATTTATTTAGGATTTTAGAACTTTTTCATTTCAAATGGATTATATAAAGAATTTATAATGCTTATGTAAATAATAAACATAGTTACAGTAACACATTTATTCAGTGGTCCCAATGCATAAGCACTTATTTAGAATGTTAGGACATTTTCATTTTAAATGGATTATATGAAGAATTCAGCATATATTCGAAGTATAATGCAGTCGCGATTTGATGAACTAATTTTGAAAAGACTTCTACTACATTACACTAATTTGAAGTTGTTCACTTTTTCGAGCTTAGAAATAATTAGTAAAACAATGATATATTATGAAAATGAACAGTTCCATAAAAATAACGTAACAGAAATAATGTCAATACAACTCAAAATTACAAATGAAAACCGACAATTTTCATCTACGGACATGAAATACAAATTTATTTTTGATTGGTGCTGCTTTTGGTTTCATTTAATTTGTAAAAATATTTCTAAAATTATTTAACTCAAGCAAATTGGAATATTCAACTTCATTTTCGTTAAAAACCACTGCTCGCAACGCATATTTTTTCTAAAGGTGAGCTCTGTGCGTTGGTGCGTTTTACGCGTACCGAATCTTGTTTAACGACACCTTTGATACATATTTATCAATTAGTAACGTCAAAATTCGCTGTCGATTTTAATTCAATTAGTAATAAATTAATTAAATTCAAATATTTGTCGCGTTTCCGACCACAGCACGATTATTGCCGATGTCAGAAACTTTGTTTACGCTTGCGGCTTATATTGATGGAATAGACATTTTAATGCATTTCGTAGTGTTTTTAATAATGGCAGGACAAGCTTTCGTTACGGCACAAAGCGATAATTTCCCAAATGTTGATACGTATATGCTGATGCAGTTCAGGCAAAACAATATTTGTTTAAACGCTGCAGAAATACGTTTTGTCAAAGCCGATTTGTATGTTTCAGTTAAACTCTTATTTTAGAATTTGTTAAGGGGTTATACGCAGTCAGGATTTTCAAAAATTCAATTTTTTTTAATATTTCATTTTCGTAATTTACATATATTTAAGTATATACACATGACAAATATTCTCGAAGTTACACGCATATTTGTAAAGATTTACATTGAGTGACTGTAGTAGTGCAACGCTATTCCCATATATTGAAGAGTAGTCAGTCTAAACAGCCAAGCGTGCACTCGTTTATACTTTCTGTTGGGATTTCTCCGTGAAAATGAAGTGTAGTAGAGAAAAATGTTTTTAATCCAAAAACAGCTGAGACGGACGAAAGTAGTTTTAGTGCTTCTGCGAATAAATTAAAAATGCAAGAGGAGATCTTGCATGAGAGGGAAGAATGGTCCGCAGACAAAACCAAATCGAATTATTAGAAGCTGTCGAAGGAATGGAGGGTTTATTATATGGTCCTGGAATAGACGACTCATTGTAAGTAGAAAAATGTCGGTGAGCAAGATATCTCGGAGATGGCTGAACCGATCAGTTTCAAATTTGTACACAAGCTTAATAAACATATTTTTTAGTGATTGATCGAAGGTTTTTTCTCGTCGATAAATAATTTTCATTATATAAACAATTTAAGGCCAAATATTTTATCGAAAATAGAAATTTCTTTTTGAGAAGCCGCCATTTTGTTAAAAATTTATATTTTGCTTATTCCTTCGATTAAATACCAGATAATATCTTATATTAAAGATTCTTTTTGTTTTTTAATTCGATAATTAATTAGGATAAATTCTCTTTTATATTTTTCATTATTTCGCCATGTTTCTTTGATACAAAAACATGGCGAAATAATGAAAAATATAAAAGAAAATTTATCCTAAACTAGTATAATATGTATATATAATAGTTTTCATAAATTATATAATGTAATACATATAACTATTTTAGGGTATATATTCTTTTATATTTTTCATTATTTCGCCTTGTTTTTGTATTAAAAAACATGGCGGAAAATGAATTATTAAATCATACATGCTTCTGTAAAAGACTTGGCGTCGAAGCGTGGAGTTGTGTTACTTATTATTAAAAATATATATAAAAGAGTTATGGCTTATCTAAGAATTTTTTTCTAATGTAATAAATATTATGCTTTTAATTAATTGCGTTCATTTTGTTGCTGTGAATGCTAGCAGTGTTTGTCACAATAAAAACTTGATTATTATTTGTAAATCGTAATCTTAATTGCTAATTGGTTCGCTGGTAATACACCTTAAGTGTTTTATAATAATATTTATAAATAGTTTGTCAGAAGCAAACTCAAAATCCGTGAACTGTAAATTCTTTCACACTTCAGGATGCAGCAGGCAGGAGCCCGGCTTGTAAATATCACCACAATACGACAAAACTAACTCGACAAGTGTTTTTGAATGAAACACCTGAAATGCATACAAACTATAGCCTTATTGATTTAAATTCAATCTACCATTGCCATGAAACCATATCAATATAAGAGGGAATAAGGGAAATGTAAATGCAATATGGGTATTTTCAAAGGCGATTTTTTAGTAAATGGTACATTTTTCGAAAAAACCTTTCAAACAAAAATTACTAGAAAATTAACTTTTAAAAGATTCACTATTTCTTTAACTCGTGTCCCTTTCGAGATGTGCAAAAAATTACGGGAAAACAAGCACTTCCGGTTGAAATATGCTTTTCAAAAATAGGAGATTTTCTTTCCCGAAATATAAAAATCTTAAATTCAAAACATCATATTTTATCTTCAACGATATTTGCTGTAGAGCGTTCACACACAGATCAACAGACACACACACGTCGTTGTGAAAATTGTTAGAATAGATTCAGGGGCCCTCAAAAAGGATAATTCCATTAAAATTTCGAGATCGATTTTTTTTGTGATCATAATACTTTCTATTAGGCAATATGTATAAGAACGTTAAACCAAAATTATAAGATGAAGAATGAGTGAAGTGTGTAAGAATAGAGTTGAATAGAAAAAGCATGTGAGTGTAAGAAATAGGGAATTGGTTCGCGTATCGGGTCCACGCTAGTCGAAAGTTTCGCGCTCAAGTGCAAAATTTAGTGTTTTAATTGTTCAGACTTAGTAGAGTTCTTAAGTAAACAATTGTTTTGTGTGTTTTACTTTTGGGACTTGGTGTAATTTTTTATTGAAACATTTGTGGACTATTTTGTGTTTGGTTCTTGTGAAATGTAGACTAGTTTTGTTTGATTTAAATTGTTTTAACTTGGCATATTTTTGCTTTATTTAGTCTTGTGAAACTTATATAGTTTTGTTTGTTTTAAATAATTTTTACACTGAATATGTTTATGTTTAGCTTTGCGAGGCTTCGAATAGTAGTAAATGATTTACACTTAGAATAATATTGTTTGTTTTACATCAATTTGGCTTTAAAGTATTTTTATAATTTGTTCAAACTACCTAAACCTTTTGTTTGTTTTGTTTAATTTTTATTAATATAACTCTGTGAATATTAATTTATATCTTGTCTGAATTTAATTAATGTTTTGTTAATTAAATTATATTTTATTTAATTCGTGTATTTTATTTCTTTAATCCACATCACACTCAAAAAGGCGAACTCGTTAACAGTAACCCTCAGTTACATGTTCACATAAGAACGCCCGACGTCGGACTTCTACATGAGTGTTTGAAAAAGATTGACGTCACCTTATTTATAGAAAAGGTGTGATTTATGTACATATGAATAAGAGTGAATTTCGGAATAAATAATCATGTATGCTGAAGTGGGATACTGTGTATACTGTGTAGGCTAGTTCTACTTTCTGACAACAGATGGATACGACTTAGCACCGATTTACAATTCTCCTTTACTAATGCGCATAATATATTAAATTTGAAAATAATTGTATTTAAATATTATGATCTTTGAGTTCACAATTTGAAAAAAAAAATGAACATAAAATAAATCTTATAATTCTTTGTAGATTCTTTTGATAAATTTAAAAAAAATTAGGACTGAGGCGGGGCTAGTTCAGGGATTCGATTAATAAATACCCGATTTAATTTATAACACTGGTAATTGAGCAAATAATCCGTTTGTTTAGTTTTACATGTGTTTGAAACACACACGAGCACATGTTGACATTTTATTCAATTCTCTACTTTCTCGAGCTGACAATTACTTATTGTTATATATGGTTGGTACTGTCATGTCGGCTGGTTAGATTTGAATTTGGGTGGGCGCTACAGGGCATATTTTAAAATTCAATATTATTATATTCAATATTTTCTTCTTGGTTACTAAAATGAAAAATAAAAATTGTTGACATATCTAAGATTTCTGTTGTAGAATTTTCGGCTATTTTTTTTAGAGCCCTATAACTCGTAAAATATACGGGCGATGCGATTTAAACTGCGAGCGGATTCAAATGGGATGCCAAATATTATGTGTAGCAAATTTGGTTCAAATCGTTTCGGTATCTTCAGAGGAGTATAGGGCACAAATTTGGCATTAAGAGCGAGCGAGCGACGACTAGCATCCATGTATACGAGTTATATAGATTTTTGGATTCAGGGTGACAAGACAAGAACTTTTTGTTAAGGAAATTTTTGTTCCGAGAATGCTACTGACGCACGACCGAATGCTTTAGCTCCTCTGTACACCGTATGTTGAGCTAAAAATGACAGATTTGCGTGTAGTAATGATATATTCGTTTCGAGAAAAAAATGGTATATGGTACATTTGTTTGAAAATGCACTTTCGTTTGCGATTTTTATATTAGAAGGTCCCTTGTTAATTATTTCGAAATTATTTTTATCTCACCCTTTAAATAGTTTTCAATATAGATAAAAGTTAGCTTAAAAAAATCCTGACCATAATGACTCATATTTACATGTGCCGACAAGCCACTAAATTTCCAAACTCAGGAATTCTTCACATATATACAATTTTTTTTTTTTCTTATGGATGCTGTTTTTCTTTGTTATCATTGTCTGCAACTACGTGAATACTATCTACGAAACTAATAGCGAACTCGGTCATAATGTGACCCGCGGAAGTCAGGTTCGATATTATTTTTAGGGACCCACTTGATTGTTGAGATTATCTAACTAAATCATTTTTTTTTCTAATTTATTGATTAAAAAGTAAAATATAAACATTGTCCTTTTTTTATATTACTCAGCTCTAATATTTGACCGCGCTCTTATAATTAAAACTTGATGTCAAGATATTTCACCTAGTTATATATCATTGGTCATTGGGATGGAAAAATTCCAACATTACATTAAATGTTAGAGACAGGCCCATTGAACGACTGCTAGCCGTTATTAGTAATCAAAATATAGAGCAAATTATTGGGGTGCTGAAAATGGCACCACAACTGGTGAAGAATAAGCAATAGCTGTTTTCAAAGCTATTGAAGTGTGAGGTTTGTCAAGTGTTCTTGAGATGCTATGTTGTGATACTAATTCTTCATAAAAAATGGTCGATTAAATGGAACATTTGTTTTAATAGAGCAGAAATTTTATATAAATCTTCCTTATTTACTTTGTAGAACACTTATATATGAACTTGTTCTACAAAGCTATTTTGAAACTAAACTACCCCAATTGATCTCAATTGCATTCCTAGCATTCCATTATTCAATTTATTTAATTTCTTATATAAGGGTTTTTGGGGATGCAGATTACGAATTTGGCCACAAAATTGGTCCAAATACAAAAAGCGTCTACAAAATGGCGTCGAAAAATTATTATTTCTTTTTTTAAATGTCTGGCGGTTTTTGGAGTCGCGGATTACGAATTTGACATTTAAACTCGATTAAAACCAAAAATTTACCCTTTTCCACCATTTTGGATTCGCAAATTTTGTTTATGCTCAGTTTTAATATAAAATTCGGAATAAGTGAGCACAATAACACCCAGGAATCTAAAAAAAAAAATGTTTTCGACGCCATTTTGTAGACGTCATGTGGTTGTTGGGCCAATTTTGAGGCCAAATTCTTAATCTGCGACCCTAAAAAGATATAAAATCCGAATAAAAGAAACTAACCTTTGTCCGCCATTTTGGGTTTGTTTTTGTTGAGTTTTATTGTCAAATTTGTAATTAGCGACCTAAAAATTTTCGACACCGTTTTGTGTTTAGACCTAATTTCAGGCCAGATTCGTAATCTGCGACCCGAAAAACCCCTATATAAGAAATTAAATCCGAATAAAAGAAACTTATGTTATAGTAACACAAAATGCGCGCAGACTTGTCAATGTACTTTTTCAAGAACAAATCCGCATTTTCATTCGCCTATAAACAATATGTGTCGTACTTTTAACAGATTCAGTACTAGATTTTGCTGATTCTTCTATTATTTTTAGAAATAAGTTGAATGTGTTGCTTTATGCTTCTTTATAAATTTTTGCCTTAAATTATCTTATTTTGTAATACTATTATTTTTATATCTGTTTCATTATCTATTTATATTATTCTGTAATTGGGATTCGTCCTGTTGAATAATAAAGTTTTTTACTATAACAAAAATTATAATTATTATTATCAAATTTCAGGCTATTGTGTACATAAATAAAAGAGTTATGCAGTTTTAAATTGAGAGTACAAATATACAAGATATTTAAAAAAAAAAATTAAAATCGGTTTTGAGTCACGGGAGTTAGAACTTTGACGAATTTTTAACGTTTATAAAATGGACTAAAGATAAAAATAAGTAATGTTAAATCTGTAAAAAATCATTGGGCACGAATTTCATTAATTCATAAAACTTAAAATACATTTTTGTAATTACAAATAAATTCGCCGATTGAATAAAAACAATATATCTTATCAGAACAATTTTGATTTTATTTTTCTTAAAATTAATTCTGTTGTATGAGGTCATATGGCAAAAAAAAAAAAGAATTTTGGTCCTAATTGATAGGTACAACGATCTATTAGGGTTGTTTTATTTATATAGATATCATTTTTATTTCTTGTGTTATATTCATGAATGCCTGTACATAATCGGAAGGAGCTGACATTCTGTTACACGTAACTTAAGTTCACAAAAATAATTAAGAGGAATCCCTACCGAGCTCACTTTTCGCTATCAGCATTATTCAGTAGCACAAATATAACAATATATAAAATACATAAAAACCAGATATTGAAATGCTTGCGTTTCAACTGTACCGCAGTGTTTACAAATGTTACCGCTAGAGGCACTAGCTAAATTAGAATACAGTTACCTTGAAAATGCTCCTACAGCATTTCAAAATATGACTATAAAATGTATTTTTAAAAGATATTTCTGTTAATAATTGCAAATTAAAAGTTCAATCTAGGCATGTACAGCCGTAAATTGTGAATATCGTTCTTCAATTCATAATAAACCTCTTATGAAAATCATCAATTTTTATTGGAAAATGTTTCATTTATTTTTATATGTAAAATATATAAATTTTGTAAAATTTCGTTTGTACAGTCGTGCATTAGATCATATTTAAACGACACATATTTTTTTGGAACGATTATATTTTAATTTAGGATCAGAAAAAGTCAAGAGCGGAACGATGATTTTTGTTTTTATGCTACTGGGTAGGGATTCCTCTTAACGAAAATGATGAGCAGTTAGGGCTGCGTCTTCTCTTACTGTCGGTGTGATTTTCCTTATAGCGTAGATAGAAAAAGTTAATTTCCCACAGAGATTGTCGATGTGGGGATACCATGATATAGAAGAATCGAGCTAAACTCCTAGGAATTTAATATGATCGTTGGCATTACGATATGTTTTGAATTTATTTGAGAATATCATATTTGTAGTCGGTTTTTGTTGGCGGTAAACCAATTGGTCGTTTGAACGAGACCTTTAGAGGATTTTACTTTTGCAACTTCTACATTGGTGTCTTGAACAATTAGAGCTAATTCCCAATTTTGAGTTTTATTGACAATATTAGTGTTACTTTACTATAAAATAAAAGTATAGTCAACGACCCTGAAATAGTAAAGAAGCCTTGCCAAAATTAGTTCACTAAGTCGCATATATAAATTGTAAATAACTAATTTCGGAAACTTTTCAGTTATATACTACGAAATGAAATAGATAGTTACCGGACATCAAACAGCTATACTAAAAGCAGCCACGTTTGTGTTTCGTAGTAGCGCCACCAACGATTACTTTGTGAATATATGATTCTATACATTGTCTGTTAAAATGCACGAAAAATAAGAATAGTGTAGGATAAAAAAACTTACATTCTCGCCGCTGATGATAGACCGCTGACACAACGATATATTATGCGTACATTTGTTCTCGTAAACACACCAATTACAAGCCCATTGCGATTTCACACATTCCAAACACGTTGTATGTTTGGCACAATCGTAATACGCGAAATTTCTCGACACAAAATCTTTGTTTGTTTCCGATGATCGCACGGACAGAGGTACAAGCACATGATCATGCACGTTCGTTATTATTGGGCGTCGAGAGATATCCGGTGTTGGACACGATAGACCGAAGTTCGTAACGACAGCGTCTATCGGATCAGCATTGCCGAACACGCATTTGTATTTGGCGCCAGATGGAAGTTCGGGTAACGTACGGATTGTCAATTGGACAATTGTCATTTGGTTTATTGGAATTCTATCGGGAAGCACTTGTTCGAAATCTATACACTGTTGGCCGGTGCTGAGGGAGAGCCAACGTGGTGAGCTGTGCGACGCTTTTTGGCAGGCACTGCGAACGGTGCACCTATAAAAAAAAATATGGTAAAATATATATAATAATGTAGTTTAAACAGAATATAACAATAAAATACATAATTTGAGTAGCATTAGGTGTAGATTTATGATAATTTATTGGATATCGATATTTCGTAATCTTACTAACACGAATTAGTATTGATATGCTTTAAGTGATCGTCTACTTAACAATCTTAAAATACAAATCAAAATTATTCACATATATTTACTCTTAAAAATATGAAATTAGCCACATGCATCGAAATTTGACTAATTACAATCTCAGTTCAATGTAAACTAAACTAAAATCTTTAAATTAACCAATCTATCAATATTTAAAATTTGCATACTTTTGTTAAGAAAACAAGTTTAAAGTATGATAGAAAAACGCAATTATAGATTATAATTTAATAGATTTGTCAACATTGCTCATCATTATATAACAGTTCTGTATTTACACACATAATTTAAATTATTTTCTTCACTATTTTCTGATAATTTTGGAAATGCTAGGGCACTTTTCGCACTATATTTTTCGAAGTAGACGGACCTTTTAAGGCTGTCATTTATTAAACTTTTATTTAGGTAAAGAAAAAGCATTATTTTTATGATTTTCTTTTACACAGTAATAAGTAAGTCTCTCGAACACGAGATTTTAACGGCAATACACGATTTGGCCTTCCCTGAATCAAGTTTGACTATTTTTGGAATGATGCTGTGTGTATGTCTGTTAGTCTGTCTGTGAACGCTCTAGAGTCAAAATTGTCGAACGTAAAATTGTGAGATTTTAAACTTAAGACTTGTATATGGTCTAGATGTGAACCTCCTATTTTTAAAATGTATATTCAAACCGGAAATGTATGTTTACACTACGTACTTATGGCAAAAATAGTTATGTTCATAATGAAAGCTATTAATATTTCGCACAAGTTTTGCTTGCAAAGTATCTTAAAAAGTGTACCAGTTACGAGAAAACTGCTACGGAAAAACTTAAACTATGGCTGACAATATTTTGACAGGGAAACAAAATAGACTCAAATAATTTGATATTTGCCAACGGTTACGAGAAATAGATCGATTAAAAAAGTGTTTCGAGCGTAATGGCTATTGAAAATTAATATTAAAAAACTGTATATATTCACTATTATATTTGAATATAATGATGAATATTAAATAAACAATCTATATTTTATATTGAAGAAACAATAATTGATAAAGGAATAAAATAATAAGCAAAATGGTGCAATTTCAGAATATTATTTTGGATTTAAGTTATATTTAAAATTATAAAGTTATGTACAAATATGTCGGGGATGAGTACCAAAGAATTTTTTAATTTAAATAAATAGAATAGTTACGGGGGGTACCTTTTTATAATATAATCAAAAATAACTAAAAACATACTCATCCCCGACAAAATAAATTGGTGAATGCACACTAAAAAATAAAGCCGTTTTGAAAATATACAAGAAATTAGATTTCTTCATCCGCGGCAAAGTATGGCTTACTCAATCTTTCTTCCGCAGAGAAACAATTATGGTATCGCAAGTAGTTCTTATATTACTGAGTGATTATTAGCTCGGCGTACGAAGAAGCTAAAGCATTCGGTCGTGTGTCTGTAGCATTCTCGGATCAAAAAATGTCATCAACAAAAAGTGTTAGTCTCGTCGCCCTGAATACAAAAATGTATATAACTTATATACTTGGATGTTAGTCGTCGCTCGTAAGACCAAATTTGTGCCCTCTACACCTCTGAAGCTACCGGAGCAATTCACACCAAATTTGGTACACATTATTTGGCATCCCATTTGAATCCGGTCGCAGTTTAAATTCAATCGCCCGTATACTTCCCGAGTAATAGGGCCCCAAAATTTGGAGCCCCCTTAATACTGCTCTTATAAAAATAATTAAAACACTCAAAAATTCTAAGATTTCATATTGTTAACCCAAAGACCGAGAAAAATGTTTAAATATTATAATTTTGAATTTTAAAATATGCACAATTTTTTTCTTATATCAATTTAATCTACAAATAATTGTAAGACTTTTTGAAATTATAACATTTTTTCAAATTTTTAACCAAAAGGCCACAATAATTAAAATCCACTGCTCGCAACGCATATCTTACCTAAAGGCGAGCTCTACGCGTTGGTGCGTTTTATGCGTACCAAATTTTGTTTAATTAGAAATTATATTTTCCGTACGTTGAAATATTAGTTCTAATAGTCTTTACTTATTAAATATATATAATTAACTGTACTATGCTTATCATATAACCCGGATTATTTGAAGAAAATTGCGGTATTTAAAACATAAAAGTAATGATTTCTGTAAATATTACAGCAAAAAGGATTACTTAAACTAGTACTGATTGCAATTTAATCTGTTTATTATGAATATTTGGTTTGATCATTAATGCTAATAGCTGTATTTAAATATGTTTGCTAACATAAGACATATTACCGCTAAAATTCTAATTATGTCGTTTCGAAGAATATTCAAAATAGATGTGACTTAAGGGGTGGGGGGGTCCTATTTAGGGATTTATTATACATTTTTTCCTCCCTCTAACATTAAATTAATATAAATATGAAGGACCGATTATATGTATTTCTAGTGTTATTCATGTAATAACACAGACGACATTACACTTGCCATTTGGTCTTTGTAATAGTTCAATTTCACTGTTAACTTTGTTTTCGAAGTGAGTGGAATATATTTGTTAATAATTTCATTAATATTATATTTAATTGTATTTAGAGAAGTGATATAAACATATTTTTGTGTTAATTTCTATTATTTGTTAAAAAAAAATTATTAGTATTATATTTAACTGTACTTAGAGATGTGACATATTTATAAGTATATTTTTGTGAATAGTATATGTTAACAAGTTGAAAGAGAATGCCATGGACAGAAAATGAAAAAAAATTGTCATTGAAATTATATTTTAAATCACCTTCTTGTTACAAATATATGAGAAATGTGTTGAAGTTTTCTTTGCCATCCATATCAACAATCAGATCGTGGATTCGTATTTATCAATTGCGAACTGGTCTATCAAATAATTTAATTTCAAAATTGAAAAAGGTAAATACAATGCAGGAGCAAAAGAAGCAATGTGTTATGCTAATGGATGAATTTTCAATTAGAAAATTATTAGAATATAATCCGATTCAAGATCAAGTGGAAGGTTTTCAAGATTTGGATACGGAAGGAATAAGTGGTAAAATTGGAACTCAAATTTTAGTGTTTATGGTGCGTGGTTTGTTTTGTAAGTGGAAAATGCCAATTTGCTATTATGTGAGTGCGGCTACAGTGAGCTCTAGTATTTTAAAATAATTAGTGATTGAAGTTATTACGTGTGTGCAAAATATCGGTTTAAATGTGAGAGTTTTAACTTGTGATCAAGCGGCTAACAATAGAAAAACATTATCTGATTTAGGAGTAACCCAATCTAAACCTGTTTTTGTGGTAAATAATAATAAAATAGTTGCTCTTTATGATGTACCTAATTTAGTGAAAAGTGTTACGCTAATGAATCATGATATATTTATAAAGAATGTGAAGGTGACAGAAATGTTTTTCATATTTTCATTATATTTTAAAACAGACATTTTTTTATATATTCATTATATTTTTCATTTCTGATTTATTTAATTTTATACAATGCTAGATTAGATATTTAATTGATATAGATATTTTATTTTATAATTGTTAATATGTTTTATGGACAAAAACAGATTTCTTTCATATTTTCATTTGTGAATTATTTCATTTTGTATATTCTGCATCCAATTAAATAAACCGTTCGATAATATTTATGTGACAAAGAAATTTTAACTTAAACAGCTAACATAAGAAACCCCTATTTGCCAGGTATAAATATTGTAACCATTTTACAGTTGTAGTTACGTATAGTTGTTTTCAGGATTCGTGAGCGAAAAAAAAAAAACAGCAAAAAATATGAACATTATGTTCTATTATTATAAAAAAGTACAGGTTACTAAAAAATTGGCCTACTGTTCATATAAATAATTTATATTAAAAATTCTTAAAAATATGAAATCGCGAAATGACATTACGAAAAAAATTTCGTGCGATTTATTTTAATACTAGTATCTTCTGACTCTTGAATGATGAAGTTATCAATTAAAATAATTAAAAAAAAAAACCTGGTCGTTACCTACATTAACCACTTCAAGTCCGCGCGGGCATTCATTGTCGTTACGGCCGCGCTCGTATATGTAAAATATCTACATACAAAAATATACTGGTGATTCTTGGTTGTTTTTCAATTGCTTGTGCAATACCACATTCGTATTAAATATATAAATTGCGTTTGAAAAAAATATGAAATATATATATATATATATGAAATATGTACTCTCCTATAAATTTATGTAGCGTTTTAATGATTTTTTTTCACCATTTTTACAATAAATAATTATATAAAAAAAAATAGGTTGTTCTAAAATTATATAACAAATATTATTAAACAATAAAAAAATAGATTCATTTTGGACGATTTTTTGAAAAAACAAGAACTGGTGCTAGCCCCAGGGCTACCAGCTTGCCGTTCCGGCGAGCCCAATCGCATTAAATACAATACTAAAAGCGATAGCAATTCATTATTGGAACATATTCAAATTATTGTTTTACACAATAATGTTTTAATATACGACGAGTTAAAATTTGGTTTATGTTGTCTTGAGTGTTTGATGACATTGCATTTAACATAAAATAAATGAATTTCTGAGTTTACACTTATAATTTTAAATCATCGACATTATACTCACATTGCCCATTGAACCAATCTAACCAATTTTGATCCCGACATTTATTTATTCCTGTACCATAAGTTTTAATTTCCATAACATAAATAGATTGCGATTGAAAAAAAAAAGGTGAAATATGTACGCTCCTATAAATTTATGTACCTTTTTTATGAATTATGCTTGTATTTGTGCGATAAAATATATCGTAAAAATTAATATTGAAGCAACAAATCATGAACCGCTAACAATAAAACAATAAAAAAAAAAGATTCATTTTGGACGATTTTTTGAAAAAAAAAAACCGGCCGTGAAGTGGCTAAAACTTGTTTCAGGCACACAGGCAGTTATCAACTTATATAGGATTCAAGCGTTGAACTGTTTGTCTAAAATCTAAAAAAAAAAATCAAGCATAGATATAGATACCAATACCTTCAGTTCGCCGCATTTATGATCATTAGTGAAAAAAAAAATATATACCCACTGACTATTGAATAGATTTCGACCATAGGCGTGTTTCTTCACCAGTTTTGTGATTCAATCCAAGTAATCATAGAAATAGTATGATTCGCAAGGGGAAGGGGACTGTTAGTTTCTAATCACAAAGTGGAAGAGTAGGGATAACTAATAACGAACGAAGAAACGTGATTCTCATAATCATAATTACTTTGATTATTTAGATTGCGAATCAGAGTTCGAAGAAACACGCCTCATGTTACAGACACACGACTATACACTAGTTCTTTTGTACATATATTGTACGACGATTTAAACATAGTGCGCCCAAATGAATAATTCTTTATATTCGTATATATAATTGTAAAATACACAAAATATAGATGAAAATTGGATAATTATATTTGGTAAAGTATATAAAATTGGAGCAACCTATTTGTACACAGTACATCTTCTCGAATGGTACAACAAATTTCATTATATAATATATGTATTTATATATAAAAAAAAACTCACCGTTTTTCTAAAGAACACCAACCACAATATGGATCTTTTGACTCCAAACACGTCGAACAATTATTGTAACTATTGCAATGTTCCACATTCATCTTTGAAATCTGAAATGTTAACAAAGCCAAACAAACAAATATCGTTAGTTAAACACTGCATAAATATTGCATGAATTATTGGTTATAGTACCGAAGTCGTTGAAAGCACATAAAGAGAGTCAGCTTCAGGTGATAAAGTTGTATCTGGTAAAATTGCATTACCAGCGTCAACGACCATTTCTTCGTACTCGGATGGGGTTCCACCAGAAAGTAGTACCTGGAATAAAATTAAACATATATATTTATCTTGTTTATAACAAATGCTCGAGGAAGTGTCGGTAAATTTTTTCGATGAAATTTTGTGGGTTCGTGAAGTGAACAAACACCTGGAAGCACTAACAATTAAATAGATACTATTCGTTAGTGCTTCGATAGTGCCTGTTACTGCAACATGGATAAAAGTGGCAAACCCATAAACTAAAAAGTTATTAACCATTTAAAAGGGCTTGCCCACTTCACACCTAGCAAACACATTCGAAGCACTAACGATCAAAAGCATACTATTCGTTATAGCTTCATAGTGCTCTATGAATAAAAGTGACAAACCCATAAACAAAAAAGTTATTAACAATTTAAAAGTGCAAACACATTCGAAGCACTAACGATCAAAAGCATACTGTTCATTAGTGCTTCATTGTGCTCCATAAACAAAAGTGACAAACCCAAAAACAAAGAAGTTATTAACAATTTAAAAGTGTTTGCCCACTTCACACATAGCAAAAAAAAATAAAAAATTGGAAGCACAAACGATCATACTGATCGTTAGTGCTTAATGTGCTTTATGAACAAAAGTGGCAAACCCATAAACAAAAAAGTTATAAACAATTTAAAAGTGATGCCCACTTCACAATTTGAAAAAAAAAAAATTGGAAGCACTATCAAACAAAAGCATACTGATTATTAGTGGTTCATTGTTCCCTATGAACAAAAGTGGCAAACCCACACAAAAAAGTTATTAATACTTTAAATGTGTTTGTTCACTTCAAACCCAGCAAATAAATTCAGGCTTAGATTCCTACAAGCATAACGGTAGGCACAAATGCCTTCAACTCGACGAATAATCTATTTAGATTTATTTAGTATACATAAAACATTTATTTAACCACTGATGTTTAAACGAACAATACTTAATTATCACCAATTAATTTTCAAGAGATAAAATGATAAAAGACAATAACGAAGGTGCGTGAAGTTGACACCTCAAGTGCGGCACTAATTCTAGTTGCTAGCCAAATATTTAGTGTTTAATTAGTGCCGCAAGAATTAGTTTCTTATCTATTATATTAAAGGAGTTATGCACTTGTGAAACAATGTGGTGCCAACTTCACACTAACACCAAACTTTTAAATATTGTTGTTTTTTCATTAGATCATTAGTGCCTAATTAGTGCCAATTGGTACCCTAAAAACGGAATTCATAGCTATTATATTAACAAAGATATTCGCAGTTTAATCACTGTGGTACCAACTTCACCCTAGCACCAACGTTTTTAAAACCACGATATTTTTTATAATGAATATTTAGTGCCTAATTAGTGCTAATTGGTGCCCTAAAATTCAGATTCCTGTTTAACACTGTTCCGGAATTATTAACTGTTTAATTAATGACAGCGTGAAGTTGGCACCAAAGTTATTAAAATAACGATATATTTTATGATGAATATTTAGTGCCTAAGTAGTGCTAATTGGTGCCGTAAAGACCAGATTCCTATCTAACACCGTTTCGGAATTATTCATTGTTTAAGTAATAACAGCGTGAAGTTGGCACCAAAGTTTTTAAAATAACGATATTTTTTATGATGAATATTTAGTGCCTAAGTAGTGCTAATTGGTGCCGTACACACCAGATTCCTATCTAACGCCGTTTCGGAATTATTCATTGTTTAAGTAATGACAGCGTGAAGTTGGCACCAAAGTTAATAAAATAACGATATATTTTATGATGAATATTTAGTGCCTAAGTAGTGCTAATTGGTGCCGTAAAAACCAGATTCCTATCTAACACCGTTTCGGAATTATTCATTGTTTAAGTAATGACAGCGTGAAGTTCGCACCAAAGTTTTTAAAATAACGATATTTTTTATGATGAATATTTAGTGCCTAAGTAGTGAAAACTACACGTGTTTGAGAAAAACGGAATCTTATAAAAGTTAAAGACATTAAAATATTAAGTAACTTATGATAGATTTTGCTTTTGAGAAATGTATAGTTAATTAGACAATAGGTTTTTATATTTACGATTCCCTAGTTACACTAGTTGCTGTTGTTCCATAGCTATTTTTCGGTGAATTTAAAATCAAATGAAGCATTATTATAAATATAGATAGTGAATATACAAGAAAGTCACGTGAAGACCATTCTAGTACATCATAATAATTCAGTCTGTTATTAACATTAAATTAAAGTTTGGGCGAATGTAAAACTATTTGTAAATTATTATTTCGATTATATGAGGTTTCAGTTGTTTTCAAATTTCTCTTTCGATTATTCTATCTTTATAATATTCTTCTTATTGAGTATTCTCTATTTAGTGCTTTCGATCATTTTGGTTATTATCTCTTAAGATATTCGCTCTTTCGGGGTTTACCTGTATTTTGTATTCTCTCATTTAGTCTCTTTTCTTTTTTAGTATCTTCTTAAGCATTCTCTCAAATTATGAATGTCTGTCTTAGTCATTCTCTCTTTAGAGTATTTTCTTTATTATTCTTTTGCTATTTTTATCGAAGATAAGAATGCTAGACTCAGGGTTAAGCCCAAGTTTGAACGCGTCGTTTTAGAACTTGGATGTGAGGGGTGAAATCTGTATATTTTCACCCAGTAGGTGGCAGAAGTTTAACACAGAAACAGGGAGTTGGTTCGCGTATCGGGTCCACGCCAGTCGGAAGTTTCGTGCAAAATGTAGTGTTTTAATTGTTCGGAGTTTTTAAGTAAACGTTTTGGAACTTTTTAGCGTTTGTTAAATCTACCTAAACCTTTTATTTGTTTTATTTAACTTATATTAAATATAACTCTGTGATTATTAATTTATATTTCTTCTGAATGTAGTTAATGTTTTTCTTTTTAAATTAAATTATATTTTATTTTATTTCTTTAATCCACATCACACTCAAAAACTCAAACTCGTGAAGAGTTACATGTCCACATAAGGACGTCCGACGTAAAGAGGGGTCGGATTCTTACAATGTCTTCAAAATCAACAAGTTTGAATACATTGTAACTTACCCAAGTGAATATTCGTTATAAAACTATTTTACATATATATATATATATATATA
This sequence comes from Leistus spinibarbis, assembly GCA_933228885.1. Classification (NCBI taxonomy): domain Eukaryota; kingdom Metazoa; phylum Arthropoda; class Insecta; order Coleoptera; family Carabidae; genus Leistus; species Leistus spinibarbis. Next base: position 10,985,727 of record OW121792.1, on the reverse strand, counting down.
TATATATATATATATATATATATATATATATATATATATATATATATATTTTATTTAACTTATAACTTGCAATTTTAAGACTCGCATCAGCTGTGAAAGATATGAATTGTAAAATGAAATGTTTATGCGTGCAAATAAACGTATACGTGGTTTCAATTGATTTGAATAATTCGCAGAACTGTTTGTTTTTTTAGTATGTACAATGATGTGCAAGACTCGTCGTTTGATGAATACACAGTAAATCCATTATATATGAATGCATACATTATGCGCAATTATATTAAAAAATATCTACTACAATGAAAAACAAATTATTTACAAACGATCGTTATACAATATACAGCAAAAAAAAAATATATATATAAGAGAGACTATCTACAGATATCGATTATAATAGAATAGAATTAATAATCTGACGAATTTATCAGTGTCAATTAAAATTCAATGAAATTTTATTTTTAAGCAAACACTTGTTCTATTTGCTTTGTACTTTAACCTTCTCATACAAACCTATTGTATAAAAGAAAGGACATCATGCTACCAACAAAAAATCAACATTACAATGAGAAATATTTTAATATTGTGTTCGATTATTCACCAATCATCCGTCAACATCGAATATTCAAACATCCAGTATTAGAAATCAGTTACTTATATGATTCTGTTTTGAACTCGCGTAATTTTAATATTTGATATTTTAGTTATATTTTTGCCAACACGATGTTAAATGGTTAACAGCTCGACGAAATAGATTAACTGCATCTGAGTTTGGTAAAATTGCGACGAGAATGAACATCATGTCATTCAACCGTAAAAAATACTTTGTATAAAAGATCAGATATTGTAAATACTAGTGATGGGAAGAATCGAATACTCGGTATTCGAATGCTTTCAAGAATCGAATACTTATCCGAGCACCGAGTACTTGAGTATTCGGATGAATACAGATACACGATAAAGACACAGGGAACCCCCTCTACCTAATATATTTCGTCTTTACATGTTTTCTTCGTTTGATTTCGTACTCATTCGGTTGAACACTCACACCCACCCTCACTCGATCAAATTTAAAAAATGTTAAAGATATTAATAATTAACAAATTATTTCGTTTCACAATTCACAGTTCCAAACCATTTGCAGCCAAAATCAAGCGTGTTAATAACAGAGATAAAGAATAATAGAATAAAAAAAAGTAGAGCCGTCGGGAATACTATAACAAAGAACGGCGGAATCGGATAGATTGAGTAAGCACGACGAGACGCGTACTCAATGTAGTACACGATACAGCTGGTATCTAATTTTAACAGAGTACAGAATGTATTCGAATACTCAACGAGTACGAGTACACGCATACGGTGGCATCAGACAGATCGGGCGAGTACGCGTTTCGCCGTACTCACCGATTCAGCTGACATCGAACGAGTATAAAATGTATTCGAATATTCAGGAACGAGTACATGAGTACAGCGAGTACTTTCAAGAATCGAGTACATACCGATTATTTGTACTCGAGTACAAATAATCGGTATGTAATTTTTTTTATATATATATATATATATATATATATATATATAAAAAATTACATACCGATTATTTGTACTCGAGTACAAATAATCCGTATGTAATTTTTATATATATATATATATATATATATATATATATATATATATATATATATATATATATATATAATTTTTTTAATATATGCAAAATTTTACTTGTTTTTCTTATATAAATCATCCCCTACGGTTTGTCTCCCTATTTCAAACATACACAATTGTTAAGTGGAATGTAATGTAAACTACCCTCAATAAAATATGTTATGACAAAGTCCCTATTTCGAGATATAATTTATTAATATGTAATGAAGTAAATTTTTCAAAATTATATTTGTTTTTCTTATATAAAGCAACCCCCCCCCCCCCCCCCTACGGCTTGTCGCCCCATTTGATCAATATATTTAACTTTATATCCGGATTTGGAAATGGATATTGGATGTTGCACAGTGTAACCTTGATTTCCTGGTAAAGAGCACATCTTTGCTCTTTGCTACTGATGATGATAACTTAATTGTCGAAATACGTATTTCGCTTTTTAAAATACTTTGTGGTAAAGGATTTTTATTATTTGAATTTTTTTTAAACATAAAAAAAAATCTGCAAAATTAGATTAAATGCATATGTAATTCATAAATAAATTGATTTATGGTAGTATAATGCACTTGTTTAGATATTTTGTACGTCTTTCCAAGCCCTGTACTATGAAATATGATCAAAATCCTCTATTAGCGCAAAATTTGCATGAGTTTTTGCTCCATGTGTAATTAACAATATTTTTTTGGAAATAAATTATGTCAAAAGATGGCCATCATATAGACGAACCTAATTCATTTAAATATATAAATATATATATATATATATATATATATATATATATATATATATATATATATATATATATATATATATATATATATAATAGTATTGATAAAAATGTTTTTTGCTCGATTGCTTATTAATGTTATAAACCATTTTTACAAACTTACATATTACAAAACATGATTAAACAAAATGATACCAATGAGAAAAAATAACTTTGAATTTCAAATATAACAAGATTCGGTACGTACAACGCACCGATGCGTCCAGCTCGCCTTATAAGTAATATATGCGAAGCGAGCAGCGGTTTTCAATCATTATGGCCTTTTGGTTAACAATTTAAAAATATGTTATAGATATAAAAAGTCTTACAATTCTATGTAGATTAATTTGTTAATAAATTTTAGTGCATATTTTTAAATTCAAAATTATAATACTTAATAATTTTTCACGGGCTTTGGTTTAACAATATGAAAAAAATCTTGTAGACATAAAAAATATCTTAGAATTTTTAGTAGAAGGGCGGTATTAAGGCGGAGCTCCAAATTTTGGGGCCCTATAACTCGGGAAGTATACGGGAAATTGGATTAAAACTGCGAGCGGATTCAAATGGGATGCCAAATAATATGTGTATCAAATTTGGTGTGAATCGCTCCGGTACCTTCAGAGGAGTAGAGGGCACAAATTTGGTCTTACAAAAAAGTGACGACTAACATCCAAGTATATAAGTTATAAATATTTTTGGATTCAGGGCGACGAGATAAATACTTTTTGTTAAGGAAATTGTTTTATCCGAGAATGCTACAGACACACGACCGAATGCTTTAACTTCTTCGGTACTTCGTACGGCGAGCTAAAAAATATGACCTTTTAAATGTACTGAAAATACACGGTAGGTATTCGCCTTAAGAAGCCAGTCTACTTCGAAACATATAATCAATGAGGTTAGCAAAAGCTAACAAAACAGAAGTGGTCATATATTTTCAATTCAATGATTCGCCGCGCTTACTTTGCTACACTGTAAATAATACGTATAAAATTATAACAATTATTATTGCATTTTGCTGTTTTTATGTAATATTACCAACTGTCAAGAAGTGTTTAATTATATTTATTTTATAACAATATCCGTTTATTAAATAGGCTATTATGTGGATATGAGACTTCTTTAACTCTATATTTCAGAACGTAGAGACATTATGTAGTAATCTTTCGTGGAATTGGTGTCATTAGTGCATGATAGATATTTACTGGTGAACCCCGTTCAGCCAGTTGGACTTGTTTCATAATGGGACGCAAGGGTTGAGGCAATGGCTTCAAGAGCTAAGGAGTTCGAGGGTCGAATCACAGGGACCGTGTCCATGTTCCGCGACCGGCCGTTCCTGCATGACAATGGTGCCATGCTGTCAGAGTGTGCTATGGCCAAGATGAGTCGTTGAATGGACCTGGTGAATGGCGAAGGCGAGGGTGCAAAGCGCCCATGTAAGTATCGTGGATATTGACCTGCTAAAGCTACCATAAGCTATGTGAGTATTATGTTTTTTATGTATCTGCGGGGAGGGAATAGAACCTCTACATTGCGTGACGTATACGATTGGTCCGTACTCCCGATGAATGTATCGTGATATTATGATGTAAATAACTATCTGATTTCTTATGCCCATTTCACACCAAGACTTTAAGTCAGGGTCATTTTAAGTTCGCTAATCTTGAGGTTCGTTTGACGCTCACACCAGATATTTAAATCGCTAGTGCTGCCTTCTATAATTACATATTTATTCTTGGGTTCACAACAGTTCGCGATGTCTAATATATACATTTTGAGGTTATTCAATGTTTCGATTAATTGATTTTGTATTTATTCTATAAAATAAAAATTAATTTGTCTTTTAATATCATATATTAACATATTTGGCACCTTTAAATACGTAGATAAACGCATTAAAGAAATCATTTTAAAATCTGACAGTTGTATTTTCAAGGCTATATTTTAAGATGGCAACGAATACCACGTGATCTCAATTTAAGACGCAAATATTCGTCTAAGTTAGACGAACTTGAAATAAGGTAGGGTTTTGTATTCGATTCGACGAGTTCAAGTTTTTAAAACAAGTGTCATAATTCGTTAGTATTTCTCAAATATGTCTACCTTAAGAGGAATCCCCATAGCCGCTACAAACATAGCTAAATAAGGTTTCGTTAAACCCTTAAAACTCCTTTATTACAACATTGAAATGAATGAAATTTTTATTTTTTAGATAACCAATACTTCGCTCTAGTTTTCGATTTTCAAGTTTTTGCTTTGATTTTTTTTTTGTAAATTGTTCTATATTTACCATATTTTCAAATGTCCATAGTTTTTATTGAGATGACAAATTTAAAAATTCAAAACTAGACAAGGATACATTGACTATTTTTCTACCGGAATATTCTAAAAGTTTTATTCAAAAAAATGTATTAGCAAGTATTTTAAGGGTCAAACGAACGCTTCAACTAGAATGCTTCAAGTAGTAAATAGCATTGGCTCTTGTAAGGACGGGCAACCATGGGGATTCCTCTTAATAATTTGAATAAATTTGAGTACACTTTCCTTTCAATTTCTTCAATAAATAATTCTAATTTTAACAAATTTTAGTAATTGTCTTTGTTACAAAGACTTCAGCTATGAGAATTGTTATTGAACTCCAAAATATTAAACGTTTTCGCTTATTGATTTGAGTTTAGATTTAGATCCGGACTCGACTTCAAAATTTGGGACTCGTGCTAGCCGAGTCCTAAAAACCCGAGTTTTCAGAAACCCTAAAGTAAGATCAAGCGGAAACACACTAGCAATTACAGTCAGTCTCACTTCACCATCCTATCTTAAAGTCTTGGTGTGAAAAAGGCATTAGGGCAAGTCGCAAAGTATTGTGCACCGAATGTAAATAGAGATGTTACAATAAAATAGTGAATGATGAAAAAGTGAGTCTTATTGCAAACTTCCTTCACACAACTATGAACATTTTTTATGTGAATTTAAATAATATTCTGTAAAATTAAGTATTTTACTGTAAAATTAAATAATCTATTGAAAAATTGAATTATTTATTGTAAAATGAGGGGGCATTATATTTTTTTACATATTCTTTTAGAAATACTATTTTAGAATTCGATTTTCGAAGCCGTTTATCGAAATTCAAATTATTACAAAAGTTACAGAGGTTTAGGTCGAGCGACCTGCGAGCGCTACCTACGCGCGCTCTCCAGTTGGCGCTGTTTGCTTTGTTTTGAAGTTACCTATCACTTAAACTCAGCCACGCATCGCGATGAGCACGCCTAAAGGTTTGCGGTTATTAAAAAATGTCGGTACATTTCGAACCGATAGACCGGACAAACGTAAGCCGCCGCAAAGATAGAGCTTGGAATCGAAATCCGAGACGAATTTAAATGCGTTTTTCACAAAACTATGTTTTTATTTACGGTTCCCAGGATATTTCTTGAACGGTTTATCTTTTTATGACAAATTCGAATTTTGAATAAAATATCCGTCAAACGACGCGAAATTAACTTGACATCAAAAATCCGTTTCGTTTTTTTCTTTCATTTAGCCCAGCTCGGAGAAATTCCATGCACCGTGCCCCTCTGTTTTTTAAACATGGTCTACGGAAAAAGGGTGTAGGGGGCGGAATAAAGGAGTAACAGGGATAAAAAAAATGTTTTTTAAAAGAATAAACTGCAAAATGTGTACCTTCAGAGGAGTAGAGGGCACAAATTTGGTCTTACGAGCGAGCGAGCGACGACTAACAACAAAGTATATAAGTTATATATATATATATAAATTAAATATATATATAAATTATTAATTAAATATATATATATATAAATTATTAACTCCTGCTTGACTAATGGCATTTCGTAAATATGTTTTTGTCCATCAAAGAAGAAAATGATCCTTCTCTTGACGCATTTGTCATTGGTAGAATAAGAAAAAATTCTTAATGCAATTTCCACTTTAGGAAACTTAGTTATAACATGTTTTTCCTGATAAATAGTAATAATACTCTAACATTAACGATATTTTCTGTATTCAACAAAATATTTCGACACCTTCCGAAAACAATAGCTAAATCACAATCTGTGACCAAATCTACCGCACAGAAAAGAATAAATTACAATATTTTTAATGATAATTTTTATTTCTTGTTGATAATTTTCAATAAAGAAAATTTGTTGTGTTTCTATTCGTCGCCGGCGCCCCTAGGCAACTGCCTATATTGCCTTATGGATAATCCGGTCCTGGGTATAATATAATATATATATATATATATATATATATATATATATATATATATATATATATATATATATATATATATATATATATATATATATATATATATAATTTTATTATTACTGGTTGATGTTACAATCACATTGAAAATAGATATTTTCAATGTGATTGTAACATCATCCAGTAACATATATATTTGAGTTATAATAATAAATAGATATTTATTATTATAACTTAAATATATATGTGCTATACATATGTAGATATTATATATAATTTAAATTTATTGTTTCAGTTTTACATAAAATTTCTAATCGATGGCATGTTTACAATAAAATACAAAAAAAAAAAATGTATTCACACAATTATGTTGAGTGAAATTACTTGTTCTTGTAAATTTGCGTTTGCGTTGTTCCATTGAACAGTACATAGTACTTTATATATTTTAGGGTTATTAGAACTAGAAACTGCAAATATACAATTGTAAAATTATATATTGTATTTAGTTAATAAGTTTACTTGCAATTGTTTTGTTTATATTTACAATCACTCCTGATGATGACTGAGAAGTCGAAACACGTGTCGTAATAAATTAAAATATTGTGAAACAACCAAGTGTTCTTTTATTTAAATATTTTGTAACTATTGTTATATTGTATATTATTGCGGAATATCAAATTTATTTTTTAAAAATAGCTACCAACAACGATTCAACAGAACAGAACTTTTTAACTGCTTAAAAGATTATAGCAAAATATTCACACGAAGGATTTAGTTTTCTTTTATTAAAAATGTCTACAGTATTAAAGGGAATATATCAGAGTGTAGTTAGTCCTACCGTACCGTACCGAGTTCATAAATCCACTGTGGGGAAAGTAATTGCACATGTTTCCAGGGAATTCGCAAATTTATGTCCCCAATTTATAAATATGCCACAAACTGAAAAAGAAATACAGAACCTAGTTTGAATTTTACAATATATCCCGATTTCCGAGAGTTATTGGCGCCTTAGATGGGACATTAAAGAAACTGCAATCCGCAGGCGGAGTAAATGCTGAATTAAATCGATGTAGAAAAGGAAATTTTTCAATAAAAGTACAAGCAATATGTGATGCAAATTACAGATGCACAAATATTGTAGCCCGATGGGCTGGAACAACGCATGATAGTACGATCTTCAATAATTCAAACGTACGTTTAAAATTTGAACGAGGTGATTACGGGGAAGCTTTAATTTTGGGAGATGCTGGTTATTCGCTGAGATCTAATTTGCTGACTCAATTAGGCAATTCTCATACAGAAGCAGAAGAACTTTATTAGTTTATTTAGCTCAAATTCGAACTCGTAACGTGGCAAGTACGTTCGGTATACGTAAAAGAAGATTTCGGACAAGAAAGTGGCGAAAAAAATAAGAATTTTTTTTCAAATGTCCACTATTTCGGGTTTTTTTTTAATCCTACGTACAACTGAAATTACATCTATATAGATTAAGAAAATATGTTTTTTTTTAATCAAATAATTACAATCTGCGCTACATCCATAACCATGACGGTACCTCCTCTTTGAGCTGCCTCTGGACAACGCAAAAAAAGCATGAAGCTATTATTATTTGTCAATAAAAAAAAACCTGAAAGACCTTCGTTGTATACCTTATTTAATGCCGCAAACCCCACCAATCTACTATTTCTAAGTTCAGAGAAAAAAATTCGTGAAAATGAGCAATCTTTCTACTGTTACTTTATTTGAAAGATAGTAATTCGGAAGTACAAAGTGAATTAAAAAACGGATTTCAATTATTCGTCAAATAAACTAGTAAAATAAATGTATGTCCCGAATAGTTAATCATAACTTTATTAAATCAACAGTAAGGGGTTGGTTGAAATTTCGCGCTTACTTTAATTTAGTGGTTCATAATTCATATAACTTATTTCTGTTAACAAAATTGGAAATTTTATAATTACTTTATGCAGAAAATTAACTAACGTAACTAAATCAACTGTTGGTTCGAATAACATATTTAATTTATCATATGTACGTTTCTATTATTCGTAATTACTAGTATTATATGAACATAAGTAGAATTTACAAATTTTTATGGCTATAACTTTATCAATACTCAACCCCCCCCCCTCCCCCCACTTTAAAACACGTTTGCTAAAGGGAAAGGGTTAAAAAGAAATTCTTACGTATTCTGATAGTTCATAGATACAGTGTTACAAAAATATATATAAATCTTATAGTGGGGGATGCGCTAAATAATTTCATGTTAGCGCAGCCATCAGTTTTTTTTTACTTTCTTTTACTGAGTAATAAGTAAGTATTGTAATCATGAAAAATTTCGAACTCGAGATTTCAAAGGATATACACGTTTTAACCTTTTCTGAATCGAATGTGACTATTTTCGGAATGACGTCTGTCTGTCTGTGTGTGTGTGTGTGTCTGTGAACGCTCTAGAGCCAAAACTGTCGAACGAAAAATTATGAAACTTCAAACTTAAGCTTTGTATATGCCCTAGATGTGCACCTCCTATTTTTGAAAAGAATATTCAAACCGGTAGTTTATGTTTACTCTATACATTTTTTGTTCTATCTCCAATATCACTAGAACGGCTACACTTACGGCAAAAATAGTAATATTCATAATGAAAGATAATAATATTTCGCACAACTTTTGTTTGAAAAGTTTTCTCATAAATGGTACCAGTTATGAGAAAACTGCTACGAAATAACTCAAATATCTTATTTACGTTGCCATGGTGATACCTACAATTGTGACAAATTTTATTATTTTTAAGACGAATCAACCATGAGTTACATCATTTGTTTCTTGTTTATTGAAAACAAACAAGCATTACATTGACAGTTAATATTTAAAATATTGATTTCTTATTAGAATAAATTGTATCAGGTAAATTATTATAGAATCAATTTATATTATATATTTGCTGACATAATTAATTAACAATTTCAGAGTTTTACTGTGAAATTTGACTGTTTAAGAGTGAATACGATAAGTACTTCAAATTCAGATCCATTATAAATTGGTAAAATTATTCAGTTATTTTCATTATATTATATATATATATATATATATATATATATATATATATATATATATATATATATATATTAATATCTATCTATTGAAAACTACGTAAAAGAAAGTTGAGTGCAGGCCACTCCAGATATTTTTATTATGTCGCGACAAAATTTTGTTTTTCACGACAAATTCACGACAAAAAGGCAACAAATGATGGCATCAACTTCATTTAAAACTGAGCTAACTTGACAGGCGTTTGGAATTGAGCAATTGACCGAACCGCGCCTGTTTGTTTTTGCAGCCGCAGTGATTTTATGTCGACTTTATAGGGAACAAATTAAATTACATTAGATGAAAATTTATTTAATTTAAAGTCCAAGCAACGAATTTATACACCTTTATTCACGCAAGCGCACTGCGACTGGTTAGGTAATTAGTATCTATTGTGGCCACCATAATTCATAACCAGTGTTGCTAGTTGTGTAGAATTTTCTTAATTTTAAAGATTTGGTTTGTTACGAATTTAACAGAGATCATATTTATACAATAAATTGCTATGTTTAGAAGAATTTTAAACATATAAACCTACAGTATTCTGCCTGGTGAAGAATTTACAAGGAAAAGAAGTATTTATTTTACTGAGAAGAATATTTGATTCTTTCATTGGGTAACACTGTTCATAACCATAGTTTTTCTATGCGTGTATATATCCTTGTGTAATATCAAGAAATACAATGTCATTTATTCATCTTCGGCATCCATTATTCCTATCGCAATAGACACAATACATAAGCAAAACACAATGATAACATACATTACTGTTTACTGTCAGTGCGTGAAACTGAACAGATTCCTGTTTAACACTGTACCGGAATTATTCACTGTTTAAGTAATGACAGCGTGAAGTTGGCAGCAAAGTTCTTAAAATCACTACATTTTTTATGATGAATATTTAGTGCTAATTGGTGCCGTGAAAACTAGATTTCTATCGATCATCATTTTCGCAAAAGTAAGATGAAACGATTATGCTATATATGTTGACAAATATTTCATACAAAATTCATTAAAAATAGTCGCAATGAATCGGCCAATTTTCGTGATATATTGATTGATAATAACGCAGATTCTATGAGAATATATTTAAAGGATTTTAAAGTAAATATTAGGAAGTAATACAAACTAATCATTTGATCTTAATTTTGCAAAATAGTTGCTAAAAATAGCATACAAGCTTTAAATTGGGTCGCAATATAACGCACAATTATAAGTTCGTTACAGTGAACTGCGGTGCGAGAACCTGAGCCTTTTTTTTTTTAGAGAGAATCCCCTGAATACATATGCTTTTCACAATACAATTCTTTAGTTAGAATACAAAAATGATGTTCAATATTCCAGTATGTGAGTTATATATTTGAAGACAAAAATTGTTACAGGTATGAAATTAAGCAAAATGTAGAACAAAGAAAAAAAAAAAAAACATTCACACGCATTGAAAAGTAACATTTTTCATTTGCTATGTTTTAGTTGTATTGACATTATTTGTGTTAATTTATAATACTTTAAAATAAACGTTCAATATTATAATAAGTCATTCATATACTAATTTTTCCTGATTTTGAAAAAGAGAACCACGAAATAGTAAAAATGTAGTTCCTTATTCTATCGTAAAGTAATGCGTGAAACCGATAATAATTATTTTGTTTAATAATAATTTCAGCTTGCAAAAAATGAGGTAGGTCGTGCGGTTAATTGTATATTACTTTTTAATCCAAAGTATTAAGAAAAACCATCAGGTCCATCTAGTTCGAAGTAATGCCGCTCCGCTCTCGGCTATTTTAGATGGTGGCGCTACCATCGACTTTGAATGTTCAAGCAACCAGTGATAGAAATCATGCGCACAGTATTAGAAATTAGCTATTTTTACGCTATAATCAAAGATATTCCATTGAATAATGACTGTTTATTGAATATAAAGGCATTACATGGACACTAAGTTACACTTTTGGTCAAAGTTATATTTCTTAATTACATAAAACTACTCAAAACCTATCATGATTAAACAAACCTCGATTACGCAAAAACCTACCTACTTTTAAAAAAAAAATATATCAGTAAATTCGGAATTGCATAAATAATGCTTGGTAAAAATGATATTCTTTTTGTATTTACAGTTTCGGAGATAAAAAATGAAAACTATAATAAATGACCAATTTTGGAGGTTTTTATTTTTTATCTCTGAAACTGTAAATACAAAAATAATATCATTTTTACCAGGCATTATTTATGCAATTACGAATTCACTGATATTTTTTTTTCTTTAAAAAGTAGGTAGGTTTTTTTTTCGAGCTTGATGTTTGACCTTAAGCTATATTTCGATGTTAAAGCTGTAACTTAATATTTAATAGAATAAACATATGAAGACATACCTTCTTGATTCGGCCATCTGTAGTACCAAGAAATGCCAGAACATGACGCCCTGTTGTCGCCGTTGCAACAGCTGATAAAGATGTATTAGGAAACGAAAGAACGGCAACGTTGGAAATTGGAGTAATGCCGCTGATTTTCAAACCAACTTCACAGAAATTCAAAATGTTGCCTGACATCTGTGAAATACACGCAAACCAAATATAGAATTAATATTTTACAAAAAAAAATACAATACAGAATCAATTTCTCTTCCCTTACGGCATAATGGTCAAGTATCAACTAGTTTATAAATTTGTAAAGTCCGCGAAGTTAGCTTTACCTACAAAAACTTTATTAATTAAAATGAAATAGCATTTTGGGCCCTTCGTATTAAATTTTGTGCCAATTTAGTTAAGTAAAGCCAACTACGCGGCTTTATCCACAAACGGAACAAAATTTGAAACCTATTGCAAAAGATACTCTTAATTATGTGCCATTTTGTACCGTAGGTTTTGAATTTTGTACCCTTATACTATTTGAGATATTGGCCTCTTTTTGTAGGTAATGCCAACTTCATATAACCCTTTACTAAAGCTTTGTTTACATATAGCAGTTCCATGCCAAGATACGCATATGCGCTCCGTCGACAAAACATGAATATACAGAACGCCTATCTAGTGTTTACGCTAACTTTTCCACCATACCGTCACGAAATAAATATACTATATAAATGTAGCCACCTAGAAAAATATCTGCGAATGCCTACGGATTAGCATAGTGTATGACTTACAACGTCAACGTGTAAAGTTCGCCAAACATAGTCGGATGCATGAACGGTAACTTTGCTATCCATGCGTTCAATTTCTGCGGGACCGTGCGCATAAGTGCACTTGGCATGGAACTACCATGCGTAAACAAAGCATAACAGCGCGCGAAGAAAACTACGTCATACAGAGCTTAATTATCCATAAGGCAAATGAGGCATTTACCTAGGGCCCATATTTTTTTGGGACCCAATTTTCAATAGTTAAGCTCAAATAACAAGATTTGTTACGCGTAAAACGCACCAACGCGTAGAGCTCGCCTTTACGTTATATATGCGTTGCGAGTAGTGGATTTTAATTATTCTGGCCTTTTGGTTAACAATTCGAAAAAATGCTATAGATATAAAAAGTGTTTGTGCTTATTTAAAAATTCCAAATTATAATATTTAATAATTTTTTTCGGGCTTTGGGTTAACAATATGAAAAAATCTTGTAGACATAAAATATCTTAGAATTTTTATTAGAATTTTTTAGTGTTTTAACTATTTTAATAAGGGTAGTATTAAGGGGGGCTCGAAATTTTGGGGCCTTATAACTCGAGAAGTATACAAGCGATTGGTTTTAAACTGCGAGCGGATTCAAATGGAATGCCAAATAATATGTGTACCAAATTTGGTGTGAATTGCTCCGGTACCTTCAGAGGAGTAGAGGGCACAAATTTGGTCTTACGAGCGACGACTAACATCCAAGTATATAAGTTATATACATTTTTGGATTCAGGGCAACGAGACTAACACTTTTTCTAAATGAAATTTTTTGATCCGAGAATGCTACAGACACACGACCGAATGCTTAAGCTTCTTCGGTACTACGTATATGTATTCTTTTAAAAATCGCGAGTTCGAATATTTTCATGATTAAAAATTTCTGTTTATACTTCGTCCAAGAATGTAATAATATCAATCGATGCGTAATTGCATATACAAATTCCTGGTAAAAATATTATTTTTTATAACACATACTTTCGAAAATAAAATATAAGAACTATAAGGAAGATCTATTTTGGAGGTTTTTACTTTTTAACTATATTTAAAAAAAAAATCGCCAATCATTTTTTTATGCAATTACGCATCGACTGAGATTTTTTTTATAAAAGAAACTCGGATTACTTTGTTTTTTTCCGATCTTAACTATTGAAAGTTTGGCCCCTAAAACGTATGGGCCGTATACAAATGCCTCATTTGCCTTATAGATAATGCGGCTCCGTATGATGTAGTTTCTTTCGCGAACCTAAATTTGTAACGTTATGTATGGGAGTGAATATTGGGTATGGAAGAATAATATCTATTTAGATTATAAAGATAGTATTTGCTTATTAATCAGCCTAATGGTGCGATTCTGATTCTGAGCAAGTGTGTAAATCTGTAATGTCTGTAAAATATTTGAAATATTATAATCAAATTTCAATAGGTACTTTTGGCATCATGCTATAAGAAACAGCTAGAGAAAATATACAAACAAAACTGATCCAGATCGAACAAAGATGCGTTTCTTTTAGTTCACACCATTGATTTAATGTATTTCTTATAATTATAATGACTTTAAATTCGGAAGATAAGCCTGGCGCAAAATTTATTTATTGATTTAAAATCATACTTTCCAACAGTCTAGACGATGAAACACAAGTATAAAAACTAAAGCCGTACGAAATACAGAAGAGCTTAGGCATTCTGTCGCGTGTCTGTAACATTAACGAATCAAAAAATATTTTCAACGAAAAGTTCTTATCTTGTCGTCTAGAATCCAGAAATATATACACACATCAAAATGGTGATTTCTAATTTGGACAATTGTGTAGAGGCATTTTCTCTTTGATTTTAAACTGTCCTGCTCCATCTAGACATTGAGAAAATGGCATTGTCAATGCCTGTCTGAGGAATCAGTTCCCACTGCTCTGCAAGAATTAATTTATAATACAACGTATAAAAAATTTAAGGGATGGCTTGAATAGAAGAAAGTACGTACTGAGTCAGAAAAAGTGATATTGGCTTATTTTTTCGAATTCGCGATTCAAACCATCGACTTTACTCAAATCATTGTTACTTTTACACTATAAAGACTGTCATTTCGATACTAAAATCAATGAGAATCAAAAAGTAGGCTATACGAAACAGTTGTATATAAAATAATTCAAAATGTTCAAGTTTGTTAACAGAAATGTTATATGAATTATGTACTACCAAATCAAAGTATGTGTAATTGTAGAATCAACCCCTAACTCAGAGATGAGCAAATAGTAGGCCCAAAAATATTGTTTTTGCCTCAAGCAATTGGATTAACCCTATCAAAGGTATGCCCATTTCTATATCAAATTGTCGCACCAATTCACTTCTTGAAAGCTGGTATGCAGGAAGACTACTCCCACATACTCAGCTATAGACGAACACTATATATCTTACATCAGAGCTGAGAACATACAATAAAAACTAGATTCACACGGTTACAAAATCGAATAAAACAACTAATGGACGAAATTAGACAATTACAAATAACACACCAAAATGACATCAATTCAGTAGAACTGTAATAGATTCTTTGTGCATATCGTAGAGCTCCAACTAAAGGTAGCCGAATACCAACCTCACAAGAAACCCGGTTCCAAGAAAACAAACAAGCTAAATTTAAAAACTATGATTTACACAGGAACGACAGACCCAACGTGGGTCATGCAAGTGGCGGTGTTGCCATCGTCAACAAGAATTCGATCCATATCAACGAAATAAACCTAACCAGTGACCCAGAAGCAATACGAACACAATTTTCTGCACCAATGACAATATGCAATCTATATATATATATATATACCACCAGACGTAAACCCTTCTCCTACATCAATTCAAAACCTAATTCACCAACTCCCATCACCATTCATAATCCATGGCGACTTCAAGGCGCATAATATACTCTGGGGTTCAACGAACAATAATTACAGAGGAAAACTAGTTGAAAATATACTAGATGACCTGATCCTGCTAAATAATGAATCAAACACCCACTTCTGTTCTCGCACTGGAAACTTTTCCACCATTAGCCTAATTCTAGCCGATCCTAAAATAGCATCAAATTTATCCTGGGAATCACTACCACATTTTCATGGAAGCGAGCACTTTCCCATTAAACTTACATATCTCATGGAAGATAATAAAAATACAGAAATAGAAGAACAGCAATTCAAGCCTTGGAACTTACGAAACGCAAATTGGGAATAACCCGGAAAATATGACATCAATCAACTCATACATAATCTAATCGAACACATGACAAAAGCTGCAGAACTAACAATTGGATACAGAAATACTAAAAGACCACTTAATTAATCTCCAAAGATCGAGAGCTATTACTCCTCACAAGATAACGACGCCAATAGTAGACAAAAAAAAAAAAATATCCACATGAAAAACTATTGCAAACACATTGGCAGAGACCTACAAAACAACATCAAGCGATACATTTTACAATGAAACATTCCTGAAAAATAAGAATAAAAACTGAAGAAGAAACATTGAACATTCTGCCAGACACAA
This sequence comes from Leistus spinibarbis, assembly GCA_933228885.1. Lineage (NCBI taxonomy): Eukaryota > Metazoa > Arthropoda > Insecta > Coleoptera > Carabidae > Leistus > Leistus spinibarbis. The sequence continues at coordinate 10,969,285 of OW121792.1, read as the reverse complement.
CTACCCCCCCCTCAACATCCCATTTATGCTTCGAGAACTAACAACATAAGAAATAACACCAGCCCCGGTCCAGATAATATCCCAAATGAACTTATAAAATACCTACCTATTGAAACAAAAGAACATATATTAAACATCTTTAATCATATCTGGACCTCCCACACCTTCCCTGACCATTGGAAAGCTTCCATCATATTCCCAGTCCTAAAACATGGGAAAATAAACCAAATTGACCCTTCAAGCTATCAAGAAATTGCACTCACCAACAACCTGTGCAAACTACTAGAAAAATGGTTAATAAACGTTTAACATGGTATCTAGAAAAGAACAACAAACTAAGCAATATGCAATGCGGATTTCGCAAAGGATGATCAACAACAGACCACATCTTAATCCTGCCATCAGAAATATAGTAAGCATTTAAAAATAAACAACAATTGACTGCAGTGTTTTTTTTTATCTGGAAAAAGCTTATGACACAACTTGGAGGCATAATATAATCAAAATATTACACGAATACAACATACAAGGTAATTTGATACACTTTGTGAAGAACTTCTTAACTGACAGAAAATTCAAAGTAGGAGTAAACGGAGCACTCTCAGACTCAACATTTTAAAAGAACGGAATTCCCCAAGGATCTATCCTAAGCGTAACTCTGATTTCTGACAAACTTGCGAAAGCTATTGACAACCCAGTGAAATACTCACATTTTGCCTAGTTATTTACTACAAAAATAAAAATGCAACAACTATTCAATCTCATCTACAGGCCACAATACTTAAATTACAAAACTGGGCTTTGGAAACAGATTGTAAATTCTCACATACAAAAACTAAAACCATCTATTTCAATAAACGTCGAATCCACCGAATCAATCCATCTCTTCATATATACAGCACAAATATAGAATATGTTGAAAAAATAAGATTTCTTGGAATAATATTTGTCAATACACTCACTTGGAAGCAACATTTACGAGAACTAACAACGGAAACCTTTCAAAGACTCAATAAACTCAAAGTAATATCGCACAACGACTGGGGAGCTGACAGAAATACGCTCACAACAATATATAAATCACAAATAAGATCCAAAATAGACTACGGATGTATAGCATATGCAACTACGAAACAAACACATGTAAAATCTATTGACAGCATCCACCATACAGCACTAAGGATTATAACGGGAGCATTTAGAACAAGCCCAATTGAAAGCATACTCTGCGAAGCAAGCGAATCCTCATTAAACGATCGACGAGGAAAACTAACACTTACATATAGTAGTTGCAGACTTCATTCGCCGGATTCAATAATCACCGCATAACGAGGGTTATAAAGAAAGAATAACCATTGCCAAAACCGCATAGGCTATGTTACTTTTATAACCCTCGTTATGCGGTGATTAACGAATGCCAACACCAACATCACAGATTCAATCATATTTTCCAACACACAGATGATACAACAACTCCTAAATGTAATCCCCCTTTCCAAATCCACATCACTCAAATGCTAAACAATAACCAATTAACCTTGTCAATTATCCACACGAAGACCACACAAACCATCCCACCCTGGCTTATACCAAATATAACATCGAACTGCTACAATACAACAAACATGACACAAACCACACTATAATAGAAAACCACTTCAAGAAAATACAACATAACCATCCACACTACAAATTTATTTACACAGACGCATCAAAAATAGACAAGCAAGTCAACGCAGCAGTAGTAACAGATGATAACCAATACCAGTATCACCTACCAGATACATACAGCATCTACACCGCAGAAGCCTACAGCAAACACAAAACCCTACAGTGGATCCACCAACACTCTAAGCCTCCCGAAAAGTATGCCATATGCACAGACTCGTTCAGCTGCCTACAATCCATACTATCACCAAATCAATAAATAATTTGATTATTAAAGTAAATATTTTTCAATTCAAAGTTTTTAAATAATATTATTTAAATGCATACGGCAAATAAATTAAAATATCATTACGTACTATTCATATTGAATTTGGTATAAATTTAAAACTTTCTGATTCTTATGCATTTTATCGTGAATATAATATTTTAGCAACACGTAAATAAATGGCTCATAATTTAGCTGTTATCTTTTTGCATATGTTATTCGCTTCACATTAAGTCAACCCCACAAAAAGCTCGATTTCTAGTTCGTTTAACAAAATGACAGTTCATAAATAGCTCTTAAATCAGAAAATATAGATATTTTTTAAATCCTTGGTGTTGAATCCAGCTTAAGGGGTCTTTCTACGTTGGGAATGAAAAAAAAAAATTAAACTTCTATTTTTACAGACAGAATCAAGATATCGTTTTGAAATTTTTCAGGTATATTTATTCACATTTTAAGAGTGTTAAAGTCGCTATAGCCCGGACTAAAAGGGACTTCTTTCATCGAAATATAACAAAATGACGGTCGTTTTTCAAAAAAATAAAAACCATTTTTGAGATCGGAAAATCGACCGCCATTTCGATATATAGCGTCTTTAACACTTATTAATTTTCCTTTTTTTTCAGATGTTCCAGACAGCCGAAATCATGTCAACTGTCGTTTTATGATGTTTTTTTGAAAAAATTCGTGTGACCAAAAAAACCAATGTAAAAATAAAAAAAAAATGTACTCTTAAAGTGTGAATAAATATATCTGAAAATTTTCAAAAGGTTATCTTGAATTCTTCTGTAAAAAAAAGTCATTCTGAAGGTAGAAAGACCCCTTAATGCAGGTTAGATTTTGTTGTGAAGAGAGGATAAAATGAAATAAATATAATATAGTATAAGTAACAAATGCATTTACTTACCCCTGCACTTGGACACTTCCCATCAAGTATCGGTCCTGATATATAACCCATGTTACGATACTTGACACTGCCGTTGAAACACATGTGAATATTTTCATTGAATTTCGTTTCAATGTCGGACAAACTATACAAACACAGTGCCGAATGGGTTTGCGGTTCATTCGTTATGCCGCGCGAAGGGCGAAACACCCCGATAAGAATAGAGGCATGGGGTTCGATGCCGAGTGCCGTCGATAAATCTATCCCAGCCGTCGTAATTTTCGCGTCTTGTATTAAATTATATTTAACTTCATTGCCGTCTGAATCTTTAACAATACACTGCAACGTCACTTCTGTGTAACTATCATAGTTCGCGTCGTTTGTACAAGTCCGTGCAAGTCGCGATACATAACCTTGTTCTTCTTGTCCGGGTAAGTGAGATTGTTTCTGTACAATCACAAAATACGCATAATCACTGGCATTGAAACCGTAAACATATTGCACCAAGAAATGATCACGATATTTAACGTCGATTTGCAATAGAGATTGCTTTGAAAATGAGTACTCGGCGTAATCAAGCCGATCCAAGTTTCGACTTGCTATCGCCGGTACATCATGTCTATATTCACCGATGTTCGTAAATGTTGTACCTACATATAACACGTTTGAGCTTCCCCATAGATTATATCGTTTTGGACCTATGTATGCGTAAGTACTTGCTACTGCATCATTCGCGGCGACGCTCACTGGGATGAACTCTGGCTCGGACGTGATGTTTGACAGTTTGTACTTGTAGCAGGCTCCTTGCGCGAGGGATCCACACACGACCAGCGTAGCCGAGTCCTGATCAACAACGAGTATCTTGTTTATGTTATCCATCAGGGTGGTACGAATGTTGGTGCCGTGGCAGCCCATTGCGTGACACAGTGGACTGTCATTGCGCGGACCGGTTATTACGCTGGACTCGATTGTGAGGTTCGTATTGAGTTGGAGGAGGCGGTTTGTGGCGGCCGCGTACACTTTCCCCGTGGACTTGTCGACGGCTAGATGAGTGAAACGAAGTTGCTCGCCGTCGGGGTTTGGATAGCGAACGAGGACGGTGCCGGCTGTGCTGTCATCGGCCAGTAACAACAGAAGCGTCACGACGACCGGTAGCTGCCACGAGCCGTAGCCGAAGCCACCGCCGCCGCGCACCCTCCTTACCATACCTTCAGTTGGTAATTGATCACTTTTGCATTCTTACTGAATGCAATCAATGTGCCCCTTAGATTCTACACATTGTTGTGTGTTTTCATTTGACTGATAGTCAATGAAAGGTTCGCTTCGATTCGTCGAACGTCTAATGCAGATGTGCAGATTAATTTGACTATTTCCCAAATGGTATTGTAGTAGTATTCGAAAACCTAACTAGCACTGGTTCCACGCAAGAAGATAGTCTCGAATACGATGGATCATGCGGCTCACTACGTAGAGTACACATCACTGCAAACAAACAAAAAATACATGTATTATACAAAGTATACAAATAAATGTTTTGGTTTCAAAATTAATGTAGTAGTACAATTCAAACGTTAATGAATAATATCCAAAACAAATCAGCCAAAAATATTAACCGTCGTCCACCTTTTTGAAACATGCCATGCATTCCTCAGGCGCAAGTCTGCGAGAACCGCAACTTCTACCTATGGAGTGCTTGAATTTAGGAGTTTAAAGTCTTATAAAGTATTTTTTGGGTTGCTGAAGAAGATTAAAAAGGTTTCAAGACGCTCTTTAATACAAGAAAGGATAAAAAAATGAACATTTTCATAAACATACTATGTAAATTGACTTCAACCGGATCATGTTGCTGATAAATTTGTTAATTTCCATGTTTTTGGGTCCGCTGAATTCAATGGTGCTATTAGTTTTGTTCCGCAGCCATTTGTTTTTTTCATTTTTACCCGGTATAATAAAAATAAATATGGTTAAACAGGGAAAATGTAGGGTCTTTTCTGTTTTACCCACCAAAACCCAACCTAACCCGATGGAAATCATAAAGAATTGCTCAAAAATTAATGTTCAAGTTGTAAGGGTTAATATTTTTGGCTGAAAATTTCTGGACATCATTTTTAGATGTAATGGAAGGGAAAAAAACCAATGCCCACAGAAATATATATATATATATATATATATATATATATATATATATATATATATATATATATATATATATATATATATATATATATATATATATCTATATATATATATATGTGTGTGTGTGTGTTTTAATTCTTCCGTTCTCTCTCATTAATAACCCCTGGCTCCAATGAGCATACTCTGAGATACCCGATTTACAGTCAAGGAACCCTAAGGAACAACCCCTATATTGTGTTGTGAAACAGCACATAAACACTTATAGATTTATTGTAAATTTAATAATTCTTTTATAAATAAAATTGAAATTGTTACGCTCTGGATTCTACTTGAATTTATTCTAAGTACTTTAAGGAACAAACCCTATACTGTGTTGTCTTTGGTTATCCTGTTTGAGACTGTAAAAACTGCTCCTAAACATAATATGTTGTATAATTGTAAATTTAATAATGTTTTAATTAATTAAATAGAAAATGTCGCTGGGCGACCCGTCGCTAATTTCACTCTATTTATTTTAGAATTCTTTTAAAAAGACTATAGTAATTTCGGTTACCACTATATTAATAATAATTAATTATGCTTTGTGTCGGATAAATTCATATCCTACAAAGAGGAAACATTTAGGAGGGCGGTTGCAACAAACATCTTGGAAACGCACAAGAGACCACCTAAAGGAGAACGTCCCAGATCATCTAATAATGCACATGCTTATTCCATATTTGATAGAATTTACCATTTTATTACAAATCAAGAGAAACAAACGAAATGTTGCTATTGTCACAAATAATTCAATTCAAATGACAAAAATGTGATTTTGGACTTCATTCTGAAACATGTTTTAAGAATTCTCATATGGAATAAGAAAATTTTTGTTATTTTAAATTTGTTTTAAACATATATTTACAATTAAAATTAATCTTGTTAATTTTTAACCTATATTAATAGTGCAAATTTAAACGGACGTAAGTTTTTCTCTATATTTATATATATATTTATGTATATATATATTTATATATATATCGCAACGTTGTCCTTTTATTTTTTTTTTTTTTTCAATTTTTAGAGGTTGTTTGAAGTCAACACCACGATATTTACCCTAAAAATGGCACCATTTTGTAGCTGTAAAATTTTTCATTAACCATTTTGTGAGATATTTTTCCAAAAATTGGTAATTCATCTTCATTTTCAATATAGATATAATAGCCGATTTTATATAAAGTACCATGTAATTCTATCCAATTTACACTTTGGAAGTTTTTTACATGAATTTGCGTTTTAATATTTTTAGGTATAAAAGCAGGATTTTATTTTTTGAAATCATCTTCAAAACCAATTCCACCCAATGATCTATTACCAATTTGCAATTAATGCCTAATTTTAAGTGAATAACTAATGTTCTTTCTAGAAGCTATATTATTTGCTGTTTTTTTTTATTATTTATTGTTTGCAATATATGGCAAAACTTGTGGTAAAAAATATTTGCACGCCCGTCTTATAAGAACATTATACGCAAAATATTTCGTTAATATGAAATATTTTCGTAATATATAGAATTTAATATCTAACCACAACTAGACTCATTTATTAAATAACGCACCTATGCGTCCAGCGCGCCTTATATGTAATGCTATGCAAGCAGTTATCTAGTCATCATTAGATGGCTTTACAGTTTATTATTATGCTCGATACTTGTTTTTTTCAAATTGTGAACCCATACTTCATAATAATTAAAAACAATTATTTTTTAATTTTAATGCCAAGCGTGAAGTAGAAGGGAGACACTGCTCGCATTGCGTATCTTACCTAAGGCGAGCTGTACGCATTGGTGCATTGTACGTACCGAATACTACAGCTCTTCTGTACTTGTCAATGTCTCAAATCGCCATAAATATTTAAAATCTTGAATACGTAACTATAATGTAGAAACATTATAATGACTAGTTTCATTAACAGAATGTGATCACATAATTATTGAATGTGTGTGTTTATGTCGAAAAACTTGATTTTTATAAATTGAACCAGTCCTATAGTTATAATGAACATTTATAAACAGTATTGAAACATTGAGCGAAACAGTCGGTTGTGCGCCAGTTCCAGTCGAGGCATTTATTCATTATCACCGGTAGTATTATTTACGATATCGATATCGAGGTAAAATCGACGATTTAAAAGCGCTAATTGTTAACCTATTGTATTCCTATACCCTGTTTTGTTGTCCTGAAACATTTGCCCGCGTGTCCTGTGAAGTCCGTTCTGTATGTTATATGTGGTATGCTGTGTGTGGTATGCTGTGTGTGGTATGCTGTGTGTGGTATGCTGTGTATGGTATGCTGTGTGTGGTATGCTGTGTGTGGTATGCTGTGTGTGGTATGCTGTGTGAGGTATGCTGTTGTGGTATAAATGGTTTTGCTCAAAAATATTTCCCAAACCCCAACTTCTAATTATTAAATTATGTTTTCAGGTCTACAGTAGGGCCCTACGAGTATTTAATTTAATTTGTATTAATATATATTATTATTTTACAGCTAATAAGTATCAGGGGCGGTCGCCGTTTCTTTTTCAGGTCTACAGTAGGGGGCCTACGAGAATTTCCCGCTCCTGAATACTATGTAATTTGTATTAATTTGTATAATTATTTTACAGCTGTGTATGGTGCACCAAATGTTTGAACTTTAAGGGGTATTCACACTTATGTAACTGTTTGCAAACCAAAGGTACTCAAAATATTCCGTGGCCCCGTGTGATCTCCTGCTGGAGTATAAAATCATATCGTTGCGCGCAAAAAGACCACAGAATTTGGGTATTCCGAGGTTGGAAGAAACAAACTCTTACTTAAGCGTTGAATAAATGGAATTATATGTAATAGTGGGCACCCAACGAGCGACGAATAATAATTCGCAGTGTAGTAACGTTGCAATCAAAGGTACTCGTTCACCAGTTGGCGGCCGGCAGCGCTTCCTGTACTGATCCAAGTCCGGTAAGTCCTTTGTAAAACGAACTTTAAGTTTGATCGACGTGCATATCCTTAAAATGGGTTAGCGTCGTTGAGGCGTCGACTAGATCAGAAGAAGCAGGGGGTCTGTTCGGTGGGGCTCGCGCGATAGTTAAGTCCAAGTCTGCGGCGAGTACTCGCGATTGCAACTCTTACTAAAGTAACGAATTTCAGGGGGGAGGCGGGTCCCTGCCGACGTGGAACCGACCTTGTCGAGGTGGCAGGGCTTAAGCATCAATCACTATTATTCATTGCAATTCAAATACTGATTGATGCAACTAACAGGTTTCATAAAAATCACTTATTTTTCTTTCTAAAAACTACATTCCAAATATTGATTTTGAATATTCAATTAATATTATAATAAACATTTTGTTAAATACGATTTTTAAAAGACAGCAACACTATGTAAATAATGGATATAAATTTACAAGTCCATGTAAAGTTACAATTATAAATCATTTAATTATACGCAGGAATATAGTAAAATTACATTGCAATTCAGGTAAATTAACTAAAACTAGAATTACATAATTTTTTGTTGTAGTTTATCAGTAAATGTTTTAGTTTTATTTGCTTTAAATAATTTTTATATTGAATATTTTTGCGATTAGCGTTCTGAGAGTTTGAATAATTTTTAAGTAAATATTTTGTACATGGAATAATTCTGTTTGTTTTAAATCATTGTGGCTTCAAAGTATTTTTATAATTTGCTCAATTTACCTAAACTTTTTATTTGTTTTGCTTAACATTTATTAAATATAACTCTGTAATTATTAATGTATATTTTATCTGAATTTAATTAATGCTTTGTTAGTTAAATTATATTTTATTCTATTTGTGTATTTTATTTCCTTAATCCACATCACATTCAAAAAGGCGAACTCGTGAACAGTAACCATCAGTTACATGTTCACATAAGAACGTCCGACGTAAAGATAAAGATATTTCTTCATATTGTGAACCCAAGGTCCATAAAGACATATTTGAATATAATAATTATTAATTTTAAAATATGCAATTTGTTTTTTATGTTTTTACAAGTTTGTCAAGTTTCTTAAATCTTAAATGAGTTTAACTTTGCATAAACTATATTCGGTTTATTAAGGGGGTATTCACATTGTGAAAAGAAAAAGAATCGTTTTTTTCTTGTCTTTTAATATGTCTAGAATATATTCTCAAAAGGGTTTTGCAAAATTCGACTTGAAAAAAAAAATTTATATAACTTTTAAGCATACCATCTCATTTTTTAATTCTATTTATTTTTATATAAACAAGATTTGGTACACGTACAACGCATCAATGCGTCCAGCTCGCCTTTTAAGTGTAATATATGCGAGCCTTTTGGTTAACAAAATTAAAAATTATAATATTTAATAATTTTTTATGGCCTTTGCGTTAACAATATGAAAAAATCATGTAGGCATAAAATATCTTAGAATTATTAGTAGAATTTTTTGGTGTTTAAATTATTTTTATAAGGGCAGTATTAAGGGGGATCCGCGATTAGGGGGTTTTATATTAAAGGTGGATTCAGGTCTACAATTTTCAAAAAAAAAAAAATGTAATCAATAGTAGAGATACTCAGAAATAATGTATTAAAATTTTGAATCGCAATTGGGCGGTCCTAGGTACCTACGCCGCAATATTAGAACCACTGCTCTCGCGTTGCAGGGACAGCATAGATAGGGGAGGGTGGAGCACAATGAAACAGATCAGATCTCAGATCGCCGAGAAGGTCTAGTGCAACGACGTCCCGACGGAAAGCACTGTGAACAACTCCCAAAGCCTCCCACAGATAACGCCTCTCGTTTCAGTGAACCAACAGGTGTCAGAGTGAAAAGTGCGTGTTTTCGGAGCTCAGATTAATTTTTTACGCCTCACTGTTTTATCTCCACCGGTAAGTGTAATTCATTTTTCCGAATGATTGTTGGTGTAATACATTTTATAGATATTGCTGATAATATTGCATGAGTTTCGCTTTTATACTTGTTCCCCAAACAGGCACCTTGAAACACAACCACATGGGGCACAATTATTACATTCTATGATTACATACTAGTAGTGAAAGTGCCTTAAAATTTGATTAGATGTGATATGTACAAATAATAAAATATTTTTTCAGACAATGGCTGTTTCATTGTGCACCAGGGATGGGATACAATGAAACAAAAATCCATTTCTCTAAAATTGCCTCTCATGGCTGATAAATGAACCTGGAAAAAAATCTAGGTACCTTCAATTCATTGCTTACAACATGTACTTCATATAAATCCTTTATTTGTTAAAAAAAACTTCACTCATTTCAGAAGGAAAAATCAAAAGAAAATTGTGTTTCATTGTGCACCACCCTCCCCTACCCGCACTTGACTTAATAAACCCATAATCCCCCTTTGGATCCTGAAGTAAAGAAAACTATCTTTCCTATATACGAAAGTTTAAGACGTCGACCTTTTAAAACGTTGCTTAGGCCGTAATAAGCAAAATAATAATGAAATAATTAAACTATATGACATCTTGTCTCTAAACACCTATTTTCCATGGTCTTTGTGTTACCAATATGAAAAAAAAATTGTCGATACAATTCTTTTTGAAGAATTTTTGGGTGTATTTTTTTTTATATATATATAAGTGCCGTATGAAGGGGGCTCCAAATTTTCGGGCTCTATAACTCGGGAAGTATACGGGCGATTGGATTTAAACTGCGAGCGGATTCAAATGGGATGCCAAATAATATGTGTATCAAATTTGGTGTGAATCGCTCCGGTACCTTCAAAGGAGTAGTGGTCACAAATTTGGTCTTACGCGCCAGCGACGACTAACATCCAAGTATATAAGTTATATATATTTTTGGATTCAGGACGATGAGACAAACACTTTTTGTTAAGGACATTTTTTGATCCGAGAATGCTGCAGACACACAATAGATTGTATTAGCTCTTTTGTACATCATACAGATATTACTTTACTACATTAACAATGACATCGTTATTAGGTTTTTAGAAACGAGCAATTTTAAAAATATTTTATTTCGTTACAACATAAACAAATTATAATGGTGTTAATAATTTTATAATCATACAATACAATTTTTTTTGTAAAAATGTAATCGTACTAATATTATGAGGGGTGCAAATTTGCAAACTAATCAATTTAACTTCCTAACCCATTACACTAATTTGCTTAAGGGGGGAATCTGGTTTGCGACACGAAAAAGTTAGCGAGTTTTGAGAATTATTTTTTTAGGATAAAATATATTCACAGACTTTTGAAATTTTGACGGTAGTTATATTTATAGTTTAACAATCTTCATGATTTTTTTTTACAAAAATGTATAAATTTTTTTATACCATTTTTTGGTATTTTCGTGAGCGCACCGAAAACATTTTGTGTACACTCTGCAACTTTCATTTTTATCTGAGGCAAAGAAATCAAAATGATTATTAAAATGTATTATATTTTGTTCTATATGAACTAAAAAAATAATTAAAAACTTTAAATTTCAACATTTTGGAGCTCTAAAAACATAACAGTACGATTTTGAAGTTCTTCTTATAATTTGTTTATGCAAAATAAACATTGTTAAAATGAATTTAAACTTACATTTTAGTTCATATAGAACAAAATATAATACATTTTAAGAATTTTGTCTCAGATAAAAATGAAAGTCTGCAGAATGAACGAAGATGTCAAAAAATGGTATAAAATAATTCATGTTTTATTTTATAAAAAAATTCATGATGATTGTATAAAAATATAAATAAAACGACCGTCAATATTTCATAAGTCTGTGAATTTATTTTACTCTAAAACCAAATGATCTGCAAATCGATAAAAATAGTGTAAGCAATTTGAAATTTTTATTGATTCGTGGTAAAGATCTTTGACAAAATTGAAATTTCATGATGCTAAATTTGAATAATGGAACGAAAACACATTCCATATTTCAATGATCGGAGAAATGTCGTTAAATCTCGAAAAACATGTGTCGGCTATTATTAAATATGATTTATTTTAGGTAAAAAGAAATCACAACACAAAAAGAAACAAAAGGCAGAAAAGAAAAAAAAAAGAGAGATGAACAGGGCGAGAATGACGAATATAAAGGGAATGAAGAGAGATGAACCGAGAAAGCAAGAGAAAATAAGAATGAATGACGAATATAAAGGGAATGAACTGAGAAAGCAATAAAATAAAAGTTCAGTGTTGACCACAACCGATTTATTTATTTATTTTTTGTAAATCCTTTAGTGCTGATGTGAAGTTGGCACTATTTATACTTAATAATTCATAGCTATTTTCTAAAAAACAATAATCAAACAAGCATTGGTGATAGGCACCAATGTCTTCGGCGCGCCGTATATTCTACTTAGATTTTTTATTTAAATTTGCTTAAGTAGAACACACATTTTAAACCACTGATGTTTTTAAGGCAGAAAACCTAAATATAATTACATATTATTGAAGAAACAAAATAATAAAAATAATAATGAAAACGATAGCAATTGTTAGAGTGCAGAATTTATTGTTGCAAACATCCAATAATCAATCAATCACCATTTTAAATTTCAATGTTATTATTATTAATAATTTTTTTTTACCATCAGGTTCACAATGCCAGTAAAATTGGTGTTACGGACGAGCGACCAAGCGAGCGACATAATCCAAGGATATAAGTTATATACATTTTTGTATTCAGGATGACGAGACAAACACTTTTTGTTAAGAACATTTTTTGATCCGAAAATGTTACAGACACATGACCAAACACTAAAGCTGCCTTAGTACCAACTTCAAGGACCTAACGTTATTACATTAGCATAACAATTGTAATGTTGTGAATTTTTAACTAGAAAATTGTTATATTTTACAGATTTGTTAAAACAACTATTACTCATATATTTAGTGTAATTTTTCGATACCAGAATGCATTATATGTCATCACGTGTCAATTCACAGAGATATAAAGTATTTTGTTTTTAATATTTATAGGCTTACGCCATGATTGATAAGAATAAACTATAAATAAATAAAAACAATTGATATTTAAATAAAATACACTATTTATATTAATTAAATATGAATATTTATGAAATACTATATCCCTTTTAATAATGTACCTTGTTGAAATATTTGTACATTCAATATTAATTTCTTTGTAAGACGTATTCTAGATTATGTCAGTGAACTTGACAGTTTAAAAGCGAATTTGAATTATTTCATTGATTTTTCTAGTAACTTTTGCAAAACTGAAGGAGTAGTTTTGAATTATTTCCGGATAATATCTCCAGCAATTCGTCCATGGTATTCCACAAAATATCTATGTGCACACTCTAAAGTTAAGTACAACGTACGCATTATTTTATTTGTTAATTAAAAAAAAAACCGTCTTATTATTGAAAGTTCCATTATTGTTGTTGAATGTAAACTTTTACATATTTGGTCAAAGTCTAAATGTAAGATTTCCACGGAAATACTTTTTGAACTTACCTGAATCGATATTGACTATTTTCGAGATGACTTCTGCGTATGTGATCGCTCTACAACAAAACGTGTTGAAGATAAAATTATAGAACTTTAAGTTTAAACTGTGTATGTAGTCCGGAAGAAAACTGTCTATTTTTCTTTTAACAACATTTAAACCCGAGGACTTAACCACTAAAGTAATTTGGTGTACACGTTTTTCGTAATTTCATGGTATTGTTAGTAATGTTGGTAATGCCATAGTAACGTTTGTAATGTCATAGTAATGTTTCTGTAATGTCAAGGTAATTTTGGTAATGTCATAATAACATTGGTAATGTTTTAGTAATGTGGGTAATTTTTCGGTAATGTTGGTAATTTAGTGTACACTATTACGCTAAGTGGTCAACCTCTCGTTTAAACCGGTAGTTAAAGATAATTCCTGCTACTTTTCACGACCTCAAATACGGCACGAGTAAGAGATAATGCGATAGATATAAAACTGTCTAATAACTTTGAATATCGTTTTCGAAATTAGAAATTTTATATATGATATGAGGTCTGTTCAGAAAATAACCGAACATTTTGAATTATGCGCCTACGGAGATATTTAGTGATATGCGGTTGGTAGCATTGTGTTGCGCATAACCCCCTCTGTAACCACATGTTCTAGGATTGTTGATATCTCGTTTAGTTTTCGAGATATTATTATTTGAGTGTTAGTAGCGATTTTCTGGAACAACGATGCAATGTAAATCTTACGTGAAACTGGGGAAAACTTTCCCAGAACCGTTTCAACTTTTGAAACAAGCTTACAGAGATGGTGCTCTGGGTCGTACGCAATGTTACGAATGGTTTTCATGATTTAAAAGTGGTTGTCAGTCAATTGATGATGATCCTCAACCAGGAAGGCCTTCGACTTCAACTGATGACTCCCAAGTGCAGAAAATTAACGAACTGTTGCGTGCAAATCGCTGATTGGCTGTCAGAGAAATTGCATAAGAGGTTAGCATTTTCACTAAAGAATTGAACATGTATTGAGCTGCAGCAAAATTTGTTCCTTGTTTGATGGCCAAACTGAAAGAAAATTGAGTGGACGTTTGTCGGCAACTCCTTGCACAAGCCAATGACGATGCAATTCATGCAAAGGATCATAACGGGAGACGAAAGCTAGGTTTACGGCTACCTTCCAAAAACACGAATCGAATCACCGACCGATATTGCTCTTTTTCCATTTTTCTAAAATCTGCGGAGACTCCCGCTTTCACACGCGGTCAAAACAAAACTACGAGTCCGATTCGGCTGAAATTTTAACAGTAGCCGTCTAAGATAATGTACAGCACAATAGGTTATGTCTCTTGCGACAGTGGCGCCATAGGCCGGTGAAGCTAACTACTTGTCGGACAGCCCTCGTATACCAGCACACTCAGCTTTGTCAATTACTTAGTTTTGTGCCAAAAATCAGATGATTGTCCTCCCGTAGCCTCCTGACTCAGCAGAATTTTTCTTATTTCCGAAATTAAAGTCAGTGCTGAAAGGACACCTTTTTCAGACTATTGATGACATCAAAGCAAATTCCTTACAGACCTTATAAGCCATTTCAAATGAAGCTATCCAGGACTGCTTCGCGAAATGGAAACACCACTGGGATAAATATGTGAATAGGGGAGGAAAGTATTTTGAAGGGGCCAGGACCAATAATTTGTAAAATTAATAATAAAGTTTACAAAAATTAAGTTGTTATTTTCTGAACAGACCTCCTATTTATGGATACACTATTATGAGAGGTCGGTACTGCAGAATTTTTAAACATCATATACAGATACAAACAAGTTTAGGTACAACGCACCTATGCGTTCAGCTCGCCGTTTGGACAGAATGTGGCCGGAACGGTATGGTAAGAAGGGATCAAATCCCTCGTTATATCACGAGTACTGCAGAAGATAGATACAATAATTCCGCAAATGCGTGCAAACAATGTTACTTTTGTCCAAGTTGGAGCGATAAATCCCCATAAGTGAGCCAAAATATAACAAAATGGCCAACTTAACTACCTGCTTGGTACACGACTTGACTAGCACTGAATAATCGATTCTCTCTCGATCGTCATTGTCAGAACAAGATACGCATTCTGATCTAACGCAATCTGGCGTAATTCGATGATACTAACGAGACATTTACATATGATTACTTAACGCTTACAGGTGAAGTGGGTCACTGCCCTTTACGTGAATGAATAACGCGACGTATGACACAAAATTTATAATTCTTGTAAAAATAACCGTGACAAAAAATAAGAAACAAATATGCATTCGCATCATAACGAGTTCAAAACTAACGCTAATTTGGGAAAACTCATGTGCGATGCTATCGCAAATAAAGTTTCTCACGTCACACTCGCTCTATCTCATATTAGTAAGTTAAAATCAAAATAGACGAATTAATTTGTAATTACAAAAATTCATTTTAAGTCATTTATGAATTAATAACATTCGTGCCCAATGATTTCTTACTGATTTAAGGGGGATATTTTTCTCTGAACTTAGAAATAGTAGATTGATGGGGTTTGCTGCATTAAATAAGGTATATATCACAGTTCTTTCAGGATTTTTTTTATTGAAAAATTATAATAGCTTGATGCCTTTCTTTGCGTTCTCCAGAGGCAGCTCAAAGAAGAGGTAGCGTCATGGTTATGGATGTAGCGCAGGTTGTACTCATCTGATACATTTCTTTTTAATCTTAATTTATATAGATGTAATTTCAGAAAAATGCGATGTACCTTCGTTATCTATACGAATTTTAGCATAATATTTTAGGGAAATATTCTAAAAGATACACTCTTTAAAATTATATAAAAAAGAAAAATCGATTTTTTTTTAAACCAACACAGTGTTGTTCCCCCTTAACATAACTTATTTTTATCTATTGATTCCTATTTTAATGTGTCTGTTGTATTTTATTTATTAACTTACCTGTAATTTAATTGTAAGCTAAGGGTTAAAATAAATATTATTATTATATATTTTTGGTTTCAGGGTGATAAGACAAGAACTTATTGTTAAAGATTTATTTGTACGGCGAGCTAAAAAGGCGGTTCCGCAAACTTATAAAACTATAAAGTTAGAGAAACTACCCGCGCTATACACCCAATTTTAAACTGATATACTTGGTGGTACAAGAGTGGTTTGAAAATTGCGTGCAAAAATGAAAAGTACTTAATTTTTCTGGATAAACCTTTTATGATCAACGTAGGCTAATACACTTCGCCCAACGCTGCTTAAGTTTGTTGATCCCTTCCGAATAGTAAGATTGGTCCAACTCCGTAAAATAGGCACATCCACGTTTGAATAAACCAATTTTTCACATTGAGGAACAGGTAGTAGGGAGCTAAATTTGGAAAGTAGGGAGGGGAATGCGGAAAGCGTTGGCACCCTGACTCCATCAATTTCGCGACCATAACTCCAGAGGAGTGAGCTGCTGCGTAGTCGTGACGCAAACGGACGTTATAGCTCGCCGTACGAAGTACCGAAGCAGCTAAAGAATTCGGTCGTGTGTGTAGCATTCTCGATCTAAAAATTTCCTTAACAATAAGTGTTTGTCCCGTCGCATCCCGTTTGAATCCGCTCGCAGTTTAAATCCAATCGCCCGTATACTTCCCGAGTTATAGGGCCCCAAAATTTGAACCCCCCACCCCCCCCTCCTTAATACTGCCCTTAGAAAAATAATTTAAACACCCAAAATTTCTACAAAATCTAAGATATTTTATATCAAGCGGTTCAATACCGATGTATTATATGAAACTCTTCTATCACTCATCACCAGATCATGGGTTTTATCAATAATTTGTGTAGTAGTGGCATCAACAGGGACATAATTCCGAAAATGTTGAAACTACCTTTCTAATCGAAGGTGCCGATTCATCATTTTATTTATCAAGCTTTCCTTTAGTCTCCTGAGACGATTTGCCTTACATAAAATAACACACGAAATTCACTTTCATCCATTTTTTGGAAATCACTCGACTTGCACGATTCAAACGAACGCTAAACACAGAGTAATAAACCAATATGGCTGAAATTAGGTGGAAGTTCCTCTAAAAGATGCTACTAACTGAACATCGCTTCGATACGCACCAGTGGTGCCATCTCTCTGACTCACGAACTTCTCTAACCACCATCGTATCGGTCGTAAGCACAAATATATATATATATATATATATATATATATATATATATATATATATATATATATATATATATATACATATATATATATATATATATATATATATATATATATATACATATATATATATATATATATATATATATATATATATATACATATATATATATATATATATATATATATATATATATATATATATATATATATATATATATATACATATATATACATATATATATATATATATATATATATATATATATATATATATATATATATATACACATATATGTATATATATAAATATATATATACATATATATATACATATATGTATATGTATATATATAAATATATATATACATATATATATACATATATGTATATATATAAATATATATATATATATATATATATATATATATATATATATATATATATATATATATATACATATATGTATATATATAAATATATATATACATATATGTATATATATAAATATATACATATATGTATATATATAAATATATATATATATATATATATATATATATATATATATATATATATATATATATATATATATACATATATGTATATATATAAATATATATATACATATATGTATATATATAAATATATACATATATGTATATATATAAATATATATATATATATATATATATATATATATATATATATATATATATATATATATATATATATATATATACTATAGATTGAGCATGCAATGTTGAACTCCGCCGATTAGAAACCATTAAGGGGTTACATGAGTTTTAAAAATAAAAATAAAACACTATTTTTCGAATTTTTTTTTTCACAACATAAATAAATATGGTTTGTTCTAAGTTATGGCATATAAAAGTAAATCATTTGAACAAATTATTAAAAAAAAAATCATAAAAAAATGTAAATTAAGCCATTAACAGCTGGTTTACGGAAATCGATGTTCTTTTACCGTAGGCAGAATAACTCGTGATATACTTATCTGAAATCAAAAAACAATTTCTTTTTTTGTTAGTAGATGCATATGGCTTGTACTTGAAGAGAGATTTGAAAAAAAAATGATATTTCAATTTTTGACATTGTTTTTAACAAAAAAAAAAAAAAAACAAAAAAAAAACAGTGAACATTTTTTATATTTTGGTAATTTTCTATTTCATGTAGTGAACGAAAATAAAAATCCTTCGTTCTACAAGCCATATACATCTACTAACAGAAAAAAAATTGTTTTTTGATTTCAGATAAGCATATCACGAGTTATTCTGCCTACGGTAAAAAATCATCGATTTACAATTTGTTTAAGTGATTTACTTTTACTATATGCCATAACTTATAATAAACCTAATTTATTCATTTCGTGAAAAAAAAATCCGAAAAATAGTGTTTTATTTTTATATTTAAAACCCATGTGGCAATTTTAAATAAATGGAAAATGTTAATCAATTATTATTTTCTGCATTTAACAGCAAAGGGAGATATTAAATAATAAGTAGTTACACATTTCATCCGCTTCTAAGAATTAAAACATTTAAATATTATTTACATTATTTAGATAACAAGATTATGCCGAGGAAAATAAAGATATAAATTACATTTAACAATGAATGACGGCATAGTAAAATATATTTACATCAAATCTACTAAACAAAACATTGAACGTAATCCACAGTAATATATACTTTTTCATATAAAAATTTTAATAATTATCTTCACATATACAATTCTATATTATTAAATGAACACAAAAACAAAAAATAAATTAAAGTGACAGAAGACAGAACATTGTACACAAATATAGGCAAACAGCATGCTTCCGTGAGTTAGTTCATCTAAATAGGCGCTGAAAACAGTGAGTCAGTATTTATAACTTCCGCTCTTCAAATAGGCTCATTTTCCCCATTGCCGCCATCTTGCTTGCGCGGTCTATTTCTATATTATGTCTATGGTCGTTAGATGAGAGTTTCCGAATGCAACGGCCAACGAACGATTTAAACGAAATTTTGGTATACAGATAATACCCAAAGATGCCCAAACGGTTCCTGTCGCATTTTAAATAAAAATCGTCTGCACAAGACCGGAATACAGAGCCCTTAAAATGTTTAATACTGGCCATAAAAAAAAAAATTGAAAATATATAAAAAAAGTTCTATTATATCAAAAAGTTCTTCCAAAAATTATAAGATTATTTATATTAATAACGTTTATTCAGATTTTGACACCATAACCAACACAAATTTCAAATGCGAGCTAAAATACAGACACCTTATACACGGCTTCCACAACAATTTTGTATACAAAAAAATGAAATAATGTAGTTAATAATGGATAAAAGTGAAATAAGTGACTGAAAAAAGATAAAAGTGAATAAAATATTCATTTTATAGACGCCATTTTCTTTTAGACCGATTTCGAGGCCAGATTCGTAATCTGCGACCCCAAAAACTTTGTGGTATCAAATTCCAGGCAATTGATTAAATAAATAAAAGAGTTATACATATTTTAATTAAGAGTGTATTAAAAAAAAGCTAGAGTGGCCTGAACTCGACTTTCTTTTACGTAGTTTTTACTAAAAAACATCAAAATATTGACAGACACAAATCATAATATGAATAATATTATTAATAAACTATATGCAAATACATGGCAACAAAAATAAGATATTTAAGATTTTCCGTAGCAGTATTCTCGTAACTGGTACATTTTTTTGAAGAATCTTATAAAATAAAAATTGTGTGAATTATTAATATCTATCATGATGAATATAACAAATTTTGCTATAAGTGCAGCCGTTCTAGTGATATTGGAAATAGAACAAAAAATGCATAGAGTAAACATGCACTTCCGGTTTCACAATTTAACGTTTGACAGTATTTGCTCTAGAGCGTTCACAGACAGACCAACACACAGACATCATTCCGAAAATAGTCACATTCGATTCAGGGAAGGTCAAAACGTGTATATCCGTTGAAATCTCGAAATTAGAAATTTTTCATGATTACAAGACTTACTTATTACTTCATGAAAGAAAGTAGAAACACATATTTGCTAATAGACAATTGAAAAAATAAAAAGTACACCTTCTTACCTATGGGGAACTTTTCTAGAAAGTATTGCCAAAAAAATAATGTTAAAAATCGGTTTTGAGTCAACGAAGTTAAAGCATTGACAAATTTTTAGCGTCTTTAATACTTTTCTTACATTTATGACATAAGTGGTCGACGGAAAAGTAAATAAAAGTGGAAATAGTGAAGCCCTGCTAATAATATATGCACGCTTGACATAATATTATAAATTCAAAAATAATTGTTTTTAATTATTATGTCCTTTGGATTGGTACCCAATTGAAAATAATGTAGTGTAAAGTTTAAAATTCAAAACTATAATTTTGTATGGTCTTTGGGTTGCCAATATAAAGAAATCTTGTAGACATAAAATATCTTAGAATTTTTGGATGTTTAAATTATTTTTCTAAAGGCAGTATTAAGGCGAGTTTCAAATTTTGGGACTCTGTAACTCCGGAAATATTCGGGTGATTGGATTTGAACTGCCAACGAATTTAAATGGAATGGCAAAGAATATGTGTATAATATTTGGTTCAAATCGCTTCGACCTTTAGAGGAGTAGAAGGCCCAAATTTGGACTTACGAGCGACGACTATCATCCAAGTATATGAGTTATAAATATATTTGGATTCAGGGCGACGAGACAAGAACTTTATCTTAAGAGGAATCCCTACCCAGTAGCATGAATACAAAAATCATCGTTCCGCTCTTGACGTTTTCTAATCCTAAATGAAAATATAATCGTTCCAAAAAAATATATGTCGCTTAAGTATGATCTATTGCACGACTGTACAGACGAAATTTTACAAAATTTATATATTTTACATATAAAAATAAATGAAACATTTTCCAATAAAAATTGATGATTTTTATAAGAGGTTTATTATGAATTAAAGAACGATATTCGCAATTAACGGCTGTACATGCCTAGATTGAACTTTTAACTTGCAATTATTAACAGAAATATCTTTTAAAAATACATTTTATAGTCATATTTTGAAATATTGTAGTCGCATTTTCAAGGTAACTGTATTCTAATTTAGCTACTGCCTCTAGCGGTAACATTTGTAAACACTGCGGTACAGTTGAAACGCAAGCATTTCAATATCTGGTTTTTATGTATTTTATATATTGTTATATTTGTGCTACTGAATAATGCTCAGAGCGAAAAGTGAGCTCGGTAGGGATTCCTCTTAAGGAAATATTTTGATCCGATAATGCTACAGACACACGACCAAATGCATTAACTGTTATGTATTTCATACATCAAATATTGTAGCGAATAATTGTTGCAATTAATCAACAAAAATGTAAATATTGTCTTTTGTAATTTATCTCTTCAAAATTCAGTGGTTATAAATAGGATTTCTTCATTCGCACATAAGTGGTTAAAAAAAAATTCTATATGAATAAAAAAAATTAAACATTCACTGAATAGATAAACGGCGAGTTAAAGGCATTGGTGACTGCACCAATGCTTGTTTGTCGTAAATTTGTTGGGAAAAGCTAAATTTTCTCACAACTTATTAAAAAAAAAACGTTCTGGAACGCCCATTTTTAAGTTGAGACGAACAACAAAAAGTGCGTAATTTGCAGTTGTTTAGTCGTGCAAGTGATACATTTGTCGTGCTATTTCTAACAAATCTTTTAGTTGAGCAAGGATCCCAATCTCCGGGCCCACGAATCAAAATCTTAAGGTTTCCCTTCACATATAAGCCGAAGAACCGAATTTCCGCCGGGAGTTTGGGCATGCCTGAACTAGAGCATAACCTGTTGAAGGTTCTAGCCGAATAAGATGGTTAAAATTCCCTTCACTTGGATTTGAATAAAATTTGGTACACTATTTTGTCATTAAAAAAAAAAAAAAAAAAAACCAAAATTTCAAACCCTATCATCTATTACTTCAAAAACAGCGTATATTTTTTTCAACCAATTTCTAAATTATAATTCTTAATATATTGTACGGCCTTTGCGTTACCAGTATAGGAACCCAGTGATTATCAAACTGTGCGACTGGGCTACAGGGGCGCCGCGAAAAATTCCAAATACGCACTGCAACTGCGTTAGTTAGACCAATGATTTGACTAGGGGCGCCGTGGAAAAATTCTGATACATTGAGGGTGCCGGGAACCGAAGAAAATTGAGAACCACTGTGGTACTCCAAAGATCATAAAAAAATATAATTTTTGGTAGATTTTTGATATACCAAAATAAAAAATAGTGCATTATAATATTTTGACCTTAAGAAGTTAACTTAATGCGCAAGCTAGCTAGCCCCACCATTAAAATAAACTAAATATAATATTTTTTATGCACGTGATTTAGGAGCTAATTATGAGCTATTGAAATAACATATTCCCGATTATTGAGCGACACCCCTATTCCGTGAAATCAACCTCAAATAGTTGAGACAGTTTAATCACAATTGACACATTAAGAGGAATCCCCATGGTTGCTCGTCGTTACAGGTCGGTGTAAAGGGAGAAGCGCACGAATATCGTAGCGCCATAAGAGCCAATGCTATTTACTACTCAGTTGAAGCGTTCGTTTGACCCTTAAAATACTTGCTAATACATTTTTTTTAATTAAACTTTGAGAATATTCCGGTAGAAAAATAGTCAATGTATCCTTGTCTAGTTTTGAATTTTTAAATTTGTCATCTCAATAAAAACTATGGACATTTCAAAATAGAGTAAATATAGAACAATATAAAAAGAAATCTAAGCAAAATATTGAAAATCGAAAACTAGAGAAGCATAGAGCGAAGTATTGGCTATCTGAAAAATAAAAAGTTCATTCATTTTAATGTTGTAATAAAGGAGTTTTAAGGGTTCGACGAAACCTTGTTTTGCTGTTTGCAACGGGTATGGGGATTCCTCTTAATAGAATTATTTATAAATGAAAACATAGACTTCAAATGCCCCACATAAGTATTGCTAATCAACAAGCTTATTATGAGCTGTCTGAATAATTTATTCAGGATTTTCTAGTTCACCCCCTTTGCCACTCTTAACAGATGAAAGTAAACATTAAATTTCTCACAAGAGAGAAGTCCTTCAAAATTGAAGTAAATTGCATATTTTTTATTAGATAATTACGAACTATTTATGAGCTCTATAGATACGTTGAGCTCTATTGGCTCAACATATCTATTTTTATATTTCTCAGAGAGAAGTCCCTTAAAATTAAAGTAAATTAAATATTTCTTTATCAGATAATTACGAGCAATTTATGAGCTCATGCCCTATAGGCTCAAAATATCTATTTTTATATTTCTCACAACAAAGAAGTCCCTTAAATTAATTATTATTATTAATATTTCTTTATTAGATAATTACGAGCTATTTATAGATACATAGTTTTCGCAGTTTAAATCCAATCGCCCGTAAACTTTCCGAGTTATTGGGCACCAAAATTTGGAGCCCCCCTTAATACAGCCCTTATAAAAAAAATTAAAACATTCAAAAATTTTACAAGAAATCCTAAGATATTTTATGTCTACAATATTTTTTTATATTGGTAATCCAATGACCAAATAAAAAATTATTGGAAATTATAATTTTAAAATTTGCACTATTTTTCTTTTAGTACATCAAATAAATCTACAAAAAATTGTAAGACATTATATCTGTACATTTTTTTTTCAGATTGTAAGCGCAGAAACCATAAATAATGTTAAACATAATATAAAGTTAATCTAGTCAGCAATAGATGGCACTAATCACCGATATTGTTACTACTTGTATAACACTTCGACTATGCTGGTTGCTTAAATATTAACATTATGCAAGGATACATGATGAATTAGATGATTTTTTTTATTCATGTTCGTGCTTATGAAACTATGAATTAGTGTTTGTAAATATGTTTTCGTCATCAAAGATCAGTTGTTTTTTTTGCTGATTCTATTCAAACGACGAGCTGAACGCATAGGTGCGTTTTACCCAGAGCTGGGAACTATCTAAAGTAAATTACTGGAAATAGTATATAAATAATAGAATAGTACTTTAAGTATATTAAGTACTTTAAATACTTTACTCAAAATACTTTTGTAAATTAGTATTCAATACTGTATTTAAGGGGTTGTTCTGATTCTTTGATTCAAAAATCGATTTCCTTTTGCTTTATTATACTTCTTATTATCTGCAGAATACGTTTATTATATGGTCCATTTTAAAAGTAATTCACTTTAAAACATAAAAATACTTTAAACGCGTTTCTCTCAAAATGCCATTTTTCAAAACGGTTCCAGCTATTAATAAAAATCATATCGATTTAAATCTTTCGGTAATTTGTCGAAAACCATGTTGGCGAGCTAGCTAATGTATAATTGTTTTTCAAAAGCTTGTCATTTAGATTTTATCCCTCCTTCTTTCCCCAATTTTGGTCTAAAATACGCGTGGAAGTTTTATTTATTGGAACTTTGACTTGCACTATTTGAAAACACATAGATTAGTGCCGGAATTTGAACCCAGAACCTTCCAAAGGTTCTGGGTTCAAATCCCGGCGGCATCAAATGATTTTTCCTTAGTAAATTATGTATCTCCTAATAATATTGTATTCATATATTTCGCTCCAATAATATAAATATATATTAACCCATATATGTTTGTGGTAGTTGCTCAATTCCTTGCTTTTATTTCATTTTGAATTATCAAAGAATCTCTCATAATATTATCAATTCTGATAATAAATTGAATTCGGTATAAAAATAACCAAATTGTAGATTTTACTAAGTATTTAGCACTGTAAGTACATTTTTATGATAATAATGTATTTTAAGTAACTTAAGGTACTTAGTATTTAAAATACTTTTTTAGAAGTATTGAGTATTTAGTATTAAAATACTATTTTTGAGTACTGGTAGCAGCTCTGGTTGTGTGGTTGTGTTTTCTCGGTATTCGAGATGAGTCTTTTGCTTACTGGAAGTCGCACCCATTTTGTAGCATCCGATTTATATAAATTATAATTTTGTAGTATCCGATTTATATAAATTATATTTTACTCTCAACTGAAGAAAGCACCATCTTTCATTTTTGAACTGAGCAGTTGAAATAATGTTTTGTAAATTAATATTTAAGCTTCTAATTCATAGCAGATAAGACAGGATTTATTTACTGGTCTTTATCCATGCAAACCTAGTTCTTATAGACGTTTTATTTTTATTGTACTGATAGAAATATTATGTTCATTTTCCGCGTTTAAAATTTTTATTTCTTAATTTTGCTGATGAGATCTTTGTCGGATCGGCTTGATTTTGAAGGAGGTATAACATTTTATCTTTCATTAACATTAGCAATAGTCTTATTAATTATAGATAGATAGATAGATAGATATATATATATATATATATATATATATATATATATATATATATATATATATATATATATATATATATATAGATATATATATATATATATATAAGTAATATATATATATATATATATATATATATATATATATATATATATATATATATATATATATAGATATATATATATATATATATATATATATATATATATATATATATATATATATATATATATATAAAATGTTTGTGCAATATTTGTATATCTTTGGTTGAGTTTACTCATATATAACCAAATTAATCGATAAACTGTTTTAAATTCAAGATGAATCAGTTTCCAAATTAAAGATAAATGCAAATTCTTTCGCCATAACTAGCATCGGCAATGCAATGCGCAATTGTATTACCGAAAGTGGCTCTCTGATTCATCCAGTCAAAATTTCTGACTTGCCGAACATGCAGATTTCCGGTTTCGACTCGTTTCGGTTGTCAAAACGATCTGTCATGGCTGACTCAGTTACTTTCTGTTCTGTCGTGTTTGTTTGTTGTTAGAAATGCACACTTATTAAACATGTTCCCAATGTTCCCGACATCAAATTTAAATTTGTCACTATCAGATTTCTCAAATGTTCAATAACTTAACACATAAGAGAATTTCGGCCTAAAGTAGTAGTCCTATGAGAATAACCCAGGATCACGCGTTGAGCGGACCAATTTTCGTATTTTGCGGGCTAAAATAAACGGATGTGACGTGCCCACTTTTTCAGTCTATGGCTGCATTTACAGAAAAATGTATAGATATATAAGCTCAAGATATTCTAATTTTATTTCAAAAATATTCTCCTAAACTGTAGTACTTTTTTTTTTTTTTAATTGTAATTTAAATAATTTATTTCTTTTATAAATCCAAGTTAACTGATTAAAATGTTTTTGTTTATTAAATAATTTTAAACAATATTTGACGTTAAAAAATTACGTTTAAAAATTTTGAAATTTCGCGATACTAGAATAATGGTACGAAAACACATTCTGTAAATCAATGTTCGGGAAATTATGTTAAATCTCAAAAATTGTATGTTTATGAATCGGCATTTATTTAATTTGATTTGTTTTAGGTCAAAACAAAAAGAAAAAAATGCAGAAAACTTGCATGGCAAAGAATAGGAGTGGATGAACAGAGAGAGTAAGAAAATTAGACCTATGAATAACGAATATAAAGAGAATGAAAGAGAGATTAACCGAGAAAGCATGAAAATAATTAATAACTATTATAATGGGCATGAAAGAAAACACATTTCGTATATCTCGCACAATTTCGTTAAATTAATATATGTATTCTTCTATCACATCTAAACAAAATATGCCTACTATTAAAACGTAAAAGAAAGTGCTATGTTGGCCACAATCGATAATATTAGCCAATGAATAATGATTAGCCAATAAGATTGACTCTCCGATACTCTTCGCCAACCTGTATATAATTCGTACAAATAATCTTTATTTATTTTTCATCACTAATTTAATTAATTATTATTTAGTTGTTTTTACTTTCTTTTACAGAGTAATAAGTAAGTATTGTAATCATGAAAAATTTCGAACTCGAGATTTCAACGTATATACATGTTTTCACCTTCCCTGAGTCGAATATGACTATTTTCGGAATGACGTCTGTCTGTCTGTGTGTGTGTCTGTGAACGCTCTAGAGCCAAAACTGTCTAACGTAAAATAATGAAACTTCAAACTTAAGATTCTTGTATATGCCCTAGATGTGCACCTCCTATTTTTGAAAAGAATATTCAAACCGGTAGTGCATGTTTACTCTAAACAATTTTTGTTCTATCTCTAATATCACTAGAACGGCTACACTTACGGCAAAAATAGTTATGTTCATAATGAAAGATATTAATATTTCGCATAACTTTTGTTTGAAAAGTTTCTTAAAAAAATGTGCCAGTTGCGAGAAATATGCTACGAAACATTATAAATATTTTGTTTACGTTGCCATGGATTCGCATGTAGCTTAATAAATCGGATCATCTGCGCCTTTGATAAGAAAACATATATATATATATATATATATATATATATATATATATATATATATATATATATATATATATATATATATATATATATATATATATATATATATATAGATATATATATATATATATATATATATATATATATATATATATATATATATATATATATCTAGTGAAAACTGCGTAAAGAAAGTAGAGTGCAGGCCACTCCAGATATTGGTTAAATACAGTCAGAAGTTCAAATATATAAATATTTAAAAGACTGAATAGATTAATACGTTTGTAACAAATTATTCTCTAAACTAATTTTAATGTTAAAGTATTTATAAACAAAACTGTAATATAATAATATAAAATGTGGAACTCTGTTCAATAATATCGTCTTATTGTAAATATTATCTTAAAGTATCTTTGTTGATTCTCCAGTGAAGAAAAATAAAATTGCATTCATAAAAATAAAATGTAATCATAAATAAAATAAATAATCTTTAATTCGTTATCAACAATGGAATATTAAAAGTAAAAAGTACAATAATAAACAATGTTTATTCTTTATATTATATCCAATAAAATTAGTTGCACGTGTAATAATGATAAAATTCAATGTTTCATAACATCAAAAATGTCACATTCTATAATTATTCTTTTTTCTTAATATTAAAACGACAAATTGCACCTTAACGTCTACTAATTAATATTATGGTTGTTGTTTACGCCCGTTTTAGTAAAGTGGACCCATAGATATGTGTTTAGTCAATTTATTATAATGTTACAAAATAAAAAGGTTTGACATTTCCACAAAAAAAATACATTTTCAGCTCGCCGTACGTAGTACCGAAAAAGCTTAAGCATTCGGTCGTGTGTCTGTAGCATTCTCGGATCAAAAAATTTCATTAAGAAAAAGTGTTCGTCTCGTCGCCCTGAATCCAAAAATGTATATAACTTATATACTTGGATGTTAGTCGTCGCTCGTAAGACCAAATTTGTGCCCTCTACTCCTCTGAAGGTACCGGAGCGATTCACTGCAAATTTGGTACACATATTATTTGGCATTCCATTTGAATCCGCTCGCAGTTTAAATCCAATCGCCTGTATACTTCCCGAGTTATAAGGCCCCAAAATTTGGAACCCCCCTTAATACTGCCCTTATAAAAATAATTAAAACACTAAAAAATTCTACTAAAAATTCTAAGATATTTTATGTCTACAAGATTTTTACATATTGTTAACCCTAAGCCCGAAAAAAATAATTAAATATTATAATTTTTAATTTTAAAATATGCACTAAATTATTTTTTTATCAATATAATCTAAATTTGGTTCACATATTATTTGGCATCCCATTTGAATCCGCTCGCAGTATAAATCCAATCGCCCGTATACTTCCCGAGTTATAGGGCCCCAAAATTTAGAGCCCCCCTTAATACTGCCCTTATAAAAATAATTAAGACACTTAGAAAATTCTACTATAAATTCTAAGATATTTTATATCTACAAGATTTTTTCATTTTGTTAATCCAAAGAGCGAAAAAAATTATTAAATATTATAATTTTGAATATGAACTAAAATTTTTTTTTATCAATATAATCTAAAATTAAATGTAAGACTTTTTACACCTATAACATATTTTCAAATTGTTAACCAAAAGGCCATAATAATTAAAAACCACTGCTCGCAACGCATATTTTACCTAAGGGCGAGCTCTACGCGTTGGTGCGTTTTACGCATACCAAATCTTGTTTTAATATTAAAACGACAAATTGTATCTTAACGTCTACTAATTAATATTATGGTTGTTGTTTACGGCCGTTTTAGTAAAGTAGACCCATAGATATGTGTTTAGGCAATTTATTATAATGTTACAAAATAAAACGGTTTGACATTTCCACAAAAAAATGCATTTTTTTTGTTAAAAATGTACTGTTTTAATTCTGATTGTTTACGACTGTTTTAGGAAAGTAAACATAACATTATCTTTATCTGCAGATGACAACATGTATAGTGGTGGTACACAATACACGTTGGTCATCTGCAGAAGAAGAAAATGTTATGTTTACTTTGCTAAAGGATTGTTCACAGCTAAGGAATTAGTAATTAAGCTTAGAAATTATAAGTAATAATTCCAGTTTATTGTATGACGCAAGGTTAACGTTCACAGCAACAAAATTTATGATACATTGTGTTCATTTTGTTGCTTGAAATGTTAGCATTGCTTTTCATAATACACACTCGACTATTATTTGTAATTTTCTAATCTTAATTACTATTTACTTCGCTGTGAACACGCCTTAAAGCAGTCGTAAACAATCAGAATTAAAACAGTACAATTTTAACATAAACAAGCTTAGGTACAACGCACCTATGCGTCCAGCTCGCCTTATAAGTAATATATGCGATGCGAGCAGTTTTTAATAATTATGGCCTTTTGGTTAACTAATTGAAAAAATGTTATAGATATAAAAAGTCTTACATTTAATTTTAGATTATATTAAAAAAAAATGTTCAAAATTTGAAATTCAAAATTATAATATTTAATTTTTTTTTTCGGGCTTTGGGTTAACAAAAATGAAAAAATCTTGTAGACAAAAAATATCTTAGAATTTTTAGTAGAATTTTTAAGTGTTTCAATTATTTTTATAAGGGCAGTATTAATGGGGGCTCCAAATTTTGGGGCCCTATAACTCGGGAAGTATACGGACGATTGGATTTAAACTGCGAGCGGATTCAAATGGGATGCCAAATATTATGTGTACCAAATTTGGAGTGAATCGCTTCGGTACCTTCAGAGGAGTAGAGGGCACAAATTTGGTCTTACGAGATACCGAGCGAGCGAGCGACGACTAACATCCAAGTATATAAGTTATATACATTTTCGGAATCAGGGCGACGAGACGAACACTATTTCTTAATGAAATTTTTTGATTCGAGAATGCTACAGACACACGACCGAATGCTTTAGCCTCTTCGGTACTACGTACGGCGAGCTAAAAATGCAATAGTATGAAATATTTCATTATTATTATCACACGTGAAATAAATATTATTACGCGCGGAATTAATAATACTACAACCGGAATTAATATTATTACACGCGGAATTAATATTACTACAACTGGAATATTAATATTACTAAATATATTTTTGCATGAAACACATTCATATGGATTATTTCAATTAAATCATATAATAACTATAATCGCATATGTGGTTGGACAAATACAGAACAATAATTTCATATAACATTTATTAAATATGCATTAATGAATCCTATATTAGTAGTGCAACAACACAGTAGTAGGACATCATTTGACAGTACTAATTCAAGATCAACTGCACTACATGTGCTCAGTGCTGCCACCAGCGGTAAGGTCAGTTCTCACTTGAACACTTATACTTATTCTACTTTAAGCTCAACTTAACCTGACATTTAGGGTATATAAAAACATACATACATATATATATATACATTTGGTATAATTACATTCAGGGTGGTGAGAGCAAGTACTTAATGGGCTGATAGTAATTAGACAAAGGTTATCTTTCAAAGGTTTCTTTGTATGTATCATTATTATCATAGATGTCAAGTTAAAAAAAAAATCAACTGATAATAGAAGCTGATTATTTATTTAATATATTTATAAACAAAACAATTGATTCAAATGTTTGTATTTTGGTTAAAAGTATTCATTTTGTACCGGCAAAGAAATGTTTACTTGTACCAAATAACATTATCCAATGGGATATATTTACTATTTACATGTGAACCACCGTTGTTTTTGATATCGATTTCAGTCAATTTCAAAACGAGATAATAGGTAAAGAATCAAAATATGTTTTACATCGAGAGGCATCAGAAAATCATTACATACTGATGAACCAAGCATTGCACTATTTTACATTAAAAATATATATATATATATATATATATATATAATTATAAATAATTTAAGTATTATGTATTATAATAAATATGTACGAAGTTAAATTAAAACTAAAATCTGTTAGGTAAATGCAAATCTTCAGTCAAAAGTGATTTAATCATATTTAACTGTTGTTGTGTATTATAATAAAAGCATATAGAAGGTATCGAGTCTTTATTTATGGTAAATGTATTAAAAAAAACAACAAAAATAATAATAATAATAGTAGAAGCAAAATGCCAAACATGACTGATAAGTACTTACCAATAGCAACATGTACTTCTATATCGTACTTGATGGTAATCACAGTTCATAGTTAAATCCCAGTGAACAATCGAAGAATGAATAACAACTTCAACTATACTACATACAACACAATCAAAATGCACTGGCCAAAGTTCAGAAACTGTCTGACTGAATATTACACCATTTTGTCACAATACATCTACATAGAAAACATTCATGTTTATCTTATTTTTCTGGCGATACTCATTTTCACACAGCACACAAACACACGCCTCGCCTAAACACTATTTGACGACTATCACTGTTTATTAATGCTACAGAGAGGGAGTGTCTATATTATAAGCTTAATATATGAAATATCAATGATACACCAACGCATAGTAAAGTACATATGACGTGATGAAATTTGCTGGTCGCTACACAAGCGACTGAATAGAGTGACAGACTCGCGTTTTCATTGGTTCAGATTATATGAGCTCGAGCGGGAAATTTAAAATATATACATTAAATACTTGATTTTTTGGCTAATTATAACAGAAATTATGCGAAAATAGCAACGAATTGCCATTAATAAAGTAGGGACTTAATAATAAACTGAATTACTGTCGAAAAATCAAAGTTTATCGTTGATATGTTATCTAGTCATCACGTGATGGGTTTTGGATGTGGCATCTTTAGTGCATTTCTGTCATGATAGTGCTACTGTCTTATAAAATGGTCTAGTTTTTGTGTTTATAATTAAAGTTACATTCGTTTACACTAACTATTAACAATAAATGACTATATTTATGCTACATTATTTTTCTATCTTCTTCCAACCTGACTTTCGTATTTTATTTTAAAGAAAATTAAGTCTAAAATCATGAGTGCCACTTTAAAGAAATGGCGAGATTCCGCTAGTTTAATACTAGTAGCCAAACAGCCATTTTCGTCAAATACGAAAAAAAATTATCCAAATTATAAATTGCTCACATTAGTTAGAAGTAATCAAAGTAGTTTTATGCCCGGTAGTTATGTATTTCCCGGCGGTGCGTTAGACAAATCCGATACATCATTTGATTGGTTTAAACTTTACAAAAAATTCGGCATTTGTGAAAAACAATTTAAGATATTTGATTCGATCAAACACAAACCACCCATTTATGAAAACACCGTGCCTAATACACTACCAAAACATATTTCTTTGCGACTTTGTGCGATTCGGGAAACTTTTGAAGAATGCGGTATTTTATTGTGCAAAAGTAAGGCAGTACTACCCGGCTCCAAATGGGCAACTTACATTGGTAAGTAATCAAAAATTATGAACAAACGGAAAAAACAGTAAGAATTACATGATTGAATTTGAATTTCAATACGATTGAAAGTTCTTAAAAATCCCGATAGACGCGCTGTCGTCAGCTAATGACAGCAGTCATTCAGGGGCGTCGTTAGAATTTCAATTCGTAGGGGGCGCAGAAATTTCCCGATTCACTTACGTCATACAAAATGTTTATTTGTGATAATATTCCGTAGATGTCTATATTTAAAGCATACATTTTGGGAAAAACAGCGGGGCGCAGTTTAAATGAGAGGGTACGTGCACCCCCTCTGAAACGACCTATCGACGCCTCTGCTGTCGCGATACTGCGCATGTCTCATTTCAATCCAGTCCCACTAAAAATGAGACTGGAATGAGTCAATCCAATCCTTGTTTTTGTGTTCACATGCGGGATTCAATACCGATATCGAATTCAATACCGTATTCAATCCTCCATGTGAACATGGTAAATGTTTAGTTGTCACCGGAAACAAATGAATGAATATGATTGACAGCTAGGTTTTGAATAAATTGTATTTTCCCGCGTAAATTTTATTTCTTGATAATAGCTGTATTCTTTTTATACAAAATCTCAGCTAAGCTCAATTAAATATCATGTTTTTGCTCTGTCTGCTCCATGTGTAGACAGAGATGAGTTTTAACCGAAACAAGCTGAGATTGTGTATAAAAAGAACACGGCTAATACACGAGGAAATATACACACATAGAAAAACTATGGTTGTGAACAGTGTTACCAAATGAAAGAAACAAATATTCTTCTCAGTAAAATAAATACTTCTTTTCCATGTAAATTCTTCGCTTGGCCGAATACTATTGGTTTATATGTTAAAAATTCTTCTAAACATAGCAATTTATTGTATAAAAATGATCTTTGTTAAATTTGTAACAAACCAAATGTTTAAAATTAATACATTTCTACACAGTTTGCAACACTGGTTATGAATTATGGACGCACTGCGCTTGCGCAAATATCGTATAAAATCATTGTTTGGATTTTATATTAAATTTTATTTAATATAATTTACTGTCTATATAGTCGCTATTATACTGTGGCTGTATTTGCAAAATAATGTTGAATACTCGTGCTCGCGTTTTCGCGTATTGCTTTAGTGCGGTTTTTATATATTGCGGGAATTTTAAAAATAGAGGTTGTCTTAAACGTCAAAAGTAAAATGAATCAGGAAAGAAAAAAACGTAAAGGCTATATATTATTTGTGGAGATAAAATTGAGTAGTGCCTTATGCAAAACAAAAACGTGCATTCTTTTACAAAGTAATAGGTAAGTCTTGTAATCATGAAAAATTTTGAACTCGAGATTTCAACGGATATACACGTTTTGAGCTTCCATGAATCGAATGTGAATATT
Source organism: Leistus spinibarbis (assembly GCA_933228885.1). Classification (NCBI taxonomy): domain Eukaryota; kingdom Metazoa; phylum Arthropoda; class Insecta; order Coleoptera; family Carabidae; genus Leistus; species Leistus spinibarbis. The sequence goes on along the minus strand of OW121792.1, from coordinate 10,934,388 downwards.
TTCGGAATGACGTGTGTGTGTGTGTCTGTCTGTGAATGCTCTAGAGCAAATACTGCCAAACGTTAAATTGTGACAATTCAAACTTAAGAAACCGGAAGTGCATGTTTACTCTATGCATTTTTTGTTTTATTTCCAATATCACTAGAACGGCTGCACTTATAGCAAAAATAGTTATTTTCATAATGATAGATATTAATATTTCACACAATTTTTGTTATAAATGTTTCTTCAAAAAATGTACCAGTTACGAGAAAACTGCTACGAAAAATCTTAAATATCTTATTTATGTTGCCATGTATTTGCATATAGTTTAATCAATCATATTATGATTTGTGTAAAAACTACGTAAAAGGAAGTCGAGTGCAGGCCACTCTCATTTTTTTTAATACACTCTTAATTAAAATAAGTAAAACTCTTATTTATTTAATCAACTGCCTGAAATTTGATAACACAAGGTTTTTGGGTCCTCAAAATCGCTCTAAAAACAAAATGGCGTCTACAAAATGAATATTTTATTCACTATTATTCACTTATTTATCTTTTTTCGTTCACTTATTTCACTTTTATCCTTTAAAAACTACACTATTTCACTTTTTACTTTCTTTTACAGAGTAATAAGTAAGTATTGTAATCATGAAAAATTTCGAACTCGAGATTTCAACGGATATACACGTTTTGACCTTTTCTGAATCGAATGTGACTATTTTCGGAATGACGTCTGTCTGTCTGTGTGTGTGTGTGTCTGTGAACGCTCTAGGGCCAAAACTGTCGAACGAAAAATTATGAAACTTCAAACTTAAGACTTGTATATGCCCTAGATGTGCACCTCCTATTTTTGAAAAGAATATTCAAACCGGAAGTGCATGTTTACTCTATGCATTTTTTGTTCTATCTCCAATATCACTAGAACGGCTACACTTACGACAAATATAGTTATATTCATAATGAATGATATTAATATTTTGCACAATTTTTGTTTGAAACATTTCTTCAAAAAATGTACCAGTTGCGAGAAAAATGCTTCGAAACATTATAAATATCTTGTTTACGTTGCCATGGATTCGCATGTAGTTTATAAAATCGGATCATCTGCTTTTTTGTCAGGAAAACAAAAGACTCTATTAGATAAATGACATTTCAGAATATTTCAGTAGAGTATTGGTTAGTTTGACAGCAGGTTTTGGATATATATATACATATATTTATATCTAGTGAAAACTGCGTAAAAGAAAGTTGAGTGCAGACCACTCCAGATATTTTGTATACAATATTGCTGTGGAAGCCCTGTAAAATGTCGCTATTCTTTAATTACAAACAAATTAGTTATGGTCGCCCTAGTTTAAATACATGAATCTATAGTTGAATCTTGAGCCTATTTTTAAAAAAATAACTCATACCCGCCAGCTTTACATTCAGAACGGTAGAAACATGCAAACTTCACCTCTATGTTAAATACCATAAGATAAAATATCAACCAGGCTGCAATTGAATTATGGCGCCATTTCTTTCAGGACATTTGCATTGAACAGGAATTCTATATTTTGTTTATCATTCTTGATTGTGGATATTGTTGATGGAGACACACCGAATTCCTTCGTAAGAGTTACATTCGATTCTCCAGCTTCTAAACGCTGTATTATAGTACTTTCTTTTTTTTTCAATTGAGAAACATTTTCGTTTCAACGAACGCTAAAGCCGGAGTCATACTAAAATGTATGAAAATATATTTCTGTGTCTCATTTTATGACGATATTTGTATTTTTTTTTACACAAAATCACAGCTTGCCTACGTTCAAACACATATTTGTGTTATATCTGTCCATTGTGTAGACAGCGAGAAGACCAGTTCTATCCGATACAAGTTGAGATTTTGTGTAAATAGTATACAGCTAATACTTAAGAGGAATCCCTACCCAGTAGCATGAAAACAAAAATCATCGTTCCGCTCTTGACGTTTTCTGATCCTAAATTAAAATATAATCGTTCCAAAAATATATATGTCGCTTAAGTATGATCTAATGCACGACTGTACAGACGAAATTTTACAAAATTTATATATTTTACATATAAAAATAAATGAAACATTTTCCAATAAAAATTGATGATTTTCATAAGAGGTTTATTATGAATTGAATTGAACGATATTCGCAATTAACGGCTGTACATGCCTAGATTGAACTTTTAACTTGCAATTATTAACAGAAATATCTTTTAAAAATACATTTTATAGTCATATTTTGAAATACTGTAGGAGCATTTTCAAGGTAATTGTATTCTAATTTAGCTAGTGCCTCTAGCGGTAACATTTGTAAACACTGCGGTACAGTTGAAACGCAACCATTTCAATATCTGGATTTTATGTATTTTATATATTGTTATATTTGTGCTATTGAATAATGCTGATAGCGAAAAGTGAGCTCGGTAGGGATTCCCCTTAACAATAAATTAAATAATGTAATTTTAACAAAGGTGGAGATGAAATTCAAAAATGGCAAAAGATAGTACATGATGATCCGACCCAATTTTACGAATTGTGTCTTAAATTTGAAGTGTATCCGGACCTATGGGCACTACACGAGTGGAGTAACTGGTTAACTCCTGCAGGAATGTATAAAAGATTCGATACCGTATATTATTTAGCAGCATGTGAAAGTACACCGCCTGCTTTTGCTGAGAAAACTGAAGCACAGTCTGTTCAGGTAATAGTTTTAAGGGAAGAATTCATATTTGGTTCATAATATAAATTTAATATTTTTTATCGTAAATGCAAATTAGATTAAGGTTTTCAAAAATATCACCCGTATTAGATTTTGTTTGATTATTATAAGAAACCGAATAAAATGGCGATATTTTTAGGAGCATTTAAAAGGCAACGGTAAATATCAATCAAGGGGATTTTGTTATTTTTAGGTTGGTAGCAGAATTCGTGGCCGGAGAAACTGTGGATAACTTTACTGACATGTTTTTTAACCACTAAAGGATTGTTCACAGCGAAATAATTAGTAATTAGGCTTAGACAATTAGAAATAATAATCTAGTTTGTATTATGATAAGCAATGTTAACATTCTAAGCAAGAAAACTAACACAATTTATGATAAATTTTGTTGTTGTGAACGTTAACCTTGCATGTCATACAACAAACTGGGATTATTATTTATAATTTCTAAGCTTAATTACTAATTCATTAGCTGTGAACCATCTTTAAGATTATTATAGTAGAATATCTATTTATAACCACTGAATTTTGAAAAGATTAAATGTAATAGATAATGAAATTGTTACTGATTGATTTTTCTGGCCTTTGGGTTCTTAATCGGTAAATAGTTATAGATGTAAAAAGAATTATAAATGTTTGAAGAATATATATATATATATATATTTTTTTTTTAATTATAGTTTTAATATCAAAAATATTATTTTTATATCTTTACAATTCGAAGAAAGTTGCTAAACATAAAATATCTTAGAATTATTTGTAGAAACATTTTCAAATATTACTAAATTACTGTTCGTTAAATATTGAACATAATTATAATTTAAATAAACGCGATATTTTATTGTTTTAATTTGAAGATTATATATTTTGAAATTAAAATGCTATAAATATTCGGCTGAATATCAAAAATAAGGCAGAATACTATTAAAGTATTCGTAAGAGCACAAATACCTAGATAGTTTGAATTCAAATTTAAATGATTGAAAAATGGTAATTCTTACAGTGGGCCACACCAGGTGACTATTTAGAGCAAAATTTAGCGAATGAAATATTTTTACCACCACCACAATTTTATGAACTATCCAGATTGAAAAATTTCAACGATTTTGAAAAGCTTGCCAGTTTTACTCAATCTAGAGCGATGCATGGAGTTGAACAATTTCTGCCGTACAGGATTCATACTCCTAAAGCTAGTTATAGTTTTCTACCAGGTATTTCGCCATTTTTTAATTAATATAAAAAATGTATACATCATATGAATAGTCGAGCTCGGTCGATACTAGCCGAATAAGCGCAACTAATAGTTTTATTGTTGATTGTTTAGGTGATGATTTATACCCAAGCGAAAAAGAAGCACATATACCAAATGAAAATATTGAAGATGTACCAGACACTAAAGTAATGCATAGATTATATCACAAAACAAGTGTGAATTACAAAATTATAGTGTCAAATTTTGTTCCTAAACTTGATCATGTGTTGCCAGTTACTATGGAAAAAATTCAATCGCCATTATAATAAATGTATTCAAATTAGGAAATTTACGAAACTGTGGTTATAGGATCCAAATAATAGGTATACATGTTAAGGGATAAGGATATATATTTTTGATTAAATAAAGTATATTTAAATACCAATTTGTGATATTAGAATTTTCTAAATAAAAAATTGCGAATGCAGTAATTTAATTATTAATTCTTGTCATAACACATTCAAAACATTGACTATTCGATATCAACATTAAATAAATATATATATATATAAACACATGGATAAATTATTTATTTATTATAAATATATCGTGTTCCTGTTAACATTTTTAGCTCGCCGTACGTAGTACCGAAGAAGCTTACGCATTCGGTCGTGTGTCTGTAGCATTCTCGGATCAAAAAAATTCATTAAGGAAAAGTGTTAGTCTTGTCGCCCTGAATCCAAAAATGTATATAACTTATATACTTGGATGTTAATCGTCGCTCGTAAGGCCAAATTTGTGCCCTCTACTCCTCTGAAGGTACCGGAGCGATTCACTCCAAATTTGGTACACATATTATTTGGCATCCCATTTGAATCCGCTCGCAGTTTAAATCCAATCGCCCGTATACTTTCAGAGTTATAGGCCCCCAAAATTTGGAGCCCCCCCTTAATACTGTCCTTATAAAAATAATTGAAACACTCAAAAATTCTACTTTAAATTCCAAGATATTTTATGTCTACAAGATTTTTTCATTTTGTTAACCCAAAGCCCGAAAAAAATGATTAAATATTATAATTTTCAACGTACGCAATAACACGCTATTGTACTACGAACTAATTTCAATCATTTATTGTTTACTTACCATTAACAGATTTGATTCTGTGAACTTTAAAACTTTATTAATAGACAAGAGTCTATTCTAATAGAAATGACGCATGCGCAATGAATTCATGAATAAGTCTATACCGTGTTCATGGTATGTCATTAAACAAAATAAAATACGTGATTTGGATCTAGATTAGATTTATATGAGTAAAAGTTATTTTCTGTAAAATTGAAAGACGATGACGGTCAATTTTGAAACCAAATTCTAAATTTTGTATGAAGCTACATACATAACAAATTCCACTTTGAATAGTTACAAGTGCAAATATAGAATTTATGTACAAACATAAACTTCGAATTTAATAAGAAATAATTTATAGCTTGCAATTTCCAAAAGATTTAGCTAGCCGTATGATATTCAGAATACCAATATACGTTCGGAGTTATAGTGCCCCAAAATTTGGAGCTCTCCTTAATACTGCCCTTAGAAAAATAATTAAAATATCTAAATAATTAAATCATCCAAAAAAGATATTTTATGTCTACAAGTTCTCTTTATATTATACTAATAATTAAAAACAATTATTTTTAAATTTTAATAGTATGCCAAGCGTGGGGTAGGAGATGGATGATCGTTGCTCGCGAGCTGAAGACATACGTGCCTTGTACCTAAGCGTGTTGAGTTATTAATTTTAGATTTTAAACAGCGGGACTTGGTTTGATTTATTGTAATGCACTTTATTTTGGTTAGATCTCACATAGTTGTTGTTAGTTTATGTTTTTGTTGGCAATTTTAATTTAAGTATACTTTGTCATTATAATAAATTATTCTTTTAACAATCTTATTTCTATCCATTTTACTCAAAGAGTAAGTTTGACTCGTTTGATAATTTCTTTTTAGATTATTCAGAATTAATTGAAATTATTGAAAGTGAGTATATCTTAAATTTCACAAAGTTGTGAATGTAGCTGAAGTTTAGAACAAATATCATTAGAACTTCTAGACTCAAATATTAAAGCCACAAATAAATATAAGGAATATAATATAAGGAAGTTAAACAAAAAGATTAACGAGGAATGTGATTTTATTTAATAATTCACAAAATGTTACATAGTGAAAATAGATGAACAAAAAGTAAAACATGAACGATTTATATTATAACTATCAATTTAGTTAAGAAAAACAATCGCATCAAAACAAACCTATACAACAAACAAGCTATCAAGCGCATCATTAAATCTTACGTGGTCGAACCTTTCGTTTCACTGTATTTATATTCTGGACAATTTGATCTATGTCACTATTCTCCAATGTTCTTGTTGCAACTGGCGACTTCGGTCTTAAATTTATGTTAGCGAAAATATTATGTTTTTGTACCAATTCGGACACAAAATTAATGATATACTGAATGTGATACATGGCTACAAGACCCAATAAGAAAACTGGTAGGGCGAAAACTGATGTTTGAACCATATCTTGGTCATTTTCCTGCGATTTTGAATCGAACTTTAAAGTAAATGATTTAAATGAAGTATTCGCAACGAAATGTTCTGTTTCAGTCCTATAGCTGTACACTGCTTGAGATAGTGTTGATTCTAATTGCAAGATATATGGTTTGCCGTCCATTGCTACGGGTGGTAAATGAATCAGAATGCCGGATTGAGTATTGGTTATAGTTTTCGGGACATACGAATCTAATTTTATATTGTAAATAGGTAAGTTTGGGAATGCCTCTTTACAAATTTTAAGACGTAAAGTGCGAAAGTACTCCGGTTTTGAGCTTAGAATTTGAACGATTAAATCCATATGTTGCGCATGCCGCAGGGTAATAAGTTTTACATCATTAATATCTTTGTTGTTTGTTTGCAAAGAAATTGAATCCGGTATGACTCGTTCAATTTTCTGCGCAGAATCAACGCCTTCTTTGACATTGATCTGGTAGATACAATGAGGATGCAATCCTCGAACTCTAAACTGTCCTCTCTCCTCAGACATTGCCTCTTCGTTGTACTGAGAACATGAATCTGTTCCGGCGGCAATTACGATCATTTTATGTTCGGGTTCTCCGCTTAGGGAATTAATTAAACCGTACACGCTGTATGCTACGCGTTTGCCACTAAGTTTGACAACTACTTTTGCACCTTCAGCGAGTTGAACAATTTTTGAGCTAGGCTCAAAGTGGTATTCTTTCATCATCGGTTTTAGGAAGTATTCGTTTGGTTGCAGTGACATGAAGTTTATTGTGCCGTTTGCGCCTGTTTGTAAGTTACTGCGATAACTTTCTCCGCCTGATAATGATATGAGGGTGCCCTGAAATGAAATACAATATGGCATTCACATTTGATACAAAATATTTTAATTATATGCGACATTGTCGTATGGGCGTCTTATTACATTATGCTTTGTGTGGCGGTACAAAATTATCTATGATTAAGCGTTACGTGTTACTATTATTGTCAATACTATTCTTATTTTGAAAGCGTCAACTGCGTAAATGCATTGAACCCCCGAAAATTCGTTCAAGTTCATGAGCATGTAGTGAGTATTAATTGTGTACACAATATATGATAAGCGGACAACATATTAGAATAGATCAGCAGGTTCAATAATTCTTAATCATTCTGTATAACTGTTTTCGAGTTATTTAATTTACACACCTCGTATGTTACAAATGATGATTTATAGTGGAATTCTGAGTCAATCTATAAATCTATAGAGAATTCTATGTATTATTGACAACGTTATACCTTTTACTAATTTTATTATTGACTTTAGTTTAAACTGAACAACATTGTCTGATTTATCTACAAATGTATCTGCAAAATATAACCATTTTCAAACTATAAGCGGTTAAATATTTATAGAATATCCTTATAGACATACAGATTATCTCAGAATTTCACCATTAGTTTTAGACTGCAACTACTTTTGTAAAGATATCGTTTCAATAAAATAAAGTTTTTAAATTTCCCCTGAATAAAACATAATTTTTCATGTTGCTGTTCTACTGATAACTAAATAACCAAATAAATGTTAAAATCTTTGTCTGTTCCCGCGTATTGCATTGCTAGCGAATACTTCTAGCACAAAAATGGTTCTAACTAGATTCCGATTTGCTCGAGCAAAAACGAATCAGCTACTACCTAGCATACCTAAACAGATAGAATAAATAGCGGTCGTGTGCAGTAAGAAATACATATGTGAATAGATATTGTTTGGGCGTGAGTCATAAATCGATAGCGCGAGAGAAAGGGATATAGTTAAATAATTTAATTACCTGTAATGGACTGTTGTCAGTTTCATCAACAGATGTCACAATAATCTCCGCTAATTTATGCGCTTTAAAATTGCCATGGTCATCCGGTCCAGTAAAAATATACGACAATTTACTAGCAGATACTTTATAATTATGCGAGTCATCTAGAGTTGGAAATTTGAACTTTCCACTGCCATCAGTCTCCTGAACATATTCTTCTTGGCCAGGCCCAATGACCGTTATCTTCACTCCTTCCAGTGCCGGTAGTACAGTTCCTTTTATCACTCTACCCTTCAAACCCATAATTCTAGGTCCATGGTTAACACAATCATTCTCACCAATCAAAACCAGTGAATTTGGTTTAAACCACAAAATCTCTGAATGTGGCACAAGTACAGCTTCTTCATGTTCTGCTAAATGAATGCTAACTTCATAATAGTAAGCGTTGTCGCGAGATTTAGGGATTAAGGGTCCGACAACGTTTGTGACAGTACCAATTGTAACACTGGCATTTAAACTGTCACTGCGTTCAAATGACATTATTTCGACGGAAACTCTATGTTTTGTGGCGGTAAGAATGATTTCTAAGGTATCGGCGTTTGTGCTAAATTTAAAAACGCTATTTTCATGAATGTGACAACTATTGATTTTAAATTCGTAGGCACCCGGATGGGTTAAGCAGTGAATATTCTGTCCAGCGATTAGTTGGATGGTCTTTGAAGCTCTTTGTTGTTCTAATTCGGTTCCCATAGATTGGTATTGAACCTATAATAATATAGTTCAAATATTTATAATTGCAATGCTAGATTACAAAAATATAAGCAAATTGGTTCAACTTATATTTAAATTCAAAATATCACAAAAATTGTCATTTATTCAAATTCAGAATTAAGTCAACGAAAAAATATAGATATTGACAAAGTGCATGCACATCGTTCAGTTATATATACTATATAGTAGAATACTAAAAGTATTTCTATTAGACAGTCAGTGATTTTGTTTGAATGTTGGCTTTTTTTGAAAATTAATATATATATTAAATATCATGTATTTCTTTCATTTCTGATTATTGAATATAAGTTTTATTCAGATTATAGTTCAACTATAATGCTGGTAACACTTTACACTATTTATTTAATATAAATAAAGTAGAATAATAAATACCTGTACATTATGTGAAGATAAAAATATAATTTTATAACCGGTTTGGACAAAATCTGGTACATCAATTGTTTCCGAATTTACGAGTATAACATTTTTAACTGCTTTCCAACAAAATTTATTTACACCAAGTGTTACTTCGTATGTACCGGGTATTACATCAGAGAATATAAATACACCATCTATAAATGAAATCATGATTAATCATAAAAACATAATGGGAAGAAAAACCTCCTTTTAAGTCGAGAGTTGAGAAAATATTAGTAACGAATGACATATTTTTATAATAAACGTTTATTTTAAAGTAAAGTAACACAAATAATACCAATACAACTCAAAATTGCAAATGAAACCCTAAACTTTTAATTCAAAATAAAGTTTTTACTTTCTTTTACAGAGTAATAAGTATTGTAATCATGAAAAATTTCGAACTCGAGATTTCAGCGGATATACATGTTTTGACCTCCCCTGAATCGAATGTGACTATTTTCGGAATGACGTCTGTCTGTCTGTGTGTGTGTGTGTCTGTGAACGCTCTAGGGCCAAAACTGTCATACGAAAAATTATGAAACTTCAAACTTAAGACTTGTATATACCCTAGATGTGCACCTCCTATTTTTGAAAAGAATATTCAATCCGGTAGTGCATGTTTACTCTATACATTTTTTGTTCTATCTGCAATATCACTAGAACGGCTATACTTACGGCAAAAATAGTTATGTTCATAATGAAAGATATGAATATTTCGCACAACTTTTGTTTGAAAAGTTTCTTCATAAATTGTACCAGTTATGAGATAACTGCTACGAAAAATCTTAAATATCTTATTTACGTTGCCATAGTGATACCTACACTTGTGACAAATTTTATTAGTTATAAATCGGATCAACCATGAGTTACATCATTTGTTTCTTGTATATTGAAAACAAACACGCATTACATTGACAGTTATATGTATGAATTAATATTTAAAATATTGATTTCTTATTAGAATAAATTGTATCAGGTAAATTATTATAGAATCAATTTATATTATATATTTGCTAATATAATTAAATAACAATTTCAGAGTTTTACTTTGACAGTTTAAGAGTGAATACGATAAGTACTTCAAATACAGATCCATTATAAATTGGTATAATTATCCAGTTATTATTAAGTTATAGTAATTTAATTTGAATTTTCATTTTATATTGGTCAGCAAAAGATTTTGTTATCATTTAATAATAATTATTATTATCTGCGCCCGTTTTTGCCAGGAAAACAAAATGACATTTCATATATTTATATATATATATATATATATATATATATATATATATATATATATATATATATATATATATATATATATATATGTAGACAGTTTGTTTGGGATATATATGTATATTAATATCTATCTATTGAACGCTACGTAAAAGAAAGTTGAGTGCAGGCCACTCCAGATATTTTATTTTTATCATACGCGCCGCTTTAGGAAAATGTTCCCTCTTCAGCGTGCTGTATGGTGTCAGTGTACCATGTATCTAGTGTACCTAAGCTAACGATCGCACCGCAGTTCATTGTATTGGTATTACCCCTGTTCGTTACATCACGTCTAAATGTTTTCACTCTACTGTGCAGTTCGCTCGAGGTGTTCATAATATCGCGACTCCACAATACTTAAAAAACAAATAAAAAATTACATACCTTTAACTGAAGCAATATTCGTTTTATCTAACACGTTGCCATCATGCGTAATCTGTGTAATAGTAACAGTCAAGGCAGCACAATCTTCAGGTTGAATACATTTGACATTTCCTGCAACTGAAGCTTTCAACTGGGAAAAATTGACATCATTCACTGGCGCCGAGATAACTTGTACAAATTGGGAAACAGGGAAAAATTGCACATCGGCAACATCACTGATCACACTCGCTGTGTATTTGCCCGGTGGTAAAAACGTGCAGAAATCTCCAGTTTCTTTGTTTGATTCCGTTTCGTAAACTTGCATTTCGGTATTGGTTTCTAGTGTGCGGAACACAACTGTGTGCATGTCCTCGCTCACAACGTTGCCGCATATTTGAAATGCTAGCGGCAGGAAATCGGAGTCTACCTCAATGTACGGGCTGATTTTTATTGTTTTTTTGGCGAATTTTAAGCCAGCTATAATAAAATGTATGTTAATATGAATCGAACCGAACAGATGCAGTAATAACCGTGACCGAATTTACGATTACGATTTTTTGTTACACCGACGGTGCGTTGTTTGTTTTGAACAAAACATATTGACATTGTTGTAAACAATTACAAATTTTAAACTACATCATATAATAAAGTAGTATTTGTAGTTAAGATTTGAAAATGTAATAAGACTATTCTTACGTGATTCAATATATATGTTGGCTGATCCTACATTAACTTTCTTCAAAACAAATGAACCGTCTGATCGAGTAGTGGTGACTGGTTTATCGTTTATGAATATTGTTGCTCCTTGCACATTACTACCATCTGTATTCACCAACACACGGCCCGATACTGTGAAACTTCGCACCTACAACAATTCATATTCATTTTTTATTAATTTTGTTTTGTATCATTTATAACAAACGGTTAATAAAACTAGCAAAAATATAAAATAATTGTTGTAAAAATCACCTCAAATGTATGTGGAAGAGTCAGACTGTCCCGAACTACTCGGAACTTCATTTCTTCGGGATAGATATGGTATTTAATGTTCTTTCCCTTGAACACTGGTTTGAGTTTGTACGATCCGGGACTCAATGTTGGGAATACAAATACACCGTTTTCGTTCGATTTTTCATAGCAAATGTACTCTTCGCTTGAAGAAATGTCGGGATGTTTTTCTGCGTTACAGTCTTCAGCGAAAACTGGTTGGTCTGACTGCAAATTTATTGTAAAATATATGTTAATATTTACTGTTACTGATAGATTGTGACAATGATGAATTATAAGCAATCTCTATTATTTACGTATACACCCTGTGGAATATACGTCTGGTCCGCGTACGAAAACTTTAAAAGCATTTATCTCGAAACTACATTTTTCGTCACTACAGCACGGCTAGCGTTCAAATAGTTCAACCGATTGACTTCGGATAAAAACTATCAAAAATTAAACACCTTTTATTGGATCTTATACCTACCTCAGGCACAAAAATTTAATATTTATTATTTTTAACAGCAGGTCAAACACAAAAAAAGGACAAAAAACGAATTATAATTTCAAATGACCGCCAATTTGCTAATGTTCAACCTATTTACTTGAACTTAGATATAAGATCCAGGGAATGTTATGTAGTTCTTGACACAATTATTGATTTTGCTAGCACATCACTTAGGATTGAGTTATATATATATTCATTCGTACCTCGCCTAGTGCACGGCATTAAATTCAGAAATCCCGCCTAGTGCACCGGCTGAGGAGAGGCCGGTCTATCCCCACCACGCGCAACGAGCTAGGATATTGATTATTTCCAAATAATGCAGAGATAAGAGTTTAATGTTTGAGTCGGTTCAACATGGACGTAAAAAAATAGTTCTATTAAAAAGATAAATTAATGGCCACGTTAAAAAGGAGTTCCCATCATAACTATTCGCAAAACACGAATGAAATGCTCGGAATACCGTTTGTAACATTGCGCGCGACACTACGGTCGGACTGGGGGATCTCAGAGGGGTGTCGTGACGCCGGTGTACTAGGCGAGGATTAGCTCGTGTTCTAGGCGGGGGGTGCACTAGGCGAGGTACGAGTGTATATATATATATATATATATATATATATATATATATATAAACAATGTACATAGTCCAAATAAGAGAGATTACACATTAATATATGCACTGTCCATCGAAAATTAATAATTCTATTTACTTACATCGTTATACAAGACAAATAGGATGTTTGATATTGCTCTTCTCTCAAATGTAACATGGCCGCGAACATCATATCCTGATATTAAAAATGTACCCTTTGGTAATTCAGTATTTCCAGTTGCAACTTGCACAGTGTACTTATCATTCTTCAGCTTCCATCTACAATTAGAAAGATAATTATGATGTGCCAGGGGATGGAAGTTTTATTTAATATCCATTCGTAAATTGAACTAACTAAGCTTCCTTCTGTATTTGCCATATGGTTTGTTTACTTGTGACATGGTGCTACATTTTTGAGTTATAAGTATCGTTTAGTTTTAATACAATAAGGGAATCGAATGCATTTTTTTAGTTGGATTTAGAAGTGTTACTTAAAGAGGTCAGTATATATATTTTTTTGATAGTTTAAACAATACATTTATAGTAAAAACCAATTAAGAGCGCCGCTCCAAAAAGTGAACTAATTCATTTGTCGATTAAAAACGTTGTTATACCTTTAACAATACTAAATTTAATGCTTAAAAATCTAAGTATAATTTATTGAAATTGCTATAAATTACATAAATCTATTTAAAATATGATTATTTGTTAAATAAGATAGAAAGACGATGTAAGTAAGCAGGCGAGTGTATTTTGGTTAAAAGAAACATTTATTTTAATTTACTAATAGATCTATTGATAAATAAAATTAAATTTATGTATTATCTTTAACAATAGTATACTCACTAGCAGGGTTGGCATGTTTCATTTTTTTTTGTTTAAACACATCATTTTAAACATCGATTATGTTTAAAACAAGTGTTTGAAACCATGTTTTTTTTTAATATGTTTAAAACAGAATTTCAGGTACTAATTATAGGATAATAACTATAGTAATAAAATATTTACGCCCAACAAACAACAACACAGGTTTGTTCATACTTCCTGATTACTTAAACAAGCGTATTATATTATGTAGTTTCACGTAGGGAATTCCCCGATTTGCGGATATTACGCTTAGCACTTGCTCGGTAGACACGTAAGTTCTATTTGATGCAAAAAACAATATATTCGCACTATTATCAGTATCAATAGACTTATTGACGTAAGCAAAACCTTTTTTTCTACCCCCAAGGTGAATGTTTTTTTCCATTATGATTTTTATCCCGTAAGAATAACATTAGCTTTTTTTTTAATATAGCACTGAGTTTAGGTTTTAATATGTTTACAAAAAACTAGTAATCATTATGAAGAAGTACTTATGCCGCGTTCGGACCGACGCGGCAACTTGCAGCAAATGTTTATTGCGCATACCTAGATTCTAGATATAATATTTAAAAGAGACGTCATAATATAAAAAGGAGGTCCGAGGATTGCCGTAACCGCGAAATGACAAAGTCCATCCTACATCTATCAAGCAATGTCATGTATCACTAGTTACCTAGTTTTTTGTAATAATGGTTAGAGATATACATATTTGGGCAAGTAGAGTATTAGTTAGTTTTGATAGCTAGTACTTCAAACCCATTACAAATTGGTATTGGTATAATTTTCCACCCATTTATATAAGATAAGATTGTTTTTCTTATTGATTCAGTTGGATTATTATATTACTTTCTCTTTACGAAGTAATAAGTAAGTATAGGGATCAGCAAAAAGAATTGAACTCGATATTTCAACGGATATACACGTTTTGACCTTCTCTGCATCGCATGTGATTATTTTCGGAGTGAACGCTCTAGAGCCGAAACTGTCGAACGTAAAATTGTGAAACTTCAAACTTAAGACTTGTATATGGTCTAGATGTGCACCTCTTACTTTTGAAAAGAATATACAAATCGGAAGTGCATGTTTACTTTATGCATGTTTTGTTCTATCTCCAATATCACTAGAACGGCTGCACTTATGGCAAAAATAGTTATGCACATAATAAAAGATATTTATATTTCGCAGAACTTTGAAACGTTTTTTTTTAAATGTGCCAGTTACGAGAAAACTGCTATGGAAAATCATAAAATTCTTATTTATATTGTCATGGAAATGCTTTTGTAAGAATTATTTTATAATTACCATATTAAGGGGGCAACCACCTTTAGCGGGTTCAAAAATTCGATTATTTTTTTGCAGAATCGGACACTTTGAAGTGTTGACTAAGGGTTTCTGAAGCCGTTTTTCGAAATTCGAGTTGGAAATATGTGAAATTGCGATTTAAACAAAACGATGTTTTTGCTCAAACACGGCGTTTTCGCGCGCGTCAGTCTGAAGTTGAAACTTTAAACGCGTTTTTCTCGAAACCATATTTTTTTAATCGCGCGGTAGAATACCTCGACAACGAATTAACCGATTTAACTCTCAATAAGCGCATCTTAAAGGTAATAAAATTCTCTAGGAGTTGAGCCTCGACGAAGTGTGTCCGACAATTATTAATATTTTTTAAGGCCCGCCAAAGAAGAAAAAAAGTGGCAAAAATGACACTTTTCGTACGATGGTCGCCATTTTGCTAATTATGGTCCAAATGGACCACCCGAGGGTCAATTCCTAGACAATTTAATATACTTTAAAAGCCTTTTTTTTTTCAAACAACTGGGACCAGAGTTATGCTACCGCTCGCCTAAATTGAGCTGCCCACTTTGGACCTAGACATCTTCGCCGGGGCTAAACGTACCCGACTTTAAAAAATATCTTATTAAAGAGAAAAGTTGAATAAATACGATACGAAAAATCGCTTGCGAATATCTCAAACGTACCCTGAGAAAAAAAATGTTAAAAAACAGCTTTTTTTTTCGTGCTCTAAAGGGGAATGCCCCCTATCATGTCAAATGTGACAGATAAACAAATATATAAATAATGTATGCCATTTTTCGCTGTTTAACACGAATAGATCAACTGAGAAGGCGAATTTTAAAGAATCAACATTTATGTTTCATATTGAATTTGTTAACATAATAAAATAATAAGCTAATTGGTACAATTTCAGTGTATTACTGTGGAGTATTGGTATTTTTGGACAGAACATATATAGATTTCTTACTTTGAATGTGAGGCAGTAACAGTATAAGTTCCTGGGTAAACGGGCGTAAAAAAGAATTTGCCTCCTTCATCTGTAATTGTTTGTCTAATTTCTGAATTTCCTGACAATCCAACTTTTACACCTTTTGGACCCCGGTCACCATTAATATTCTCAACCTTTGAGAAATGGAAAATAAACAATCGATTAATTCATAAATGCAACACGGACAAATAACAATGGTTCACAAACTTGTCCTGTAATGCCGAACCCTGCAAATACAAAGTTGATATCTTTCCCCTTACTGCAAGGATCACTTGACCCGTCGATATCAAGTTTCACTTCTTTTGGCACGAAACTCCAGCCGGTTGGAGGATGAATCTACAATGAAACATATATTACGAATAAAACTGAATTTTGATTTAAGTAACTTTTGCACTTATTTTAGGTAAACATTCGATTTAAAATATAAATAAATGTTGTACTTAAGTAATCGATATATTTTTTTTTGCAGAATAGGACACTTTGAAGTGTTGACTATAAGTCTCTGAAGCCGTTTTTTGAAATTCGAGTTGGTAATATGTGAAATTGCGATTTAAACAAAACAATGTTTTTGCTCAAGCACGGCGTTTTCGCGCGCGTCTTTCTGAAGGTGAAACTTTAAACGCGTTTTTCTCGAAACCATATTTTTTAAGTCGCGCGGTAGAATATCTCGACAACAAATTAACCGATTTAACTCTCGATAAGTGCATCTTAAAGGTAATAAAATTCTCTAGGAGTTGATCCTCGACGAAGTGTGTCCGACAGTTGTTAATATTTTTTAAGGCCCGCCAAAGGAGAAAAAAAGTGGCAAAAAATGAAACTTTTCGTACGATGGTCGCCATTTTGCTAATTATGGTCCAAATGGACCACCCGAGGATCAATTGCTAGACAATTTAATATACTTTAAAACCCTTTTTCAAACAACTGGGACCAAAGTTATGCTACCGCGCGCCTAAATTGAGCTGCCCACTTTGGACCTGGACATCTTCGCCGGGGCTGAACGTACCCGACTTTAAAAAATATCTTATGAAAGAGAAAAGTTGAATAAATACGATACAAAAAACCGCATGCGAATATCTCAAACGTACCCTGAGAAAAAAAATGTTAAAAAACAGCTTTTTTTATGTGCTCAAAAGGTGAATGCCACTTTAAGGGGGGGGGTTCTTTTATAATTGTGCCAAAACTACCTGATGTTTGGTAATTTTTTTTGAGGAACTGAAATGACTTAGACATTTGCGGTTTTTGTCAAATTGTTAATTTATCTTTTGTCTACAAACCGTGATTTTTTCAACATGTAATATTACAAAATGGGGTCCAAAATGGCGGCTCCAGGAAGTCATGTTTTTAAAATAAATGTTATCTGCGGGAAGTATAGAAGCTGCAATTCGTCACCTAGACGCATGAAACCAAAAAAAACCTGAAGTTTACATTCCGAGGATGCATCTATACCTAACAAACTTGAAAAAATTCCTTATAGAAACAAAATGGCGGCCACTTGAAAATAAGGTACAGTTTTGTCGCATGATTTTTCCACTTTGGCCTGCTGCGAAAATTCGTTAATCATCCAAATGTTGCAATTTGATAGGTATAGATGCCCGAGAATTCAATTTCCTTTTAGGCAGACAAAACGCGAAGTCGATTGGTTGAACGGTTCAAAAGTTACAATTCCCGCAGATTCGAAAAATCTTGTTTCGAGAAAAACGCGTTTGAAGTTTGGACAACGCGGCGAACTTGCTACCTGAGCGCCCGTCAGCGCTCCGGACAATGGTCCATTAAAAGCCGTGTAGCGACGGAACTAATTGACGGACAGCCAAATAATTTTAACCAAATATTCTACACACTTGTAGCATTCGATTTATGTAATAAAAAAAAAAAAGATTTTTTGAAAAAATTATAAAAGGACCCCCCTTAATAGGGTTAAAACCAAAGGAATCGTGAGTAGGGACCTCTACTAACCTTTAAAACATATTCGCCCTTTTCGTACAAAGGGAGAAAATAGTATCCATTGTTAGGTGCGCAAAATGTATTATCCTTTAATGTGCCTGATCTCGTATATCTTAAACATAATTATAAGCGATTAAATCGTTAATAATGACATGTTTTAAACGGCAAACTTACAATTTAACCTCAATCTTTGTGAAATCTATAGGTGAGTGACTCTTGATGAATCCACCACAACCTAACACATTACCACCGGTATTCGCATTTACTGTCCATAAACAACTTAGAAAAATAAGCAATATTTTCCACTCCACCGTTATAAAGTCTAGACTCCGCATTTTTAATTTTAACCAATTCTAGTACATTATTACGTTGCACAGTGCGCAACCATCTCAAGGCATGGGATCCATGGCAGTAAAGTTATCGGCAGTGTTGCCAACCCTGTACAGCAGATTTTCCCTTTGTGTACGCTGAAAATTCCCTTTTTAGGTTCGAAATTCCCTGATAAAAATTTGATATGTTGTGAATTAAAAATTAGACAACCACAACGTAACGACAAACAGCGATTTTGTGTACAAACGGATTATATACATTTTCGCTGTTTGTGGTTACGTTGCGGTTGTTTAATTTTTATGTGATAGGAAATATTGGTTTTGTTTTAATAGTAGCGCCAAAATCAATCAAGGGGATTTTGTTATATTTAGGTTGGTAACAGAAATTGTGGCCGGAGAAAACTGTGGATAACTTACTGACATCAACTTGAGCGACTCAACGACTACGTTTATCGCATGATCATTGTACTTCCCCGAGTTATTATTTTTATGTTTCAAAACTTGCTGTTGCGGTATAACAGTAAGATATAAAAAGAATACTTATGCCTAATAAAAAAAAATCGTAAAAATTCCCTTATTTGGCTAATTTTCATGAAAAAATTCCCTTTTCCCTTTCGCACTTCAAAATTCCCTAAAAAAGGAAAATTCCCTGCAGTTGGTAACACTGGTTATTGGCCACAATTTCTGTTACCAACCTAAAAAAAATATCTGGGGTGGCCTGCACTCAACTTTCTTTTACGTAGTTTTCAATAGATAGATATTAATATACATATATATATATATATATATATATATATATATATATATATATATATATATATATATATATATATATATATATATATATAATCTCAAACAAACGGTCAAACTAACCAATACTCTACAGGAATACTCTGAAATGTCTATTTTGTTTTCCTGGCAAAAACGGGCGCAGATAATAATTATTATTATTAAGTAATAACAAAATCTTTTGCTGACCAATATAAAATGAAAATTCAAATTAAATTACTATAACTTAATAATAACTGGATAATTATACCAATTTATAATGGATCTGTATTTGAAGTACTTATCGTATTCACTCTTAAACTGTCAAACTCCACACTAAAACTCTGAAATTGTTATATAATTATGTTCGCAAATATATAATATAAATGAATTCTATAATAATTTACCTGATACAATGTATTCTAATAAGAAATCAATATTTGAAATATTAATTCATACAGATAACTGTCAATGTAATGCTTGTTTGTTTTCAATAAACAAGAAACAAATGATGTAACTCATGGCTGATTCGATTTAAAAATAATAAAATTTGTCACAATTGTAGGTATTACCATGGTAACGTATATAAGATATTTGAGTTTTTTCGTAGCAGTTATCTCATAACTGGTACAATTTATGAAGAAACTTTTCAAATAAAAGTTGTGCGAAATATTATTATCTTTCATTATAAACATAACTATTTTTGCCGTAAGTGTAGCCGTTCTAGTGATATTGGAGATAAAACAAATAAGATTTGGTACGCGTAGAGCTCGCCCTTAGGTAAAATATGCGTTGCGAGCAGTGGTTTTTAATTATTATGGCCTTTTGGATAACAAATTGAAAATATGTTATAGATATAAAAAGTCTTACATTTAATTTTAGATTAAACTGATAAAAAAAAAAATGTTTAGTGCATATTTTAAAATTCAAAATTATAATATTTAATAATTTTTTTCGGGCTTTGGGTTAACAAAATGAAAAAATCTTGTGGATATAAAATATCTTAGAATTTTTAGTAGTATTTTTAAATGATTCAATTATTTTTATAAGGGCAGTATTAAGGGGGGCTCCAAATTTTGGGACCCTATAACTCGGGAAGTATACAGGCGATTGGATTTATACTGCGAGCGGATTCAAATGGGATGCCAAATAATATGTGTACCAAATTTAGATTAAATTGATAAAAAAAATTGTGTAAATTTTAAAATTCAAAATTATAATATTTAATAATTTATTTCGGGCTTTGGGTTAACAAAATGAAAAAATCTTGTAGACATAAAATATCTTACAATTTTTAGTAGAATTTTTAAGTGCTTCAATTATTTTTATAAGGGCAGTATTAAGGGGGGCTCCAAATTTTGGGGCCCTATAACTCGGGAAGTATACAGACGATTGGATTTAAACTGCGAGCGGATTCAAATGGGATGCCAAATAATATGTGTACCAAATTTGGAGTGAATCGCTCCGGTACCTTCAGAGGAGTAGAGGGCACAAAATTTGGTCTTACAAGATACCGAGCGAGCGACGACTAACATCCAAGTATATAAGTTATATACATTTTTGGATTCAGGGCGACGAGACGAACACTTTTTCTTAGTGAAATTTTTTGATCTGAGAATGCTACAGACACACGACCGAATGCTTAAGCCTCTTCGGTACTACGTACGGCGAGCTAAAAATGTATAGAGTAAACATGCACTACCGGTTTGAATATTCTTTTCAAAAATAGGAGGTGCACATCTAGGGCATATACAAGTCTTAAGTTTGAAGTTTCATAATTTTTCGTTCGACAGTTTTGGCCCTATAGCGTTCACAGACACACACACACACACACACACAGACAGACAGAAATACGTCATTCCGAAAATAGTCACATTTGATTCAGAAAAGGTCAAAACGTGTATATCCGTTGAAATCTCGAGTTCGAAATTTTTCATGATTACAATACTTACTTATTACTCTGTAAAAGAAAGTAATAACAAAATCCTCTTGATTGCTTTTGGCGCTACTATTAAAACCAAAATTACTTCCCATCACTTAAAAATTAGACAACTACAACGTAACCACATACAGCGAAAATGTAAATAATCCGTTTGTACACAAAATCGCTGTATGTGGTTGTCTAATTTTTAAGGGATGAGAAGTAATTTGTTTTAATAATAGGGTAATAAATCAAGGGGATTTTGTTGTTTTTAGGTTGGTAACAAAAATCGTGAACGGAAAAAACTGTGGATAACTTTACTAACATTGGGATCCATAGATAATACACTAATAGATTGTCGACTCCATAAAGAAGCGCTATAAGAGTGTTTCCAATGTGTATGGAGCTTGAACTAAACGAGTGGCGGCAAATATGAATGCCATATGCCATGCAGGTTGCAGAAAATACAAAATTGGATTGATTATTAGTGAAGATCACAACATTCTGAATGATAAATAGAGAAGTGAAGATTACGTCATTGTTCAAATTAAAACGTTATGTTCGATTGTCTATTAACATCAGAATATTGTAATCTTTCACCAAAAATCGAATAAAATAATAACCACGGACGATTCTTTTGACGACATCATTATTTGAATATATGTTACAATTTAGATTAAAATTTTGTTTCACGCCTAAATAATACATCGCACTTCCAGTTATCCGTAAATAATCCTCGCAACATCGTCTTTCCATCGGTTCCAACAACAATTGATCGTGACGTGATTATCAATTGATGATGAAATTTAGCGCACTAATAGTTGATTACCTAAATAACACGCCTAATGATTATGACATGTATTACACCCACATATTAGTACAATAAAAATTCTCATTTTACAATGTATAAAATAAGATATTCTTTTGTAATTCTTTTACTTGATACTTTTTTCGTATCTAAACAGTTTTGGCAAATAAGTGTATAGTAGGATGAAACAATCTTCTCTAAATATATTCCAATTTGCGAACTGTTATTTTTTCTACTAATTAATCAACTAATTCTAGTTATATCTTGCTTGCGTAAAAGACAACGTATTTTAGTTGAAAACAGAATATATTTCAGTTTTAAAGACATGTGCCAAGTGTTAGTAGCAAAATGGAAAATATAGAATATTTGGTGAGTATTTTAAAATATACATTATGCATAATTTAGATAATACTGTCATGTTGAAAAGACGATAATTCAATTTGATGTGAAGTTACTAGATAAAATATAAACTATACCTTCTACTAAAATATCTCAAAAAAAAAAAAAAACTCTCTGAAATGTGTCTATATTATTATAATAGATTATACACCGAGATTATTGATATTCTGCTGAATACTACAGCAAAATTGAAGCATTGCTGCTAACATTTAAATAGGTGCTGCGTGATTTGTTGCATTTTAGTTTAGAATATTCATAAATTTACAAATTTAACTCGTCGTATAGCATATGTACACAGGAGCTAAAATGTTCCGTGAATTTTGGCGACTCATCCTGAGAGACATGTTGACATTTTCTTAATTTTTTTTTCGTGATTTACTTTACATATTTAATTACTGTGTGAATAAAACATGACCCATGTCACGCGGTGGCGCCAAATTTGAAAAGGAAAATCCTTGTCGGTCTGACAGACCGGGCGTCTCCACTGCAGGGTTAATAATAAAAAATGTAATTGTTAGTATTCTTTTATGCATTAGTTCTTACAAGAATTCACGTATACTGTATGTTTTAATAGTATAATGGAAAAATGAAATGTACAAACAAGCATTTCTAAATTCAAATTTTGAAATTAGGGTCAAACATCATGCTCGAAAAAAAAAACACCGGATCGTACTTTATTTGAATTAGAAATCCAATGTTCGAAATTTACAGTTCTTATTTAGAAATTCTAAATTCTGAATTCAAAATGGCGGACAAAATTAAAAAAACATTCTAATTCAAATAATAATTGGTATGAACGGGTTTCGAAAATATTATATAAGTGGGATAAATTTCAAATCGTATCGAGATATTTACGTCTTAATATCGAGTAAATGTTCAATCGCAATTGTGTGAAGTGAAACTAGTGATATAATATTGAATAATTCTGTGCTGTGTTCTAATCAACTGGTAAGTTTTTTTTAAAATAGTTATATATGTATATATTATTGTTGTAAAATTACATAAAATTTATAATAATAATAAATAAATTTAATTTTGGTGCCAATTTTTTTGAAATATATGTATGGCAATTATAGCTGTATCAGACCTCAAATAGCTTGCAAATTTCATAAATTACATTTTTTGGTTTGTTAGTAAAAATATTAAAACATTCAATTGAAATTTCGAAATAAATTATTTCAACTTACAGAAATTATACATACTTTTTTATTTCTTCCCCACATTTGAGAAAATCTTGTTACTTAGTTTGGTTCAGTTCAATATAATAAAATATTTTTCAGTCTTGCGAATATTATAATATTTGTTAGCTTGAAACATGCCTAAACGTAATTGGGTCAGACAAACTGCACTGAAAAATATTATGAAAAAGAGACTAAAGTTTAAGAAGGATAATAAAACGCCTATTGAAGATACTCCCAAAACTTCAAGGAAGCGTTTATTTCCTGTTGAACACGAATCAAATTATAGTTATAGAAGAGTTAGATGATACATGGATGTCTGATGACGAATATTAACAGTACATAATTAAAATAAATAATTGTAAAATAATAAAAATTTATTTATTTATTTTATGTTTGTAGAATCTAAGAACATTCGCTAATACTAGAAAAAGATACAAATCCTCCACCGAAATTTGATTTTCAAAAAACAATTAGTGGAAATAGAATTGTTAATTTGGGTTATTTATTGCAATGGGCAATCAAATTGCAATACCAACATACAAAAAAATGTACTTTGGGCATATTGTATCCAGCCAAAGAAAGTAATAGAGGTCTCGGACTTGCAAGCACCATTGACTTCAAATCCACAATGTGTAATATAGAGATAACGCTCTCCACAGCAGACTTAAGTAAAAAAACTAAAATAAATACTGGTTGTGTACTGTAAGTATTTATATAATTTCAATTTATTTAATTTATATTATATAACTATTTTCTCACCAGGTTTGGCATGAACAAGTATGGATTACAATGGAACAGGCGGGAATAGAAGAAAGACAACTAGCTGTGGAACTCAGTGATATAGATGCTGATGGAATTCCTTTTATTACCGTTTATTTGGATGGCGGATGGAGCAAAAGGAGCTATGGACATAATTATAATGCAGCTTCTGGAGTAGTACGTATAAATAATATTATAGGAAAAGATTTTGGTTAAGATACATATATTTCATATTTACAGGCTGTAATTATTGGAAAATGCAGTGGAAAAGTGCTATATTTGGGTGTCAGAAATAAATATTGTTCGGTTTGCGCAAAAGCTGCAAATAAAAATATGAAGAACCAAAAAATCATATGTGCTTTCGCAATTGGAGTGGTTCCTCATCTGCAATGGAAGCTGATATAATAGTCGATGGTTTTTGTAAAAGTGAGGAACTTCATAATCTTCATCAATCATAATAAGTTGAAATTGTAATAAAATTATTATGTAGTTTGTCGTTTGTTATTGAATTTGAATAAATCGATATATTTATAAATGAAAAGCATTTATTTATTTAGCAACACATTTTATTATAATTATTTTTAAACAAGTTTCTATTTCATTAGATAATTTCTTATATTTATTTTATCAATCAAGTTTCGAATTTTTATAGATATAAGTTAAAACAGTTCTATTTACATTTTTGTTAAATTTCAGTTTCTGTATCCTTTACATTTGCGTATGGTTGAGAGTAAGCTGTACTCTTCTAGCAAACACTATAAGGTTAAACAAGATTGAATGAGAGAACATGTTCAATGCGATATTTATGACGCTAGCCTTGTCTGTCTATGTGTGGGTTAGAAAAACGTTTTGATGTTCATTCGTACATCTTGTAGAAATGCTAAAATATCGAATTAGACTTAAGGATTGTTCACAGCGAATCATTTAGTAATTTGGTTTAGAAAATTACAAATAATAATCTAGTTTGTATTATGACAAGCAATGTTAACATTCCAAGCAACACAATTTATGATAAATACCCCTTTCCAACAAAGTATTTAAAAAATGCTAAATCCGTATTACGACAAAGTAAGTTATCACCATCAATATACTGATGGTGCTATAGCAAAACTAATAATGTGGGGGAGTATCGTAATTCCTAGCTCTGCCAAGGCAAAAACTAAAGAAGATACATTGTGTCAGTGTAAAGGGCATATCCTCTTTGGGTTTTGCCTTAGCTAGAGTTATTACTGTCCAAATTATATTTTTTATATATTTTGCATTTTTTGATACTTCAAGGTAAAGAGTTTATAATTATTATTTTATGCATTTTCTTTAACAATTCTTTCAGAAATTATTAATATTCATCGTAATATATCTGGGCAAATCTACATATAGCGACTCGTTGTTCCAATCACCTTTACAAGGACAGTACGATGAAGCAAGATTGAATTTAATTCAAAGTTATGAAGAACATTTGAATAGCAATAATGGTAAGTTGTTTTATCTATATTTTGTAAGAATATAATGTACTATGATAATATGCCAGAAAATGTATACACGAATTGTATATCCACCTAAAAAGAACTCCCTTGGATTTCTATTTCAGTTAATACGCGATTCAACTGTAATTCATTTTGTGTAGATATCAATAATTAACTATATATAATCATAAACTGCAGAAATATGTACAGCAATAAAGAAATATCATTAATAACACCGGCTCATTGGTGCACACAGCACGTCGTTCGACATTTCTCTGATTTACAAAAAATCGGTACCTCCATTGATGGAACAAATTATAGTAATTAGAAATTTCGGATGAAAGTCTTACTGGAAGAATTCCGTATAATTGAATATGTAGAAACATCGATCTTGGAATCAATTACAATAAAAATTACAGACACGGCAACTGAAAAGGCGAAAAAGAAAACAACTAAACTGATCAAAAATAATACACAAATGCAAATCGCAGATTATTCAAAGAATTGCAGACACTCAAAAACACCTCCAAAATCTGGCGTGCTTTGTCAAATACATTTGATTGTCGAGGAATAGCAGGTCAACTCGTTTTACGCAAAAAGTTACTTTTAATGAAATATGTATCTACTGTAGAATCTCTCACATCACATTTTCTTAAATTTAATAAACTTGTTCGAGAACTGCAATCTACTGGTGCTACGTTAGAAGAAACAGATCATCTACTTTTGACGATGCCTACGGTATATGATACGGTGGTAACAGCTTTGAAAACCTTATCATCGAAATGTTTAATTTTTTTTTGTAAAAAATCGCTTGCTTGATGAAGAGTCAAAACGTCAACGTAATGGAAGGGATTTACAAAATGAATAACAAACAACAACAGCATACGCAGCACCAGATGTATGAAATAATAACACAGTCAATAATCGAAATAAAATCATATTTAAGTACAAATGCTATAATTGTGGTATTACTGGCCATCAGCGATCGGAATGTAGAAAACCCAAGATAATCTACAATGGAAATAATAATGATACAAGCGCAGCAAACGTTGTGAACGTTACCACGGAGGTAAGTAATAACAACAATTTTTGTTTTCAAACAATAATTGAAAATGAAGTTAAAGAAAATATCACTGGAATTCTTGACTCGGGCGCATCTGAACATGTTGTGAATGATATTACAGTTTTAGAAAACGTCAAAATGCTCGATCAACCAGTAAAAATTGAAATTGCTAAAATAGCAGCAATTTTACTAGCTACAAAGTGTGAAAACTTTCGAGCAAAATTTATTGATAATAATCTGGAAAACTTCATTGAAATTAATAATGTTCTGTTTGTTCTTGAATTAGATTTTAATTTGTTATCTGTTGGATGAAAATTAATGTTCTTAAAATAGTTTTTGAAATCAGGAAAGGGACAATTATGAAAGGAAGTCATGTTATTGCCGTAGCTCATAGGAATGATAAGTTGAATACGCTTAATCTTAAAAAGAAATTGAAAAGTGCAAACATAAGCACAAATGCAAAAAAGAATCGAATTATGGCATAAACGTATGGATCATATTGGAAATGATAGTTTAAAGAAATTAAACTGTGTAGTGAAAGTTATCAGAACTGATTTAAGTAAACCATCACAGGATGAGTTTTGTCAAAATTGTGTTAAAGGAAAGCAAACAAAATTACATCATCCGCAACAACAGCTTAGAGCGAAACGTCCGTTGCAGTTAATGCGCAGTGATCTTTTTGGAACAATAACTCCTACGTCACATGATGGAAATTCATCTTCTTTTCATGAGTCGTGTGCGGATTGTCATATAACAATTTGAGAATTGCCCCTAATAAAATAACAATGCTACGTCCGATTCGCTGTATACCGCCTGGCGCGTGCCACCAATGAATAAGCGTACTGTTTTTTTTTTATACACTTATTTGTGAAAAAATGGCAGACGACTAAATAAAATCGTTGTTGAATCATGGAATTTGGCTGAATTGGTACCTTTAAAAATTATATATATATATATATATATATATATATATATATATATATATATATATATATATATATATATATATATATATATATATATATATATATAGATGTGCGAATTTAAGATATTGTTACAAAACTTTAATTCAATAGAAAAACTGTTAGTTAACGGGGCATTCACCTTTAGAGCACAAAAAAACGGCTGTTTTTTTACTTTTTTTTTTTCTCAGGGTACGTTTGAGATATTTGCACGCGGTTTTTCGTATCGTATTTATTCACCTTTTTTCTTTAATAAGGTATTTTTTAAAGTCGGGTACGTTCAGCCCCGGCGAAGATGTCTAGGTCCAAAGTGGGCAGCTCAATTTAGGCGCGCGGTAGCATAACTCTGGTCCCAGTTGTTTGAAAAAAAAAAGGGTTTTAAAGTATATTAAATTGTCTAGGAATTGATCCTCGGGTGGTCCTTAGCAAAATGGCGACCATTGTACGAAAAATGTCATTTTTTGTCACTATTTTTCTCCTTTGGCGGGCCTTAAAAAATATGAATAACTGTCGGACACACTTCGTCGAAGATCAACTCCTACAAAATTTTATTACCTTTAAGATGCGCTTATTGAGAGTTAAATCGGTTAATTCGTTGTCGAGATATTCTACCGCGCGATTAAAAAGATATGGTTTCGAGAAAAACGCGTTTAAAGTTTCAACTTCAGACTGACGCGCGCGAAAACGCCGTGTTTGAGCAAAAACATTGTTTTGTTTTCTTTAACTTTTCATTTTTAGATATTCAAATGTCGATCAAGTTTAATGAAATGATGAAAATACAGTTAAATTCAGTGCCCGTTTATTTTGATTTCTTTGATATCACTTGTATTTTAATACATAATCGAATATATTCTTTATACGTGGATACTGATTCTTTCGTACTAAAACCACATTCAACATTGTCGCATATTGAGTCCCAAGCAATACTTGTTCAGGTTTGTTACATTTTTACCTAATCCTATAATTTATAATAAAATATAATAAAATCTTTATATCGTAGGCAATTGAATATGCTGATAGAATATTGTTATTTGTGGCATTTGATAATGGAATGTCTAATATTTACGTTTACATTGGTGAAGAATGGAATTTTCTACAAACTATTTTTAATACGGGATCCGTTGCAGATGCTCGATTATTTTACCATAGAGATCAGTTATATTTATTTGTTGCAAATAAATTAGAGCAAACGTATGTTACATCTATGTAAGTAATTTATGTTGGAGGAATCCAATCATTGTATTGTATCTAACTTTAAGTTTAGAAGGCAACGATTTAATTTTTATTTGTTTTACTTTATTATTAAATAACAAATTTGTAAAAGTATAACTAAATGCTTACTATGTTAAGCACGCCATCGAATTTAGCATACAACCGCTTTCTGGTACTAAAATCACTTTGACAATCTTACACCGCTTGGTGTCTCTAGCATAAGGTACAGTACTGTTTTCTTGGTCATTGAACCTGATTTGTCGTAAAATGTAACTAATACACTTTTTCAATATCATAGAAATGGCTTGAATAAGAGAATTATTGTTTCTTAATAATTCTTATTATAAACTTCTAGCAACTTTTGTATAGAAAGTATTTTCGAAAAATGTACTATTTACGAAAAATTGCTTTTGAAATTGATTATTTTATATTTTCGTTTTGCTAGTTACAATACAAATTGGTTTTGTTAACAAGCAAAATAAAGCATTATCATTATAATATTCGTCCATTTATTCTGGGAGCAATACTACATCAATCGTATAAATCGTTTGGTTCGCCTTTTATTCGACCAGACCAGCTGCCCAACATCCACCCAATGTCGCATACCTCATACACCCATGCATTTCTCTTTCTATCTCTCCTTGATAAACCACAAAAATGTTTCAATACAGCATGACTGCTCTCGTGTTAACCGCGGAAGTTACTCCAGAGTAACTTCAATTAATCTTGTGCTATCCCGTTACGCAGATCAAGATGATCGAAGTTACTACAGGATTCTTTTTTTATACTTTTTCCTGTCCCCTTAAGAGGAATCCCCATACCCGCTGCAAACATAGCTAAACAAGATTTCGTCGAACCCTTAAAACTCCTTTATTACAACTAGTGATGTAAAATACCCGGGTATTTATTTTTCAAGGTAAATACCCAGGGTAAATACCTAGGATAAATACCCATTGATTTACCCATAAGTATTTATTGATTAAAAATAGTAAAAATATGGGTATCAAAATTCATTGAAAAATATTTAAAGTCGCGTAAAAGTATTACATATTTTCATTATTAAATAAAATAAAAACAATAGGAACTTCACAAAAATAAAAAATAAATTATTCGAAACATGTATTTTATGTTACGTTAGTAACTGCCGATCGTTCAGGCAGATACGACCTGCAATTGCATGTTCAAGACCTCACTAACGGCTATGAACTTGTTAAGACATGTTTCGTAGAAGTATTACTTATTTGTAGTTACATTGTAATCAAAAAAATTTTTGGGTAGGTAGACCTCGGGTAAATACCCAAATAGACCTCGGGTAAATACCGGGTAAATACCCAAATTTTATTTACCTACCCATTGGGTATTTACCCGACTCACATCACTAATTACAACATTAAAATGAATGAAATTTTTATTTTTCAGATAGCCAATACTTCGCTCTATGCTTCTCTAGTTTTCGATTTTCAATATTTTGCTTAGATTTTTTTTATATTGTTCTATATTTACCCTATTTTCAAATGTCCATAGTTTTTATTGAGATGACAAATTTAAAAATTCAAAACTAGACAAGCGTACATTGACTATTTTTCTACCGGAATATTCTAAAAGTTTTATTCAAAAAAATGTATTAGCAAGTATATTAAGGGTCAAACGAACGCTTCAACTGCGTAGTAAATAGCATTGGCTCTTATGGCGCGAAATAATAATAAAAACCCCTTAACCACAAAGTATTTTAATTGAACTAAATACGTATTTCGACAACTAAGTTGTCATCATCAGTAGCAATGGGAGTATAACGTAATATCTCTGGCTAAGGCAAAGACCAAGAATAATGTGCTCTTTACCAGGATATCAAGGTTACAATGATGCTTATGGTGCTACGATATTCGTGCGCTACGCCCTTTACACCGACCTGTAAGGACAGGCAACCATGGGGATTCCTCTTAAGCGTCACAAATTTATTGGGGTTATGATAACCCTAAGGTTATATATGTATGTTATCATTTATATTAATTATATTTATATAAATAAAATTTATTAGACTGTGCTTAAAAATATATACACATCAATTAATTAATAATAGTGATGCTTTGAAATCGACCGTAACAATAACTAGTATTACTAATGAATGTATTATAATATAATTCTTGCCTCTGTGCAATATTAAGTAATTATTGTAACCCGGAATACTTCAATATTACATGCAGTCAGC
Organism: Leistus spinibarbis; assembly: GCA_933228885.1. NCBI lineage: Eukaryota > Metazoa > Arthropoda > Insecta > Coleoptera > Carabidae > Leistus > Leistus spinibarbis. Next base: position 10,903,033 of record OW121792.1, on the reverse strand, counting down.
CTTCGGTTAGGTTTCACCTTCCATGTTCAAAATTTACTTCAATATATCAAATGTAGACACTAATACACCATTGTGCACATTTAATCTTCTTTCAATCTCACAATTATCTTTACAATCACTAGAAAACATGCTACATAAATAAACAAACTGATTCAACTGTTCTAGCTTGTATATTTGGAATGGTAATCAGTTTGTCGAAACTGATCAAATTTTAACAAAAGATGCAATATCAATCACTTTTTTCGAAAATATCAATTCTGTAATTTTGATTATAACTCAAAATTCTAATGACCGACCACAGGTAAATAATAATACAGTGTAGTCGCGATAAAGTAAACAACATTTCGATTGAACTATCCTTTTGAATGAACAAACAACATTGAGTCGCGATATAACGAGGAAAACAACATTAAATTTGAATATTCTTGTTGGTTTCAGTTACATATATGATTCATGCCCGCGCAATGAAGAGTTTCAATTTTCATTTGCAATTTTAGTATTGTCATTATATGTATAATTTTATTTTATAGAAACGCTCGTGCTTTTACTATTCTTTCCTAACCACGAAATAGTGAAAAGGTCTTGCCAAAATTATCGCGACTTCACTGTACAAAGTATAATGTGAATAAATGTATTACAATAAAATAAAACATGTTTTACAGGCTGGTTCAATTGTACTGGTATTAAACAATGATGGAAAATTACGGAAATTACAATTATTGAACACAGATGCTCCCAAAAATATTCTTACATATACATTAAATGACAATAGATATGTTATTGTTTTCAACAGAAATTCGAACATTACAATTTATCGCTGGAACGGTAAGTTAAATAGTTAATGATGGGGTTATTATACCAATAGAATGAATCAATCTTAACCTTGATTAGTACACCATGAGACAATATATATAATATTGAAGGTAAAACTTGAATTCTTTTTCCGCAATTGGGAAATCTTTATATTATAATCATTTATTTATTTATCTTTTGATACATATACTCGTACAGTACACCAGACCGCGTATCTGATAGCTTCTGGTGTAAATATACGAGGGTAATTGTAAATTAATTATAGGATATCACTTAACTCCATGGTTACGAGTTGAAAATATATACAATTATGTACAAGCTTCAATGTTTAACGGTGACAATGGACCAGTATTATTTGTGGCTAAGAGGGTAAGTCATATTTATATTTTATATTTACCAGAATAATGAAACTGTTATTTTAGGATTCAATAATTTTATATGATCTAAATAAAAATGTAAAAATGGTTACATTTCGATACGAAGAGCAATATAAAGAAATTCTAGACATGGAAATTGTTATTTTAAATAACCAAACTTATTTGTACATGCTAGTACAAAATGAAAATAAATATCCTGAAATGGTTTTTATATCATTTTCAGTAGAAATCGATGAAATTGGTAAGTTTTTAATCTCGAATATAATATATAAATTATTTTTTTGATGCACTGCATGGCCGCAAGATGGCGTCGCCCGAAGGTCTTGCTATCTGTATGTATATGTATGTATATGTATGTATATGTATGTATATGTATGTATATGTATGTATATGTATGTATATGTATGTATATGTATGTATATGTATGTATATGTATGTATATGTATGTATATGTATGTATATGTATGTATATGTATGTATATGTATGTATATGTATGTATATGTATGTATATGTATGTATATGTATGTATATGTATGTATATGTATGTATATGTATGTATATGTATGTATATGTATGTATATGTATGTATATGTATGTATATGTATGTATATGTATGTATATGTATGTATATGTATGTATATGTATGTATATGTATGTATATGTATGTATATGTATGTATATGTATGTATATGTATGTATATGTATGTATATGTATGTATATGTATGTATATGTATGTATATAGGTAATATTATTATCGTTTGTTAAAATAAAAATATTTGTAGTAAATAAATAAAATAAGTTGCTTTAATGTTAAGAAATGTTCAAAATTTCCACCCAGTCGATATAAATGTTTCAATATATATTTCTTAACAATATAATTTATTTTATTGTAGATAATACTGTAGAAAGCGATAATGCTCTTGTACGCTGTATTTCCAAATTAAATTTTGTTGTTAAACAACGAACTGAAATGTTAAATAATTTAAGAAAACAAAGTAAATATATTTTACGAAATGACAAAAGTATGGTTTATCCCGGTGAATTGATTGTCAATAATGTTGCAATATTAAAAAATTCTACTATTAAAAATATTTATTCAACAAGTACGTATGCAGAAGATGTAAGTAAATTAATTATTTATTATGAAAACCTATTATAAATATTAAAATATGTTACTATAAAGAAATGTTTAAACTTTTTATATTAAATCAAAACGCCAATTTATTTTTGTTTGTTATTAGGTTAAACCAACTGTAGATCAAATTAAGAATTTGGAAAATCAAGTAAATGTAAGTATAAAATATCTCTTGTGGTTGCGACCAATGCTAGACTTTCATATAAATACTGATAAAATAAATATCTCGTTACTACGGAAACGTCTAAGAATTTCAAATGCGCTTTTCCTTTTACAAATGATAATTTTGGGTGAGCAAATTTTTCAATCAATACTGATTAAAGTCAGTAATATCAACCTTTTTGAGAGATACTGCAAAAACAAAAAGGGCAAAAAAGCCCTCCAACTGTGCGATTTCGTGTAAAATCTAATGGGCTCTTCGAAAATATATTTTAGACTTAAATACAATATGTTTTCTTGTAACATAACGTATTTTGGGAAGCTCGAAGCGGCTATATCAATTAAAATCTAGCAATTGATTGTTTGTTGTAATAACATATTCTTTTAGAAGTCGTTTATCGAAATTCAAATTATTACAAAAGTTACAAGCGGTTTAGCTTACCTACGCGCGCTCTCCAGTTGGCGCTGTTTGCTTTGTTTTGAGGTTACCTATCAGTGAAATTCAGACATGCATCGCGATGAGCACGCATAAAGGTTTGCGGTTATTAAATAATGTCGAACCGATAGACCGGACAAACGTAAGCCACCGCAAAGTTGGAGCTATCACAAAACTATGTTTTTATTTACGGTTCCCAGGATATTTTTTAAACGACTTATCCAATCGCTTTCATTTCTTTTTTCTGGGAACCGTGTCCCTCTGTTTCTTAAACATGGCCTACGGAAAAGGGTGTAGAAGGCGGAATAAAGGAGTTACAGGGATAAAGAAAATGTTTTTTAAAAGAGTTATACATGCTCTATAAACTGTAAAAAGTTACATTCGTCTAAACTTTTTCCTTCTACAAAAAAAAAATAAAAAAAAAATCAAGAAAATAGGAAAATATGAAGAGAATGAGTAGTTTATGTTGTTATACAACGAGCTTATAATTAAACTCGGTGGAAAATTAATTTTTACATTTTAGTTTTATAACCACTAGTTTTTGTATCAAGTAACCCAAACATATGTACGAAATTGCTGACTGGTCATAAAGACATAATTAAAAATAAAAATTGTCGACCCCCACAGAAATAGCACGCGTATTCCTTTTAAAAAAAATTATTTGACCCATTTTGAATAAGATTATCTAAAAAAATCATTTTTAAACAAGTATAGAACTAGTCGGAAGTGTAACGACTAAATGACTGTATTATAATTAAACTCCTGCGAAGTCTTCCAATTTTTCAAAATAATTATTATAATAAGAATAATGTTACATAATACTATTTATAATAATACTGTTTGTAATAAAATTTCAGGAAAATAGTATGTTCCATAATGTGATTATCACGAGAAATTTGTATGTTGAAAATATGAACACAACAAAGATAAACGTACATAAAATAAATGATTACCTATGGTTACCAAACCATTGGTTATCATTGGTTAATGATCAAGTTGTATCCGCACCTGTAATGTATAAGCAATTGATAATCAGAGATTTGATAGATGAGAATCCAAATTCAATATTTAATGGTAAATATGAATACAATTCAAAATCAATATAAAAGAAATGTGGAGTGCTAAATATGTTTTTAAAATATAATTTCTAATTTTAGATTTGCTGTATGTTGATCAGGAAATTCAATACATACGTGGTACTTATGTTTCAAATTCCTTAAAAGCTAGAACTCTAACGATCGACAATATAAATAATATATTTATTTCAAATATTAAACTCAAATCAAATTTTGCAATTGTTCAAGGCAAAAAGTATTTTAGAACTATTAAAACTCACAAAATAAATTCAACTTTATCGGTAAGTAATTTTTATAACTATACTCTCTTCCACAGAAAACACTATTTCGGAATTCACATTCACGACAAATCTAGCTATTAATACCGATATCTTTCTCACTTTCGGCATAGTATTTGAACAACAAAACCTAAGATCTACTTATAGTTATGAGTTAGTTGATAGTAATTAGATATTACATGCTTACATTAAGTAATGTATAATATTTGTACCTTTAATCTTTTCAGCATAAAAATAAGAATTTACTATATATATGTCAAAAATATCCAACAAATAAATGGTTAAATAGCGGAATTTATATAGAAAATTTAAAATTCGATATTATAAATGGTATTATCTGGCGCAATTTTACAGAATACTTATTCAGGAGAGAATCTGATCATGCCATTACTGGTAAATTATATTAGTCAGTAAATTTTGAGTCTAGTACATGAAAAAATTAAACATTTTGCATTTGCAGGAACTCTCAATATTTTTTCTCCGTTATGTGTGAAAAATATCACAGTAGAAAAATTAGGCGGAATTCATGCTAATTTATTTTTGACTACATCAACAGATCAGGTTATTTCTTCCGATATGCAACTTATGCAAATAAATGTGGAAGATATTGAAGCACTGAAAGTTAATAGCATTTCTTTTAAAAACGATGTTGTTACTATCAACACTGGCAACGTTATTGAAGGTAATTATTATAATACTCGTCCTAAAACGGCTATGTAAACAACACAGCTATTCTGTCTATATTAATGTTATTGGCAGCTTCTTCTGATAACTAGTTTTCTATTTAAATAAATACAATCTCATTTATATTAAGATTGTCGTTTACCTAATCTTAATTTCGGTAAGTAACGAATTATTTATTTTTATTTTTTTACTCTATTTTAGCAACAATTTTGCAAAACTAGCTCCATCAAATCTTAACTCTCTATTGCATGATTTAGTATGCGATCGTATATTATAAACTTTGTAACAATTTATAAATTAAGAAATATTGAAGTCATATTTGTAGAAAAATCTACATAATTATATAATGGGATATAACATCTATGTGCTCTAAGAATTAATTTCTTCACATTATTATTGAGGACACAAAAATATATCTAATATACTTGGATGCTAGTCGTCCTTCGCTCGATAACTCCGGAAGTATAAGAACGATTAGATTTGAACTGCGAGCGAATTCATATGGGGTGCCAAAGAATATGTGAAGCAAATTAGGTCAATCTAGTCAATACGTAGTTTTATGAGCGGGCGACGACTAACATACAAGTAAATGATTTATATATATATATATATATATATATATATATATATATATATATATATATATATGATTTATATATATATATATATATATATATATATATATATATATATACATATATATATATATATATATATATATATATATATATATATATATATATAGATATATATATATATATATATATATATATATATATATATATATATATATGATTTATATACATATATATATATATATATATATATATATATATGATTTATATACATTTTTATAAATATACCACGTAAATTGACGTAACCGGATCATGCTGCTGATAAATTTGATCAATTTCTATGTGTTTGGGTCCGCGAAATCCAATGGTGCTATTAGTTTTGCTACGCAGCCATTAGTTTTTCATTTTTACCCGGTATAATAAAAATGAATATGGTTGAACAGGGAAAATTTAGAGTCATTTATATATATATATATATATATATATATATATATATATATATATACATATATATATATATATATATATATATATATATTTAGAGTCATTTATATATATATATATATATATATATATATATATATATATATATATATATATATACATATATATATATATATATATATATATATATATATATATATATATGTATATATATATATATATATATATATATATATATATATATATATATATATATATATATGTATATATATATATATATATATATATATATATATATATATATATATATATATATATATATATATATATATATATATATGGATTTAGGACAATTTTGATATGCGTAATACCACCTCAACTGGTAGTGTTGTATTCATATCACTGGTAATATAATTGACAAAATTACATATTTCTGTGGGAGGTAATATGTATTGTTACAAAATATTTGCAGTGATTTACCTTGCAATGCAGAGCAATTTGCCATCTATAAAATTAATAATTATATCTTTTCGAGCGGATGTTACTTTATCAATCCGCTTGGATGCAAATTAATTTCCAATAATAACACATTAATCAAACAAAAAGAAAACTAAAATAAACCAAACGCAAAAAACTGAACTTCAGACAATCATAATACCATCTTAAATTTGAATAAAATATAACTTGCAAATTCAAAAGTAACTAAGTTATCAACAGAAACCTATTCCAAGAATATCACTGTCACGAAGTCATATATATATCATCAATATATCACCACTTAGAGGTAATATATCCCAGAATAGGGATCCAGGAGTTTGTTGGTTATATATGATGCGAGTGTATATTATGTTAGTATGGACGTGCAAATTTGTTTGCAACATATTCCGACACACACAACATTAAGAAATCATTTGAATCGTGGTCAAAATTATATATGTAAATTGTATTTCGTTGATTGTTATGAAGTGTCGCACACAAATATGGCCTCTATTCGGGACGAATCATAGTTATCTCCGTTAGATAGCTAGCAATTAATCTCAATAGCGAATATAGAATAATCGTTAAACTAACGACAGCCTAAATGAACAATATTTTAAAATATATTGAAAATAGAATCGGTGTTACACAAGTGCATTATTATGTTACAGGATATATAAATATAAAACATGTATACGTACAAAACAATTTAACAACCATTGATTCTTCATTTCAACTTTTGAAAAATCCAAAAATAGCAACATTACAAATGTACGATGGCATTGTTAAAATAAACGGTTCGCTACAGGTGAACAATGTTTATCTAAACACTGGCTTAAATTACGATAATGAGTTATCAGAATCGAGAATTTTTTCACAATATTGGTCAAAAAACACTGATCAGGTATTATATATTCAGATTATCAACGATTTTAATACAGTATTATATATTTTTATTTTTAGGTTATTCCTGCAAACATCACAACTTTTGATATTGTTAATAGTAATAAATTAATGACTGAATCTATTAATTCAATAACTTTAGATTCGTTTACTATGGTTAATTTTGAGAATGAGCAATTGCAATTTATATTTGAAAATGTTGTGGTGCAGGGAAACTTTCGGTCAGCAATGAGCCAAGATTGCAAATTTAATTTGGAGAAATTGGATGCTGAATCGGTCAAGAAACAGGGAAGGTAATGTGTTTCTTTTTTAAGCCAGCGCTGGCAATATGCACCTGTCTATAAACATGATAATATTTTATGTTTTAGTTTTAAAATCAGGGGACATAAAGTATATCAGAATGTATTAACGATTAATAAACTAGAAACTGATATTTTGGATAACACAATAATGGAACGTCTTGTAAAGCAAAATAGTCCAAATAATTTTACAGGTTGGTTTCATGCATTCATTTTGTATACGTCACATTCCATACATAACAATATAATTTATAAAAAAAAAATGACGGAGGATTTTTATTTTGAACGGTATAGAGAGTGGATCGGGATGAATTTTGTAAATTCATTGCAATTGGGGAGAACTTACTCCCACGTGACATGTTTACATCTTTAAAACTATTTCTGATTTGTCAAATCGCTTTTTTAGTAAGTTACAATATGACTGTTGACAATTCTATACGACCTATTGCTTCAGCTCTTCTGTACTACATACGGCGAGCTAAATACATAATAATAAAGTTATCAAGTTTGATTAAAAATATACAAGCACGTATGACCACATTTGTGCCCTATACTTCTCAGACTTGGTCTGGCAAAAAGAAATGTCACTTCTGTTGACTACTATAATTTCTATGTAATATAATTTATTTGTTTTTGTTATTATAGCACCTCAAACATTTTCAAATATAATATTCAAGGACGATATTAATTTGTTAGAAACAAAAAAGATAAATGGCAAAAAAATTAATTCACATAATTTGTCACCATTGATTCAACGTACAATATTTGTGTACGATACAATAAATATTAGTCATCTGTTTGTGAACAAAATAAATGGTACAAACGTGAATTTTCACAATTCAAACGGACTTAACGTTGACGATGTAACAAACCAAGTTATGGAATTATTTTTCATGAGTAAAATCAATAATCTTTATGTTATTGGAGATATGAATATAAATTCGATAGATTTGGTTAAAAATGTTAATAATATTGACATTGAAGATTATCTGCGTAAGGTATGAATTATTTACGATTATTGATATATATGAAAAATTTGTTTATAATTTTCTTGTTTTGTCTTGGATTTTCCTTCTACTATATTTCCATTTCGGTTCTGTAAAGCAGTGTTTCTTAAACTTTTAAACCACAGCCTTCACTTATTAGATGAACTCCTGGCTATCCATTTTTTGATATTTTAGTGTAAAATAATGTTCCTTCCAACCATGTAAAAGTTGCGATCCACCATATAATAATAATTGTTGTAAAGTACACGAGAATAATGGCATGGCCATTTATTTTACAATTATATATTTTTATTCTAATTATAGGTTGCATTCAAAAACAACAATATGCGAATATCCAGCCAGGTGAATTTTACAAGTAATTGTTTCATTGAAAATGCCTATTTACAAGCAATAAATAATGTGGATCTGGTTGATTTGAATGAGAAATATTTTTCTAAAAATAAACAACAAAAAATTACTGAATTATATTATCTTGATTCAGTGTACAGCCGTAAGTAACTTGTATTTGATTTTGTTTTAAAATATCTTAAATACATTGGCAACGCTAGAAATGTTAGAGGTATGCCATAGATTTTTTCGGTAGCTTCATTTGAGATCTAATTTGGTGAGAATCTTCTCACCTAGTTTTCACCTTTAAGGTGGCATTCACTTTTTGAGCACAAAAAAAAGCTGTTTTTTAACATTTTTTTTCTCAGGGTACGTTCAAGATACTCACACACGGTTTTTCGTATCGTATTTCTTCAACTTTTCTCTTTAATAAGATATTTTTTAAAGTCGGGTACGTTCAGCCCCGGCGAAGATGTCCAGGTCCAAAGTGGGCAGCTCAATTTAGGCGCGCGGTAGCATAACTCTGGTCCCAGTTGTTTGAAAAAAAAAAAGGGTTTTAAAGTATATTAAATTGTCTAGGAATTGATTCTCGGGTGGTCCATTTGGACCATAATTAGCAAAAAGGCGACCATCGAACGAAAACTGTCATATTTTGCCACTTTTTTTCTCCTTTGACGGGCCTTAAAAAATATTAATAATTGTCGGACACACCTCGTCGAGAATCAACTCCTAGAGAATTTTATTACCTTTAAGATGCGCTTATCGAGAGTTAAATCGGTTAATTCGCTGTCGAGATATTCTACCGCGCGATTTAAAAAATATGGTTTCGAAATAAACGCGTTTAAAGTTTTAACTTCAGACTGACGCGTGCGAAAACGCCGTGTTTGAGCAAAAACATTGTTTTGTTTAAATCGCAATTTCACATATTTCCAACTCGAATTTCGAAAAATGGCTTCAGAAACCCATAGTCAACACTTCAAAGTGTCCGATTCTGCAAAAAAAAAAAGATTTTTTGAATCCGCAAAAGGTGAATGCCCACTTAAGTAAGGTGGATATAAATTGATGATAACTGGGTGATAAATTAGTAGCAGTGTGAAATTAGTAATTTGTAATTTTATATTTTGAGTTTGGGGTTAGAGAAGTTTCTCATCGTGTAAATGTTGATGATATGCCTATATTGTATTTAGAAAGAATATAAGAATGTGTGTGCTCAATGCAGGATGATCTCTTGCCCAATTTAAAATTAATAACGTATTTATGTTAATACAAATTATATATTTTCAGCTTTTATCGTAACTCCAAAATTGAATAACATTTACGTTGATCATTTAATAAATACAGCATCAACTAATGATATAAATATTTTCTCGGATTTGTATTTGATGTCTCTAAATGTATTTAAATCAATTGAAGCAACATATTTAAATAATGAAATTATCGAAATTACAAGTGTACTTAAGAACCCAACAAATAAATTTTGGCAAAGTATCACTGTTATGAAAAATGTTGAAGTCAGCAATAACAGAGGAAATCTAGGAAATATTGTTTATAATGTGGTCAAGTCATCGGATTTGGAAATTTTAATTCATGAAGATGTAAGAACAAATTAATCATAAAATACCTTCTTAGGATTATAGTTAGTTCATTTAAGAATCAAGGGGTATTTTTAGCTCGTCGTGCGGTAGTACAAAAAACTATAATGTTTAGAAAATAGATTCAGATCTTCTTGATTCTGAACATATATAATCTCGCTCGCTGGCTCACTCGTTCGTAAGACCAAATGTTGTTACCCTTTCTTCCCTAAAGTTATTGTAGCGATTTGAACTAAATTTGATACACATATTATATGCTCCCGTAAGTCATTCCATTCGCATTTATTACTCAATGCACCCCTATTAATAGTGCCCTTACTGATTTTTCGAATAAATCAAGAAAATCTACAATTTATAATATTCTTAAAGTATTTAAGTTTCTTCGGGTAAAAGGCAATAAAGAATAATAATCATATTTGTTTAAATTTTTTTGAGAGACAATAATCTCGTACAATCTATAAATCAAAATATGATTTAAAACAAAATTATTTTCCGTCGAGATTGAATATAAATTCACCTTACGGCGAGCTAAAGGTATTGGTGCCTGCACCTATGCTATTTATAATTAACTTATAGTCTAAAATGATATCTGTACAAATTTAATTAAATGATTTTTAATATGAAATATTTTCTTTTTAGATGGATTTCAAAGTTGTATCTGCTGGACTTATAGAATTAAATAAATTTAAAATTAACAATGTCAATATCAGAGATATGTATGATGATGCCCTAAAAAGTAATAATGAAGTAAAGGTATGTAAAAATGTATCCGTTACTAAGCCTCGATGGTTAAAGTCACTAGATGTCTCGAGCGGCTTTAATTTAAAGCTTATTTTCTCGATGATTATCTCTGTGGATTTAAAGACAAGATACCGGACTATCTTTAAGTCGAAGAGGCTATTATTAAGAGATAGATGATATGTATTGAGATAATATTATATTTTATCGTAAATATTCTGTACATGTTGCTCTACCAAGTTGAAGAATGTTACCATCCTTTGGAATGGCAATCCTATCCTATCGTTTAAATTCTTTTACCTTTACCTCTTATAAAATTGGTTATCGTTTGACGGATTCTTTTCCAGCAATTTTCATTTTTTCTATTTTTTTAACACAAATGAATACGATAAAATAAGACGAAAAATCGATATTTTCTTTTAACAGGCCGCCATTTTATAACAAATTCGAATTTTGAAAATAAATTCTGTCAAACGACGCGAAATTAACTTGAGATAAAAAATCCGTTTCGTTTTTTGTTTCATTTTAACCAGCTCGGAGAAATTCTGGTAACCGTGCCCCTCAGTTGTTTTAACATGGCCTACGAAAAAGGGTGTAGGGAGCGGAATAAAAGAGTTACAAGGATGAAAAAAATGTTGTTTAAAAGAGCAATACTTGCTCTATAAACTGCAAAAAGTTGCATTCGTCTAAACCTTTTCCTTATACAAAGAAAAAAAATCATGAAAATAGGCTACTTTTAGGTGTTAGAGAGGTATATGCCCTCTTAATTCATTAAAAAGAATTATCGCATTCTATCTTTCTAATCGCAACATTTACCTAAACTGACTCAGGTATTTCATATGCGTTCATTGTGTCCCAAAAATTTCTTCGTGTCATCCTTAAAAATACACACCGTCTTTTTCGGATTCTGAACTCAAAGGACAGAAATAATAAATGGTAAATTTGAAATTTACGGTATAGTCGAACGTTGACTGGTTATTGTATCTAACATTTAATACATTTATCATTTTATTTCTTCAAAATTTAGTGCTTATTAATAGAGTTTATTCATTTAAGAATATGTTGGTTAATAATATGCTTTCTATATAAATTAAAAAATCCAATAGATAGATTATACAACGAGCTAAGGGCATAGGTGTATGTATCTATGCTTGTTTTTAATATGCATATAGCTCGTACTCAGAACATTTTCGAGCAAAAATATATAAAACATATGTTAATTAATAATTCTGACATATTTTAGATCGTCACTGGACATAACACATTCAGGAAAATAACAACAGCTAGATTGGCAGTATATAATAATTCAAATATTAAAACTGTAAACAATATAAACATTCAGCAATTCAACAATACATTTGTCGACCGTGATGTAGTATTCTCCAGCATCATGCGTGGCCAAAAGATGTTTAATAATTTGAAAATTGACAAACTGCAGGTAAACATTTTTCTTTTTTTTTTAATAATATAAGCAGAATGACTGTTATGTATAATAAAAATAAATAAAAAGAAAATAGTCGCGATGGTCTGTAGCTTATTTAATTAATGCCCACACGAATTTACAACAACAATTATAAATCATATATTTTACTACAAACTAATACAAAAAAATAGGGTAAGGTTACTGATATCGCATCGGCTTCTAAATCGCACCACTGTTGATTTACTGAAATCTATTCCTCTTATTTTCCATTTATCGGTTATTTTGAGAGCTAGGCAGTAGTTTTAAGTTGTGCAGAAAATTTCATGAGATTACCGCGAACTGTTTTGGTGAAATAATATTCTGTTACTCGTTGTCAGGAATTAGCCATGAAGTAAGTGATAATAATAAGTAAACTCACTTCTAGGATAAGAGCACAACTTGTATTTTATCGAGTTAACAGACCAAAACCACTTTTTATCATAACTACTACAACTATTTATCATAAAATATATATATATATATATATATATATATATATATATATATATATATATACATATATATACTTAGATGTTAGTCGTCGCTCGCTCGTAAGACCAAATTTGTGACCTCTACTCCTCTGAAGGTACCGGAGCTATTTACACCAAATTTGGTACACATATTATTGAATATGCTTGCAGTTTAAATTAAATCGCCCGTATACTTCCCGAATTATAGGGGCCCAAAATTGGGAGCCCCCTTAATACTGCTCTTATAAAAATAAAGAAAACACCCAAAAAATTTACTAGATATTCTAATATATTTTATACCTACAAGATTATTTCATATTGTTATCCCAAAGGCCATAAAAATATTAAATATTTTAATTTTGAATTTTAAAATATGAACTAATTTTATTTTATCAAAATAATCTACAAAAAATTGTAAGAATTTTTATATCTATAACATTTTTATCAAATTAATAACCAAAAGGCCATAATTATCAAAAACCACTGCTCACATCGCAAAATCTTACCTAAAGGCGAGCTCTACGCATTGGTGCGTTTTACGCGTACCAAATCTTGTTTTTTCGGTAATTGTTTATCGAAAAGAAGGTGTGCTTTTTTTCAATAGTTATTATCACTTTAGTGTTCTTTCAATACACTCTTAATTACATAATGTATAACTCCTTTATTTTTGTATATAATTGCCTGGAATTTGATAACATAATGTTTTTGGGGTCACTGATTACAAATCGGTCTAAAAACAAAATGGAGCCGATTTTTTTTAATTTGATATTAAAACTCAACAAAAATCAATCAATGCGTATTTAATGCGTTAATTAATTTTTCTGTTTTTATTTCTTATATAGTGATTTTTGGGTTTGCAGATTACGAATATGGCCTCAAAATCAGTCTAAAACTAAATGGCGTCTTCATAATAGTGTCGAATGCCTAATTATATATTTTTATTATATGTCTGCGGGTTATTGAGGTTGCTGATTACGAACTTCACATTAAAACTAAACTAATATTTAAAGTGGCGTAAACAGCGACCCCAAAAACCCCTAGACATTTAAATAAATGAAAAAGGATTTCCAACGCCATTTTGTAGTTGCCATTTTGTTTTTAGACTGATTTTGAGGACAGCTTCGTAATTTGAGATCCCAAGGTTTAAGGTCGAAAACTTGTATTTTTCATCAGGGTCGCTATTTGGACAACATATGTGAAAATAATTTCAACCTCAACATTTGTAAGGCAAAAACACCTATTAACTGGCCTATAAGTAGGTATGAAATATCTAATTTACTTTTCGTGAGCGGCCGTAAATGATCGATGTGCACTGTATGCATTGGTTCAATAGGATGTAATTTACCTTCGCGACACCCGTAATTGCCATTTTTGAATGTGCAATCAATACATGAATTTACATATATTTTTCTAAAACGTGCCATTTTCGGATACCAAAACATTTTTTTTTTTTATAAAATGTTCGCAATGTTTAAGGCCGGAATGTCTTATTTCATCGTGATATTTGTGCAAAATGCTAAAATTTGCATAATTGGGAATTTGTCTCCAACAGTTTTTCGATAAAGCCGATAATTTTTGAAGATACCCTGCTACAAATTGCATGTTAAATCGGATAAAAACAGTTATACGTATGAATGAGATTTAATATGTGCATTGAAACCCCGCATTTCGTATATGATATATGAATTTCTGGATACAAATCGTAAGAGCAATAAAGGTAAAATAAGGAATAAATTAATCGGTATTTATAGTACATATCGTATAATCAATTTATTCGTATGTATGCGATATTACTTATATATTGTGTATATGTTTTAGATTGAAATTTAATAAGTATTTATCTGCAAATGCGTTACCTTTTACTGAGTTTATATTAGTCATTATGTGGTCATTTTTCTTATTTGAATAGTATTTTATGATGTTCAATATGTCTTTATTTGTAAATATTTTGGGTTGAATGAGATGCTATTTGTATATTCCACAATGTTCAAATAAATACGGGAATAATTAAAAAATCTAAATACTCTTTCAATCCATATAACAATCAAATAAAACCCAATTAATACAAAGATCTGAATTTGCACATTAAATACAAATATAATTTAAACCGAAAATAACGGATAAGTTCCCATATGTCTCTTCCTATATCGAAGTTGAATAAGTTATTGTGTAATAAATTCTAATTAAATCATATTAATTTTACAATAAGAATATATGTACTCATTTAAGCCAGATAAAATTTAAAATTATTATAATTCGAATCAATTCATATAAAAATTAATTATGAATTGGAATTATTGAACCTGATTCAATGATAATGTAGTTAAGACCAAATAGAAACTCATTAATATTGTGTTGTAGATATTCCCATTAAAATCAAAATAATTGATAAAGGTAAAAGTAGATAGGTTTTCTAAATAATATTTGCGCTCTAAATACATATTGAAACCAATTCAAAGATCTGCAATAAAATCCAATATATAATAAAGCCAATAATATTACAATTTGCAATTGCTCATTAAAAACAAATAAATCTTAAACTAATAAATCTGTATAAGTTCCCATAGGTTTTTTATTGTTAAATACTCTTACAATCCAATCCAACAATTATATAATAGAAACAATTTAAATCACATTAATATTGCAATAAGAATTTACTCATTAAAATCAATTAGAACTTAAAATGTCTAATCCAGATTAATACATATACAAATAAAGTATGATAACTACCTGTGCATGTTTTCAATAAAACCAAAACAAATTAAGACGATAAAACCAGATTGGTTTCCATAATAAATTAATACACTAAAGACATATTGCATCCAAATCAAACGTCTACGATAAAATCCAAATAAAATGCTATTACCGATGTTTACTGTTGTTTATGTAATAACAGATTTGTTTTAGGTACCAGGAAAAGTACATAATATTTTACCAAAAGATTTATTCAGTACAAAAGGAGAAAATCTATCACTTCCAAATGTACATTTAGCAAATATAAAAATGAACCATTTTAATGTTGGTTTAGTGAGTTCTTATAACATTTCACAAATGTTACAAGCACGTATGGTACTAAATGGCGAAAGATCTCAATTTGTCACCAAATTTATGCAGTTTGAGAGTATTACTTTATTAGGTAAATATAGTAGTAGTATAGTATTATTTGGTGCAATTAATTAAAATTATCTGTTATATAGATAAATCAACAATATCAGCAATTAATGAAATATCACTAAATGATATTGTACTTGATGAAGGTATTCAACAAATTAATGTTCCTAAACGATTTACTGCTCCTGTGAAAATATTAAATATTTTAAATACAAACCAAATTAATGGTTATATACCAGAAGAAGTTTATGCAAATGCTCTCTTTATTAATAAGGATGTGTCAATAAATAATGTGGTAAGTATGTTACGGTTAATCACAGACAAGAATTAAAGGTTATGAGTTGAGAGCAAAGAAAGAAGTTCGTATGATTTTATGTTGAATTTGTTATAAGTAACCACATGTGGAAGTAAATGACGCTAATAATGTTTATTAATTAAAATATAAGAAATATATCGACAATATTTATCGGGTTGACATTAGGAAATATTTATAAACAATTTAATGTTTATAAATATATTGATTTGTTTAACGTATCATTTCTTTCAATTTTACCAATATTATTATTATTTATAGAGCAATCTATCAATATGTTCTTCATAAAATTAAACACGCGAAAGTTGGACACATATAAGAATGAAATTCAACATATTCTTAACTTATTAATTACACAAAGGATTGTAACTAGTGTTACTAGTGTTGATATGGATAAATTAGAAATTGATATTTGTATTTTTCTTTTTTAGATATTTCAAAAACCAGTGAAATTGACGAAGGATATAAATATGATTCAACTGAATAACATAAATAAAACACATATGTTGAATTTAGTAAACAATAACAATTTCAAATTAAAAAACGAAAAAACTTTTGATGTCATTGAGGAAATTGAAAAAATATTCGTTGCTTATTTAACAGGAGCTCTCGGTAAAAATTGACATACATATTATCTACGTATAGTACCGTTGGCAAGTTTGGAATTGGTATATGAGCCCCTAATATACAATACGGTTTTTGCATCGAATGTGATTTTAAGCTAGTGCAAAAATAAAACATTTATTCATGTGTCTGGCACTATATTATCTCCAAATATTTTGTACTTATTGCATTGTACTAAAGATGATAAGTTTGCCAATAGTTACCAGAATATGAAATTAAATTGTATTTAAAAATTGACTAACCGTGTTTTGCATGACAATTATACATTTAACCAATTAGTTTCGAGTCTATGGCTGATAACTTAAAGGGAGGTTTACGTAACGCTGCCCAAAAAAGTATGTTTTTCGTGATTTTTTTTCTCAGATTGTATATTCATATTTCGACTAAATATTTTGAATTTTTAGAAATATTAAAGAAATATACACATTTGCAATAATATTTTTAGCTAATTGCCTTAGATTTCGCGTAATTAGGGTTCAAGGTTATTGTTTAGGTTAATTAGAAAATAGGTGAAATAAGAGAAAATATTTATATAGCTATAATTTTTTTCCCATGAACTTTCAACATTTTTGATAGTTTATTGCCATAATTTTTTGTCTAAAGTAAGATTCACCTAAAATGCTTATCTGAGAAAAACCATCAGGTCCATCTAGTTCGAAGTAATGCCGCTCCGCTCTTGGCTATTTTAGATGGTGGCGCTACCATCGACTTTGAATGTTCAGGAAATCATGCGCACAGTATTAGAAATTAGCTATTTTTACGCTATAATCAAAGATATTCCATCGAATAATGACTGTTTATTGAATATAAAGGCATTACGGACACATTGTTACACTTTTGGTCAAAGTTATATTTCTTAATTACATAAAACTACTCAAAACCTATCATGATTAAACAAACCTCTATTATGCAAAAACCTACCTACTTTTTAAAGAAAAAAAATATCAGTAAATTTGTAATTGCATAAATAATGCTTGGTAAAAATGATATTCTTTTTGTATTTACAGTTTCGGAGATAAAAAATGAAAACTATAATAAATGACCTATTTTGGAGGTTTTTATTTTTTATCTCTGAAACTGTAAATACAAAAAGAATATAATTTTTACCAGGCATTATTTATGCAATTACGAATTCACTGATATTTTTTTTCTTTAAAAAGTAGGTAGATTTTTTTTTAAAGCTTGATGTTTGACCTTAACTGTAAAGCCAAAGCCATTTATTATTTCCAAATACACTATGCGTAAAATCTTTTAGATATTACATCCATGACGGTCAAAGAAATTTGAGCGTATACATAATTGTTAGGACTAACAAGAAACAGGACTTGGAATTTCTTTTTCTATTTGGAATTTACTAGAACCATAATACGGGCACTTTTTGTGTAAAATATCTAAATTTTGTCTTTATTTTCCTTGTATCATTTTTGATTTTGCAGATATCAAAATTATCCAGAAAAAAAAAATTAATCTACTCTAATTAGTTTTAATTTGGTTCTTAGTACAAGTTGAAAAGTTTCTTTAAACGAAAGTTATGACTGTTTGAAGAACGTGACCTTTTCAGGACTAAGTTTTTTTTTTTCTCCTTGTTTTTGGCTTTTGAAAATGTTTATGTTTCAGTTAGCCAGTCACAGGACTAAGTTCAAATGCACATAACATTAACTGTATCTCAGCAACGGTTATTTGATTCAAAAATAATAACGAATCAAATGTCAAATCATTACTCTAATTAGTTTTAATTTGGTTCTTAGTACAAGTTGAATAGTTTCTTTAAACGAAAGTTATGACCGTTTGAAGAACGTGACCTTTTCAGGACTAAGTTCAAATGCTCATAACATTAACTGTATCTCAGCAACGATTATTTGATTCAAAAATAATAACGAATCAAATTTATAATCATGATTTTTGTGTAATAAATATGCATTGGAGTTTTAATGCACGTGTACAAATGTTCAAAATATTGTTTGTATTATTTAGTTCGCAGTAATGCCGCAGTTACAAAATTTAATAAAAGCAATAGACAAATTATGAAATAATATTAGATTTTTGAAGAGCTAGCAAAGCTAGCGCCGGTTTTTTCGCTAACATCTGCTAGCAGCAAAATATTTTATAACCGTGTTTTAATTAATTTTGTAAATTAAAATGCACTGTCAGTTAAAAGCAGCCAATCACAAGGCAGGATAAGAGTTCCGCGCGTGCCATCTATCGCGAATATGCAAGGACTTTTCGGCAACACTAAATGGTATTTTCCCATAATGTCGCTATACTTTAATTACAAACTAATTAGTTATGGTCGGCCTAGTTTAAATACGTGAATCTATAGTTGAAGCTTGAGCCTATTTTTAAAAAAAATAACTCATACCCACCAGCTTTACATTAAGAACAGTAGAAATATGCAAACTTCACCTCTATGTTAAATCCCATAAGAAACAAATTTCAACGGGGCCACAATTGAATTTTGCTGCCATTTCCGCGTCATCACTATTGTAGTCCATTTATTATATTTTTTCATCTGAGGACCATATACAGTAGACTCCCATGTAACGCAAACACATATCAGGACGATTGTTTTATATAACGCGATTCTCGTACAACGCGCAATATAACAAGATGCGGGATTCCCCGTTTATTTTAGTATATAAAATTGAATACAACAATAGCCATCCCAAACATGTTATTTATATTATCCGTCTTATATGAGGAAAAATTTCGTATAACACGATTTACTATAACGTTATTTCATACAACGCGTAACGTATAAACAGTATTAGACGGGAATCTGCTGTATATATTTTAAACGTTTCTACGTATAATTTGGCAAACGCAAAAAATCTCATTGCTTCCAAACTTTCCTGCGGTAGGGTGTACTCGTTAACATGTTTTAGTATTATATTGAAGTAGAATCTGTAATATCTATAGTTTGTTTATGTTTTCAGAAAATCATACTCTTCCACCTAAACTACAATTAATTACTGTACATATGCCATTGAAAATTTTCGGTAATTTGGAAACAAGTAAATTATTAAACATTTTTCGAACACAATCATCTATACATTGTGGTGTTGATAATTTAACTGATACTTCAAATGCAAAGTTTTTATCATTGCAAAACAATAGATTGATGAATAATTATAATGATTCGGATATATATCTTTGTGTTAATTATTATAGAAATAATAACGTGCAAAGTTATATAAATTATAATTTTTCCCTTAACAGGTATCTATTTCACAGTATAAATATATTATATGTTTATACCAGGGCTTCGAACTGAAACTGGACCGAAAACCGGAAAAAACCGTTATTTTTGTTAGAACGAAAACCGGAAGTGATCAGAAAAAGAAATCAATATATTTCGGACAGGTACATGTTCAAAAAAAAAAACATGGTATAATAAAATTTTAATATGAATATAAACATTCAAAAAAAATCAAAATTATACATTCGGACCTGAACCGAAAACCGAAAAAGAAAACGTTATTTTTTCCGGAACGAAAACCGGAACCGAACCTATATATTTGTTTTTAATTGAATCGAAAAGAAAACCGAAATTAAAAAAATTACGGTTCGAAGCCCTGGTTTATACTGTCTGTATTAATTATTTAAGGAAAAAATTGAAATTTAATTTTAATTTTTTGCAGTACTAAGAACATTAAATGTATGATGTCAATGAATCTTGATCAAAATTATGTATCGGTAAGTAATTCATTTTATTGATTACATTATATATTAGTAACTGAAGAGCACTAACGAAGCAACTAAAGCATTTATAAAGTGTTTTTAATTTTATAAGAACATGGCGTGCTGGCGTGAACATGGCACGCCATTTTGTATTTACAGGCAGCAAACATCTGTTCCGTTCTACAATTATAATAATTCTCCAATTACTTCGAATATCGAAAAATCCTTTTACCCACGTATTCTACACATACTATAGAAGCAATGTATGAAAGAAAATATACGATTATTTTGAATTGTCGCACAGCAAGACCCTCTTAAACTTCGTTCACATGCAATTCGTGTCTTACATCCATGCAACAAGTTTTTTTATTTTTACAAATTTCTAATCTTTAAATAATCAGGAAATATGCGTGTATTAAAACGCAGAAGCAGATTAATCTTATAGTTCATTTTTCGACACCAAGCTGCATACCTGGTAGCTTTAGTTATCAATACTTTCTTTAAAAAAAAAAATTTTTCAGGGACGTATAATTCCTTTAAATTGTAAGACAATCATTGCTTATGAAGAAACTGATATTTATAATCTAAAAGATGCATTGAGAATGGTGAGTATCTAATATTAAAATATCATTATTACAAATCTATTGCGATTTTTCAAAGTTATATTAAAAGAAACATTTTTTTAGTATGCAGAACAATCGTATTCGTAAGTAAAGTAATTGGAATTGATATACATCAATTAATTGAACGAAAACATGTATATAAAATTATTTATAAATATTTTATGATTTATAATTACCGATAATTAATATTTGGCAAGTTATATCAAGAATCAGTATTGAAAAGAAAAGTTTTTGGTAAAATACGGGTTAGTCATATTTAACATGGTAATTAGATCAAGTTAGATCAGTATTATAGTTGTACTTGTATTTATTTATTAATTTAAGAATATATATATACATATATAAAATATACGTGTATGGTTTCCTTTTATATTTATTGTTTCCAAACCAAATATAAAAATATATAATTTCTTGCATTGTTTTTAATATATATAATATAAAATCTTTATTACTAATTGCACTATGTACACTTAAGTATACGTAGTGTTAATTAACACCAACACATTGTCATTTACTGCGTTGATTACCTTTGGATTTATTAGGAAGTGGAGCGATTCCAGAATTGCCTGGCACTGCAAAATTCAGAAACTTACTTACTTATCCGATACTAGCGGCTCTACCGCATACTTTGGACAATAATTTTCACTTCATTGAATAATTATCTATTATTATTTACCGTAAAGTATCAACATCTTCTAAACTGTAATCATCAGGTAACGGTTTTGGAAAATGTATTTCAGGAAATTCTGGAATCGCTCCACTTCCTAATAAATACAAAGGTAATCAACGCATATAAAAAGATCATATGTACGGTTTGACCAAAGTCAATTATAGTTATTCATTGAATAAAATAAATAATAATTCGCCATAAGAAAAGTCATATTAACGCTTGTATCGGATAAGTAAGTAAGTAAGTCTTGCGCACGACGCATATACTCTTTTCTCTCCATTGTCATTACACCATCGTCAAAAATGATTCAAGCTCAGCTCAATTTCAATTTCGCTGAGCTCTTTATACGTGCTTTTCTTAAATAACGGTATTTACTATTTTACTGATAGTCTCCACATGTCCAAATGTAAGACTTACTTACCCGATACTAGCGCCTCTACCGCCGCTTTGAACATTAACTTTCACTTCAATAAGAGACGTCCAGGTACATATATGCACCCATGCCCCCCACAAATTCACGTGCAACATAGAAAAATCGAGCTAGATGGGTCAAAAATTATCTTTTCAAAATTTTGGGACAGTTGTCATGGATTTTTTTTTAATTTTTATTATCCCATATGAAGAAAGGCTCAAGCTTCAAAAGAAAAAAAGAAAATTTGTTGCACATTTTCGGCAAATGTGTGAAAATTGCGTTTAAAAACTTCAACACGCCACAAAAATTTGAATTTCCCGCCTAAAAACTCGAAAAAAAAATCCCACGAGATTATCCTTATAAGACCTCTTGAATGCATTAAACCGCATGTCAAAAGGTTGAGTAGAACCAGAGATATTTGACAGAGAAAGAAAAAACGTATTTTTGAGGTTATGGCCGCTAGGAATGATTTTCGAAGTTGAAAATTTAGGGAAATGATTTTCTCTCGAAGATGAATCGAATGACGTATCTTGATCTTTAATCCGTTTGTGGGGATTTTTCACTATCTTATCCTGCTATACCTTTTCAAGCAACTGTATAAATAAAAGAATTATACATTTTCTTAACTAAGAGTGTTTTATAGAAACACTTATTAGTTAATAACAATTGAAAAAATAAAATCATCAACTTTTTCCGATAGTTTAAAAAGAAAATGATCAAATTCGATTTTGAGTAAACGGAGTTAGTACTTTTAGCGTATAATAAATGGACTATATACTACGAAAGAGAAAAGTATCCATAGTTATTTGAATTCAGTTTGAATCTGGTTTACAACTAAGTCCCTATTTCTCTCTATATGAGTAATCCCACTTAATTTATTGGTAATATGGAAATTAAAAATATATATTGTCACGGCCTGGGGGTGTTAGGCTGACATTTAATTATATTCACTGCGGTACCAGTGAGAGATCATGCCTTCAGCAGGGTTTAGGATCATAACTGGAGGTTACACTGAGGTTTATATGATTAACTTTAGCACATAATTGGAGTTACATAGTTTTATTATTCAAAATAGTTCATACATGCAATATATCGCACAATTCATGATTACACTCTTTTAATAATGTTTACTCTACAATACTTGTCTATTCCAACGTAAGTACTACTATGTTTCTTACAACTATTTATATGTATACATAAAAGTATAATTACAATTAATATTATTGCAAACCAGGGTGATATTAGGAGTAATTTATTTACTATTTGATTTTGACTTTTAACTGCCTGTTTGTTTAGGCATTCTTTCAAATTGTTAAAAGTAGGATATTTGTTCATTTCGTAACTCGGTAAAATTTGTGTTTTTAGATTAGCCCATGCTGCTGGGATTATTTGTTTAAATTCAAATTGATAATTATCATTTAAGCATGGAAAAGATGGTCTCAGAAATGTTCCATCATCAAATTTTATTGAATAATTACATGGTAACTTTATTCTTAAAGCTCCATAATCATTTTCAAAACTTAAATATTTTACTCTAATTTCCGTTTGTATTTCTAACTCACTTTCAAAATGTAGTTCTAGTTTATCTTTTGCGTGTGTAACTATAAAAGTATTTGGACTAAATGGTGTTACAATTACTGCTTTTTGATCATTAAACTGACAATTGATTGGACAAAATTTAGACAGATTATCAACCGTACCTCCTGCTAGGAGAAGATTTATGCATGCTGAGGTAATCATGTTATTCTCATAAGTTCTTGACATTGTACATAACCTATCACGATGTGGATCACATCTAGGTGAATAGATTTCAATGTCTTCTTTATTTTTAAATGAGACAATAGCAATGTCTACATGTTGAGTACCTAAATGACATGTTCGACCTTCCCATGCAAGTGGTATCGGTATTAGTCTTTTCAATGGTATGTTTTCAATATTTTCTCTAATTATTAGGATGTGAATTCCAATAATTGCTTTATTATGAGTAAAGATACAATCTGACAAGGCTAAACCATAATATGATCCAGCATCTTCTATAGCAAGCTTGTAACCATCTTGCTTAATTTTAATTTTAAAGGATTCTAAAGTAATTTGTAATACTTTTATAGTTATCATTTCTGGAAAAATGTGCCGTGCATGGCAAGCACTTACTAAACTGTTTGAAAATATATTTAATTCTGTTACAATGTGAGTTATTGTTCCAATATTATTCGGAGTAAATTGTTCATATGAAATATTTCGTAATATTTCTAATGAGTTATTTCGTACGGAAAGTACGTAAGTTTATTTTTAAATCTTTCAATTTCAGCATTAGTAGTAAACATTAGCTTTACATGACTTCGAGTTGCGATTTGAAAATCCCATCCAATACTATCTCCATTATTGGTAAGTATATTAGAATCTGAAGGTTTATAATTTCCAAGGCCTCTAATTATATTTGGTAATCTATCACCAATTATCATATAATGTTCATTATTGTTGCATGCTTGCTTAATGCATGCCTTTATTAATACATTTGATTTTTCACTTAAAAACGTTATATCGTATATCAAGGGTAAGGCTGCTTCATAAGCAACAGCGTATGGCAATTTTTGAGAATACGCTCCCGTATTTACTTCAATGTCTCCTGATATCATTTGGTTTGACCACAATAGTACAAAATAAGAATATATTGTGGTTTTCATTTGTATGGATTAAATCCACAGTGCGTTTTATGAATTAGCTTCACGGCGCGTTTTATGAATTATTTTCACCACGCATCCGGGTGTGAAGTATCAGGCTAACAGCAATTAAATGAGTAACTTGACTTTTTTTTTAAATTTTGTTATTATTCTTTTACATTTATAAATCCTTTGTTTATCAATTCTTTTTTCTATCTATAACTTTATTTTAATTAGGTTCACATAATTTGTGAAGTATATTTTGAGTCAAGTTGTCAACTAATTCTTGTTACCATGGTGACGGCGATTGCATCATTCATTTTAATACAATGGTATTAGGATAACCAGAGTTGAAAGAGGAAACTTGTCTCTTTTTGCTCTTATCACGTTTATTGAGATAACAATGAAATTAATGCAGGCTACAGAAGTAGCGAATAGTATTCAGAACAAACCTCTCTTCAACTGTCGTTATTCTAATTTTTTGTTTATTAATTAATAACAAAATTATTATATTTATTTATACTATAAATGACAAAAATATATTATAAAAATATTAAAATTCCCTTTAACCTTTATATTTGAGTAAAAAATGTTTTACATTTTAAAATTATTACCTTTATTCTTTTATAATTATATTATATAATTCTTACTTTAAGTTTTATTGATTATTTTTAATTCCATTAACCATATATTTTTATTATAATTTTCAATATTTTGTAATATATATTTGCTTTTTCCTTATTTTTATAATTATTTTTCTTTTCTTTTTGTAGAATCAAGTTATTCTAGTTTATTATTTCCATAACCCTTATTATTACTTTTACATTTATTTAGCATTTTAAACTTATCTTTATCAATTTATCCATTTTCATTTCCATAGGGTTATTTATTTGTCTGTTACCTTGACAACCATTTTTATTACTTTTAACACTTTTAATATATTTTCAATTTAACTTTCTTATTCAACCTTCAAACAATGAGACTTCATTTTTCATATTTATTTATTCCTTTTATATATTCTCTTGAGACTTTTCTATTTCTATTTAAATTTTTTTTAATCTTATTTGAGCGGGCCCACTCCTATTTGATTTTATCTATTTTAACTTTTTACTTTTACTTTTAATACAATTTTCCAACAATGTTAAATTTTTTCGAATTTATTAACTTTTATTTCATTCATTGTCCTTGTGGTAGTTTTCAATTTACCAACTAATTATTTAGTTATTAGTCCAAGGGATTTTTTAATTACCCGTCAGTTACTTTACTGACCCTATTGGTAGTATTCAATTTGCCGATTAGAATTTTCGAATTATCTAACCCTGGCTTTTCGAATTACCTGTCAGTACCTATGCCGACTCCTTTGGTAGTTTTCAATTTACCGATTAGAATTTTCGAATCATCTAACCCTGGCCTTTCTAATTATCTGTCAGTACCTATACAGACTCTTTTGGTAGTTTTCAATTTACCCGTTAATGTTTTCGAATTCATTATCGCTGTCCGGGTCTTCGAATCCCCTGGTTGGGTGTTTTTTAATTCACCTCCTTACTGTTCATGGTCTTTTCGAATTAACTACTAAAGATATATCTTTTAAGAGTTTAACTTTAGTGCGAATAACCTTATAATCTGGCCAGATGATTATTCGTACTTCCGCTTTTCTCCTATCTTTGGTTTTTAGCTACTTATCATTTATTTCCTTGTTAGATTATAAATTCAATGTCAAGTTTATTTATTAATTTATCATTTTATCATGATATTTTAATTCTTAATATTTCATTTCAATAATTCTTTATAATATTCAATTCAATAATTCTTTATAATATTCTCTATTTTCAATAATCAATCAAGTAATTCTATATATTTCAATAGCCAATTCAATAGTTCTCTTATTTTAATAATTCCATAATTCTTTTAAATTTAATAATTCAATAAATTTTTTTTCGACCAGTCTATCTCGAAAATTCAATAATTCTTTTAACTTCAATAAGTTTCTTTATTTTACTAATTCAATAATACTCTTTAATTCAATAATTCTTTTTACTTTTTAATTCAATAATGCAATAATATTCTTTAATTCAATAATTCTTTTTACTTTTTAATTCAATAATTCTTTTTACTTTTTAATTCAATAATTCTGTTTACTTTAGTAATTCAATAATACAATAATTCCCTTTATTTTTATAGTTCAACATTCAATAATACTTTTATTTCAATAATTATACTTGTCTCAATTTAATCTATCTTCTTTATCTATTTATTGTCTCGTATTTAATTCTCATTTATTAACTCAATTTAATTTTCTCATTGCTTGAAGTTGGTTAGTACATTTTTTAAGCCAATCAATCACAAATATTTTCTCTTATTCTTTATTATTATTTCCGGTTGACAACCTTGCATTGTTGATCAGGCAATGTAAGATTGTTATTGTAATTATTTTGTTAGTAATACTTATAAATTCGTTTTGTTTCATTTATTTATCTTAATTTCTTGATTAATTGCTTTTTAACATTTATCATTTTTATTTATTACATACAGTGGCGTACTAACCTTATTTATTTTTCTTTACAATTTTCTTACTAGGGTTGTCAAGGTCCGCTTTGTCGATAAGGCTTTGTAGTGAGGGCTTGTTACACCTTTATCGACTGCTTCCTAGGGTGGTTACTCGTCCTCTGGTTCCAACCTGGGTCACTTGGACGTCGACTCGTTCTCCACCTGGCAGCGTCAGCTGGCCATCACTTTCTCCTTCTTCTAGGTCGGTTAACTCGTACCGGCTTCTCTTCTTTTCCAAACAACACTTAATTTTTGGGCACTTGATTCCATCTTCTTTAAATTTTTGATACAATTTCCACGCAACATAGACTAATGCGATTATTGAAATTATTACAAAGCTCGAGAACTCAATTAGTACAAGAGTATCGGCTTGTTTGTAATCTGTTGAGGCGGCTTGGGCGATTGGCGCAAAAGCGATCGGTCCCGTTTTGTTGTAACAGGCAATAACAAAGCTGTGGTTATTATTATTTTTTGATTTTCCACGAATTTACATGGTAATTGTATTTGAAGTGATAAATATTTATATTCTTCGTGCATCCCTCTTTGTAATGTCCTCACCGTGTTTTCCAATGCCCTTTCGTTCATCACTAATGGTATCACCTTTGTTTCTGTCATGACGCCGCAGCACCAATTGAATGCGTCCCCAATGAAGTCGAGTCCCCTCTTGTTTCTTGTAATATTTTCAGAATCCGTAAAGGGATTATGGGTTGGTTCATCAGGTATTAGTTCTTTTAATGTTTGAAGGGCTTTTTCATATGACCTTTTTGTCGCAGGATTTTCAGGTTCAATATTTAGGAAGTAATTTGGGATCAAGGGATTGATCGATTTGTTTATAGGTTCTGTCGTATGTTGTTCCCATTTGAATAGTTTGTTCTGCGATGCTACATCTTGATACATCGTTGTCGCACACTTTTCCTGGTCGGACGGTAGTACTTCCTTCGGGTCGTGGAACCCATTCGGCTTCATAGGTCAATTGTTTCGTTGCTTCATAGGTGATTGCCTCCGGTAGTTCCTTCCAGTAGGCCCCTGCCACTACTTACAGTACAGGTAGGCTGCTTTGATCTCCATACGCCATGGCGATCATTAAAAATCTATAATATTATAAAACATATTCGCTCCAGTGAGCATTAAATACTTTAATTATACACTTTAATAAGTTAGGTACTTATCTCTTGAACTTTATTTATTAATAGCATATATAAATATATTATTATTATATATATTATTATTATTATTTTCATTTATTTATTTTTATTTATTGATTTTAATCTCTAAGTATCTTTGTATCTGGCTCTGACAAAATCATAAATGGGGGAGTAATAACAAAAACTAAAATAAAGTCAAGTTACTCATTTAATTGCTGTTAGCCAGATACTTCACACCCGGATGCGTGGTGAAAATAATTCATAAAACGCGCCGTGAAGCTAATTCAAAAAACGCACTGTGGATTTAATTCTTAAAAATGAAAACAACAATATATTCTCATTTTGTACTATTGTGGTCAAACCAAATGATATCAGGAGAGATTGAAGTAAATACGGGTCCGTATTTTCAAAAATTGCCATACGCTGTTGCTTATGAAGCAGCCCTACCCTTGATATACGATATAACGTGTTTATGTGAAAAATCAAATGTATTAATAAAGGTATGCATTAAGCAAGCATGCAACAATAATGAACATTGTATGATAATTGGTGATAGACTACCAAATATAATTAGAGGCATTGGAAATTATAATGATTCAGATTCTAATATACTTGCCAATAATGGAGATAGTATTGGATGGGATTTTCAAATTGCAACTAGAAATCATGTAAAGCGAATGTTTACTACTAATGCTGAAATTGAAAGATTTATAAATAAACTTACGTACTTTCCGTACGAAATAACTATTAATGCATTAGAAATATTACGATATATTTCATATGAACAATTTTCTCCGAATAATATTGGAACAATAACTCACATTGTAACAGAATTAAATATATTTTCAAACAGTTTAGTAAGTGCTTGCCTTGCACGGCACATTTTTCCAGAAATGATAACTATAAAAGTATTACAAATTACTTTAGAATCCTTTTAAATTAAAATTAAGAAAGATGGTTACAAGCTTGCTATAGAAGATGCTGGATCATATTATGGTTTAGCCTTGTCAGATTGTATCTTTACTCACAATAAAGCAATTATTGGAATTCACATCCCAATAATTAGAGAAAATATTGAAAATATACAATTGAAAAGACTAATACCGATACCACTTGCATGGGAAGGTCGAACATGTCATTTAGGTACTCAACATGTAGACATTGCTATTGTCTCATTTAAAAATAAAGAAGACATTGAAATCTATTCACCTAGATGTGATCCACATCGTGATAGGTTATGTACATTGTCAAGAACTTATGATAATAACATGATTACCTCAGCATGCATTAAACTTCTCCTAGCAGGAGGTACGGTTGATAATCTGTCTAAATTTTGTCCAATCAATTGTCAGTTTAATGATCAAAAAGCAGTACTTGTAACACCACTTAGTCCAAATACTTTTATAGTTACACACGCAAAAGATAAACTAGAACTACATTTTGAAAGTTAATTAGAAATACAAACGGGAAATAGAGTAAAATATTTAAGTTTTGAAAATGATTATGGAGCTTTAAGAATAAAGTTACCATGTAATTATTAAATAAAAATTTATGATGGAACATTTCAGAGACCATCTTTTCCATGCTTAAATGATAATTATCAATTTGAATTTAATCAAATAATCCCAGCAGCATGGTCTAATCTAAAAACATAAATTTTACCGAGTTACGAAATGAACAAATATCCTACTTTTAACAATTTGAAAGAATGCCTAAACAAACAGGCAGTTAAAAGTCAAAATCAAATAGTAAATAAATTACTCCTAATATCACCCTGGTTTGCAATAATATTAATTGTAATTAGTGTCCATGTGCTTAAAACAGGATTAAATTGGCTTATAGTTATTATTTCCAATCCTTTCTATAACAAAATATCCGTTTACGGTCTAAAAATGTGGTAATTTACAAATTTTCCACTTTCTTTTATACTTCAATTTCAATTTTTTCCAGTTGGTTTAGAACCACAGGTTTTATAACCACAATGTTATTTAAATATGACTGATCGGACATGCATCCGTCCTGTGGTAAGTCGTCTAATGACTCATCCACTGTAAGTTCCTTTATATGTTTAATCTTATCCGACGCGGTTATGTGGTCGGATACTCGCACTTCGGCACGTGCATTAACGAAAAGCTTTAGAAATATCTTTTGTATGTAAAAATCAATTCCTTACGGAAAATAGGGCATTTTCCGTAAGGAATTGAGTTTTTAGTAAAAGGTCACGAGGTAAATTTTGAACTACTAGACAAGCTGCAGCCCAATCCCCTATTATCACATGTACAATTGTGCTCCCAAGAAGATCAAATCTTCTCCAGCAGTTCGAAGAGCATTTATTTTGGATTTTTGGTAGTTTTGGGAGAAGACCTGACTCTATTGTTTCCTGCAATTCCTTTTCTTCTATATTTATATTAATCTGATCAGCTAAATCTATCATGTTAAAATAGTAATCTCTAGGGTCCTCCGATTTGCCTTGTACTTTAGTTCTGAATTTATATCTCAAATTTCTCATATGGCCGACTGGTAGGAATTCATTTTTGAATTCCCTTAGGCAGTCTTGCCATGAGTTCTCACGATCTTGTACAGCCGTTCTGTATCAAGTTTGGGCCGCGCCCTTCAAATAAATTTTAAAATATTCTCTTTTTAACATCGGATTGCGTCTGCCGCGATATCGTACTGTCTTAATAATTCAATAGCGTCTGTTTTGGATTTGGGGTCAAAATAATCGGGAACCATACAACTGGGTTCTTTTGGCCTAATGCCTACAAAATGGTCGTCGTCAGCCATATCTGTCAATGGTAATTGTTCTGGTGTATTCTGAGCAGTTAATTCTGGTGTTAAACTTAAATTCTGTGTTGGTGTCCAAGTTAATCTTGGCGCCTCTATGATTGCGCTTGTGTTCGTAGCTTGATTTTGTAATTTCTCAAGCTGTGTAATGAAAGTGTTTACGTTTGTTTGATTAAGTGTGTTTATAATTTCGTTATCTTCAGGTACTACAATTCCATGGGCAGATATGTTCTGTATTTCCAAGCTACTTTCTGATTCTAAGCTAGCTTCACCTAATTCATCTATTCCTGATCTTAAAGGACTTGATTCGGGAGTTAATGACGCCTCCGGTCCAAAAACTGTTGTTACGTTTGAAAATTTTAATTGTTTGCTAGTGCCTGTTTTAGGAGTTCTTATCATATTTAATTTTGGACCCGTTAATACTAATTGTGCTTTTAAATTTGGATTTTTTGAGCGTAAATTATAATTGTCTCTGCTTATAATTCATTTTACATTTATTTTAAATTCATCTATAACGCGACATGGACGACAACTAATACATTTTACGAAAGTTACATTTGTAATGTGTTAAAATCAATCAATTATTTTCAGTGTGATCTCTGCTCGCTACTAAAAAAAAAATTTTCCGGCATCTCCACCAATTTTCACGGCTTGGGGGTGTTAGGCTGACATTTAATTATATTCACTGCGGTACCAGTGAGAGATCATGCCTTCAGCAGGGTTTAGGATCATAACTGGAGGTTACACTGAGGTTTTTATGATTCACTTTAACACATAATTGGAATTACATAGTTTTATTTAAATAGTACTTACATGTAGTTCAACACACAATTCATGGTTACACGTTTAATATGGTTTCTATATGACCTGTCTATTCGACCGTTGCACAGAGAATATCCTCTCTGGTTACTTTGGGTGTCTTTTTATATGAACGGATTCGTGGTTAGACAGAGCCACATCCGTTTACGAACGATAATGTGTTCAGTAATTGCTTTACAATTATTTATTGTATTTACAGTATTGAAGTTCTATTATATCACACGGTTCAAATGAAGATTTTAAGTATGATTAGTAACCATAAATTTCTTCTTCTTCGTCACTGCAAATGTTTTTTTTTTTTACTTTCAGATAAACACCCTACAAATAAGAAATTATTTAAAGGGGCATTCACCTTTTGCGGATTCAAAAAATCGATATATTTTTTTTGCAGAATAGGACACTTTGAAGTGTTGACTATAAGTCTCTGAAGCCGTTTTTTTGAAATTCGAGTTGGAAATATGTGAAATTGCGATTTAAACAAAACAAAGTTTTTGCTCAAGCACGGCGTTTTCGCGCGCGTCAGTCTGAAGGTGAAACTTTAAACGCGTTTTTCTCGAAACCATATTTTTTAAGTCGCGCGGTAGAATATCTCGACAACAAATTAACCGATTTAACTCTCGATAAATGCATCTTAAAGGTAATAAAATTCTCCAGGAGTTGATTCTCGACGAAGTGTGTCCGACAGTTGTTAATATTTTTTAAGGCCCGCCAAA
The DNA here is from genome assembly GCA_933228885.1 of Leistus spinibarbis. NCBI lineage: Eukaryota > Metazoa > Arthropoda > Insecta > Coleoptera > Carabidae > Leistus > Leistus spinibarbis. The sequence goes on along the minus strand of OW121792.1, from coordinate 10,869,680 downwards.
GGAGAAAAAAAGTGGCAAAACAAAACTTTTTTCGTACGATGGTCGCCATTTTGCTAATTATGGTCCAAATGGACCACCCGAAAATCAATTCCTAGACAATTTAATATACTTTAAAACCCTTATTTCTTATTTTTTTTCAAACAACTGTGACCAGAGTTATGCTACCGCGCGCCTAAATTGAGCTGCCCACTTTGGACCTGGACATCTTCGCCGGGGCTGAACGTACCCAACTTTAAAAAATATCTTATGAAAGAGAAAAGTTGAATAAATACGATACAAAAAACCGCATGCGAATATCTCGAACGTACCCTGAGAAAAAAAATGTTAAAAAACAGCTTTATTTTGTGCTCAAAAGATGAATGCCCACTTAATACCTCTATAAAATATTTAAATGTTTAATAATTTTTACTTAAAGTCGTTGTTAGTATTTTTTGGTTTATATTTTCTTCTAAGTTTTTTTAACGAGACCAAAGTTTATCACTTGATAACTGCGCTGGAGATGTACTTGTTTTTGATCTATATGGAATATAATAAGTGGTAGTATTCTCCTTTTGAAATAATATCCCAATTTGTTCTGCCAACGCTTTATCCTCAATAATCTGCAATTAATTTTAATAAATAAAATCTATTACTATAGATTTGATCGTTCTATATAAATTTCTCGATTCGTTATAGAATTAAAAGCGATTTAGAAATTTAAATTTTAGTCCCATTCTTCTTGTAATTACATTCCCAATATTTGTTGTTGATAGTAATTCAATTGCTTCTGAAACTATGCCTAAGTTATGTATAAGTATAATAAACTGGTGATTCATTATAGTCTTTATTCCTTCGAAAAGCTAATTCAGCACTTATGTAACATATAATCTAATATTCTCTACGAGAATAGTTAGTCAGTGTATTGTAATGCTAATGAATTGTATTAATTAAACATCAAATAATAAAGTTTTTAAAAAGATATTTTTTAACTGAACTTTTATAAGTGGCGCAGTCGGTAGGATACCGAAAACGTTTTTTCGTCGAAATTAAATAATTGTAATCAATTTGTGTATACGAAATAACCTACAGAGCCAGCAGGGCTGGAGCCAAGGTCTTTCACAACTTCAAGCTAGAATCACTGAACTCCGGTACACAGAGTCCACAGAGCGAGTACCTGTATCGTCAACTAGACGGAAGTCATACCGCCAGCACCAGGTCTACTACCGCCGCACCAGGTCAACTTGCAACCCGCAGAAGAAGATATCATCTTTAAATTCCGCGGTCTACATAGTGATACTGTGAGTTCGCAATATTTGCTACATATTAACGTACTGTACGAATCACTGTTTATTAATCAAACAGATTAACGTGGGATCGAATCACTGTAATAATTTATATTGAAGAAAAATCGTACAATAAATAATCTAATTTTATTCTTATATAATAATAATATTTTTTATTAATTTTTTTATTTATTTAAATCAGAAATGTGTGACCGTACTGGTAAAATAAATTTCGCAGTAAACTCTATTCCAACTTACAATGGAGATCCTAATAAATTAAATAGTTTTATAAATGCCGTAAATTTGGTTCAAAATTTATTTGGTACTTTAAATCCCCCTTTTGATGAATTTGATTAATCAATTTCATTTTTAAATATTCGAAGCAAAATAATAGATAAAGCGTTAAATTGCATAAAAGATTTAGATATTTCAAGCTAGAATGATCTCAAAACATATTTAATGTTAAACTTTAAAGATAAAACCAACTCATCAACAATAATAAATGAATTATTAAAAATTCAACATATTAAAAATCCTTACAAGTTAGTCGAGTTCGAAATTTGTCATGATTACAATACTTACTTATTACTCTGTAAAAGAAAGTAAAACGTACAGGCTAGTAAAAAATTATTTATATAAACAGTAGGTTCATATACATCATTTATATTAAAATCTCTTAAGAATTTTAAATCTCAAAATGGAAAAAATGTCATTACTAAAAAAGTGCCGTGCGAATTATTTTCATTATAGTCTCTTGTTACTCCTGAATGATGACATAATTTTGGACAACATTTTTCTGATTTCAATAAAATATTTTAAATCCCCTTTTGGGTCTCTACGTATTATATTATATTAAAATATATGTTGATAGATATGGCTAAAAACCGTGTTTTAATTAATTTTGTAAATTAAAATGAACTGTCAGTCAAAGGCAGCCAATCACAAGACCGGAATAAGGGTTCCGCGCGTGCCATCTATCGCAAATATGCAAGGACTTTTCGGCAACACTAAATGATATTTTCCCATAATGTCGCTATTCTTTAATTACAAACTAATTAGTTATGGTCGCCCTACTTTAAATACATGAATCTATAGTTGAAGCTTGAGCCTATATTTAAAATATCTGGAGTGGCCTGCACTCAACTTTCTTTTACGTAGTTTTCAATAGATAGATATTAATATACATATATATCCCAAACAAACTGTCCACATATATATATATATATATATATATATATATATATATATATATATATATATATATATATATATATATATATATATATATATAATCTCAAATTATCTTATTATTAAGTGATAACAAAATCTTTTGCTGACCAATATAAAATGAAAATTCAAATTAAATTATTATAACTTAATAATAACTGGATAATTATACCAATTTATAATGGATCTGTATTTGAAGTACTTATCGTATTCACTCTTAAACTGTCAAACTCCACAGTCAAACTCTGAAATTGTTATTTCATTATGTTAGCAAATATATAATATAAATTGATTCTATAATAATTTAACTGCTACAATTTATTCTAATAAGAAATCAATATTTTAATTATTAATTCATACAGATAACTGTCAATGTAATGCTTGTTTGTTTTCAATAAACAAGAAACAAATGATGTAACTCATGGTTGATCTGATTTAAAAATAATAAAATTTGTCACAAGTGTAGGTATCACTATGGCAACGTAAATAAGATATTTGAGTTTTTTCGTAGCAGTTTTCTCATAACTGGTACAATTTATGAAGAAACTTTTCAAACAAAAGTTGTGCGAAATATTATTATCTTTCATTATGAACATAACTATTTTTGCCGTAAGTGTAGCCGTTCTAGTGATATTGAAGATAGAACAAAAAAAAATGTATAGAGTAAACATGCACTACCGGTTTGAATATTCTTTTCAAAATAGGAGGTGCACATCTAGGGCATATACACAAGTCTTAAGTTTGAAGTTTCATAATTTTTCGTTCGACAGTTTTGGCTCTAGAGCGTTCACAGACACACACACACTCACAGAAGTCATTCCGAAAATAGTCACATTCGATTCAGGGAAGGTCAAAACATGTATATCTGTTGAAATCTCGAGTTCGAAATTTTTCATGATTACAATACTTACTTATTACTCTGTAAAAGAAAGTAATAACTCACACCCATCAGCTTTACATTAAGAACAGTAGAAACATGCAAATTTCACCTCTATGTTAAATCCCATAAGAACGAAATTTCAGCTCGGCCGCAATTAAATGAAACCGCCATTTCCGCGTCATCACTTTTGTATTCCATTGCTAGTGCTGCCATCCATAATTACATATTTATTCTTGGGTTGGCGACAGTTCGCGCTGTCAGAATTGTGTATATTTTTAGGTTATTCTAATAACCGCGACGGTATGCATGGAAACCCGGCTTAATAAGTTTATATTTTGGCGGAAAATTTTGACGTATAATCAAATTTAAAAAGGTGTCAGTTGAAGTGTTCTATATTTTGTTAATTTCTTTTAATTTATTATTATTGTTAGAAGTGTCTTAATTTTGAATATTTCTACAAGTAGATCTTGTAATGACAATTTAAGGAATACTGTTTACATATTTAAAAATAGTGCCTACTTTTCGAGTAATAGCAAGGTAAGTGAGGTTATGAACCATTATTATTTTGATTGTTACTTTAATAACCCTTGTTATCCGGTGATTATCGAATCCGGCGAATGTACTCTCCGCTTACTATATAAAATATGTGATGTATGTAATGAAGTAAACTTATTTATAAACACTGATTTTAGAGGAGATAAAATGTTAAACAACAATAATGAATGCAATTATTTTATTGAATATTTTTGATAATTTTTTATGACCATTGGGTTGACAATTTGAAATATTATTGATATAAAAAGTTTTACAATTTTTTGTAATGATTTTGATATTCTCAAAAAAAAAGTTTTACCGTTTTGCAAATACGTTCTTTCAATAAGAAACTTATTTTTAAAATAAGAAATATATATATATATATATATATATATATATATATATATATATATATATATCTTGTTTTTGAAATTTTAAACAGGAAAAAGTCACTAACTTACTATGACACGTTGGATTAATAGCTACTATTTACTTTTTGCCAATTCATTATTTTTTGTTGGAGATATTTTCAAAACCCTATTCTATAAGAATTTTGACGCCCGTTAACTTGGCAGTAGTGATGAAACGATTAGCACTTTTGCGATTACGATTTCTCCTAACAATAATCGTACGATTACCTACTTTTACTTTCTTTTACAGAGTAATAAGTAAGTATTGTAATCATGAAAAATTTCGAACTCGAGATTTCAACGGATATACATGTTTTGACCTTCCCTGAATCGAATGTGACTATTTTCGGCATGACGTCTGTGTGTGTGTGTGTGTGTGTGTGTGTGTGTGTGTCTGTGAACGCTCTAGGGCCAAAACTGTCGAACGAAAAATTATGAAACTTCAAACTTAAGACTTGTGTATACCCTAGATGTTCACCTCCTATTTTTGAAAAGAATATTCAAACCGGTAGTTCATGTTTACTCTATACATTTTTTGTTCTATCTCCAATATCACTAGAACGGCTACACTTACGGCAAAAATAGTAATATTCATAATGAAAGATAATAATATTTCGCACAACTTTTGTTTGAAAAGTTTCTTCATAAATTGGGTCAAACTGTCGATGATGGGCCTCACGTCCAAAATGGATGAAACTTTGTGGAAAAATCCGCAAAAAAATTAGGATTATGGGAAAAATAATCGCATGTGGGGGAAACCCTTGGATGACCTTGACATGTAAATACACACCCACGCACATACCCCCCCTCCACATACCCCCCTTCCACATACCCCCCTCCACATACCCCCCTCCACATACCCCCCACACACACACACATATACACACACACTCTTAGGTACACACAGTTGGATTGTAATTAATAAATAGCTATAAAAACAAATTAATTAATTTCAAGGTCATCCAAGGGTTTCCCCCACATGCGATTATTTTTCCCTTAATCCTAATTTTTTTGCGGATTTTTCCACAAAGTTTCATCCATTTTGGACGTGAGGCCCATCATCGACAGTTTCACCATAAATGGTACCAGTTATAAGATAACTGCTACAAAAAAAATATCTTATTTACCATTACTTATTGCCATGGTGATACCTACAATTGTGACAAATTTTATTATTTTTAAATCAGATCAACCATGAGTTACATCATTTGTTTCTTGTTTATTGAAAACAAACAAGCATTACATTGACAGTTATCTGTATGAATTAATAATTAAAATATCTGGAGTGGCCTGCACTCAACTTTCTTTTACGTAGTTTTCAATAGATAGATATTAATATACATATATATATATATATATATATATATATATATATATATATATATATATATATATAATATAATGAAAATAATTGAATAATTATACCAATTTATAATGGATCTGAATTTGAAGTACTTATCATATTCACTCTTAAACAGTCAAATTTCACAGTAAAACTCTGAAATTGTTATTTAATTATGTCAGCAAATATATAATATAAATTGATTCTATAATAATTTACCTGATACAATTTATTCTAATAAGAAATCAATATTTTAAATATTAACTGTCAATGTAATGCTTGTTTGTTTTCAATAAACAATAAACAAATGATGTAACTCATGGTTGATTCGTTTTAAAAATAATAAAATTTGTCACAAGTGTAGGTATCACCATGGCAACGTAAATAAGATATTTGAGTTTTTTCGTAGAAGTTAACTCATAACTGGTACAATTTATGAAGAAACTTTTCAAACAAAAGTTGTGCGAAATATTATTATCTTTCATTATGAACATAACTATATTTGCCGTAAGTGCAGCCGTTCTAGTGATATTGGAGATAGAACATAAAATGTATAGAGTAAACATGAACTACCGGTTTGAATATTCTTTTCAAAAATAGGAGGTGCACATCTAGGGTATATACAAGTCTTAAGTTTCATAATTTTTCGTTCGACAGTTTTGGCCCTTGAGCGTTCACAAACACACACACACAGACAGTCATTTGTTTCTTGTTTATTGAAAACAAACAACCATTACTTTGACAGTTATCTGTATGAATTAATATTTAAAATATTGATTTCTTATTAGAATAAATTGTATCAGGTAAATTATTATAGAATCAATTTATATTATATATTTGCTGACATAATTAATTAACAATTTCAGAGTTTTACTGTGAAATTTGACTGTTTAAGAGTGAATATGATAAGTACTTCAAATTCAGATCCATTATAAATTGGTATAATTATTCAATTATTTTCATTATATTATATATATATATATATATATATATATATATATATATATATATATATATATATATATATATGTATATTAATATCTATCTATTGAAAACTACGTAAAAGAAAGTTGAGTGCAGGCCACTCCAGATATTTTAAATAAAACATTACAAAGAATAAAGTAAAGTGCTTTATTATGCAGTAAAATATAAATATAACAAAATTGACCATATGCATTACAAAGTTAAATAATAATAATAAATTACAAATTAATATTCATAATTAACAACGGGTAAGTTTTTGTTTAGAAAACAAAGTGTTTTCAAATTATTAGGACTCATTCGGTTTCTTTGATTATATTAAATGAGTCGAAAACAGTCGCTCAGATGAAACACTAGAAGGTTTATATGACAAATACTTTAAAGCCAGCTTTTTAAGGCGTGGGTAACATTAGTTTTACTTCCAGTATAGAATCGGGTCTGAAGTATGAGTTGTGTTGGGTGATTTTAGGTGCGCGTCAGTCTCTTCTGTAGGAAAATAAATATTTAAATTGATTTATTAATAAAATCAATAAACGGTGTTTGTTACTTACCCACAAAATTAACAATGGTTCGTCCACTTCAGTGTCATCGATAATTTCTTGACAAATGCTCCAAATACCACTAGACGTAGAAGGTTTACTTGGCGAAGTACTAATTTGGTGTTTGCTTGATTCTCCAACGCCAAAAATTAAATATAAAAGTTTTTTTTACTTTTCCAGCATGCACTCTAAATACCCTTGTCTTGTACCTGGGATCTAATGCAGTTGCCATAATATAACTATTATTATCTTCAATATTGCCAAATCGGAAAAGATACTTCTTTGCTTAGATCCTTTGCCATAATCTTGACATCCTCGTTACTCATCTTATCACTTTTAATTCTATCTAGAATTTGGAAAAGGCTGCTAACACGCGGAATGACTTCGGACAGCATTGCTCTATCCTTACATAATGTTTTAGTAACATCTTCAAAATACGTCAAAATATTCAGTACTTGTTCCATCATAATCCATTGTTGTTAAGATCATCTAGACAATTAAGTTTTGGAAGTACAATTTGAATGGCGACACTCTGTTCATATAATTTTCGAAGCATATGATACGTGTTGAGGTTGAGGTTCATTATATGTTTCTTTTGTTCATAGCAACTGTAGAGTGACTAAAATGTCCTACCATTTCTCTTGCAGTTTTCATCATGTCTTTGACCCTTTTCTGTTCGAGTGTATGCACCATGCAAGGGATATGTTTAAAACCGAGTTGTTTGACAGAATTTAAGATGCTTTGAGCATTATCTGTAGTAATTGCTTGAACCTTGTCAGTAATTCCCCATTCTGGGAACGCCATATTTAAATTGTGAGCTATATTCTCAGTACAGTGGTTTTCACCTTCAAAGGGGAGCACTTCTCGGTAGAAATTTTTAACTCATAGCTTACACCATGTGCAGTGAAACTGATAAAATAATTGGTTTGTGAGGATGCGTCACTAGACCAGATATCTGCTGTTACAGATAAATATGGAATATTTTTTAACTCTGATTGAACTTTGTCTTTAATTCGTGTATACATGTCAGGTAAAATAGTCTGTGCTATATGGGTCCTTTATTTACATGATCCAAGGGTTCCATATCGAGACATAATTTTTTTTCGCGTAATAGTGGACATTTGAAAAAAGAACACCTATTTTTTGCCCCCTTTTTTTGACCGAAAAGGAAACTATATATCAAAAAAACAAACCCCTACGTACAACTGAAGTCAATTTTATAAGCTTCAAGTTTAATCAAAAGAAAAAAATATCTGATGTTAATTGTAGCGTGGGCGTCCAGCCCCATAACAAACAAGATTTGGTACGCGTAAAACGCACCAACGCGCAGAGCTCACCCTTTGGTAAAATATACGTTGCGAGCAGTGGTTTTTAATTATTATGGCCTTTTGGTTAACAATTTGAAAATATGTTATAGGTGTAAAAAGTCTTACATTTAATTTTAGATTATATTGATAAAAAAAAAAAAAAGTTCATACTTTAAAATTCAAAATTATAATATTTAATCATTTTTTTCGGGCCTTGGATTAACAAAATGAAAAAATCTTACAGATATAAAATATCTTAACATTTTTAGTAAAATTTTTAAGTGTAATAATTATTTTTATAAGGGCAGTATTAAGGGGGGCTCAAAATTTTGGGGCCCTATAACTCGGGAAGTATACGGGCGATTGGATTTATACTGCGAGCGGATTCAAATGGGATGCCAAATAATATGTGTACCAAATTTGGAGTGAATCGCTTCGGTACCTTCAGAGGAGTAGAGGGCACAAATTTTGTCTTACGAGCGACCGAGCGAGCGACGACTAACATCCAAGTATATAAGTTATATACATTTTCGGAATCAGGGCGACGAGACGAACTCTTTTTCTTAATGAAATTTTTTGATCCGAGAATGCTACAGACACACGACCGAATGCTTTAGCCTCTTCGGTACTACGTACGGCGAGCTAAAAACAGGGTTTCGAGAGAAAGTCTTCAACTTCTGCGCCGCAGCGTTTGGTGTCGTGTCGTCCTGTTCGATTTGCAGGACAAAGTCGTTTTCTTTTGTCCTGTCTTTGTCGTTTAGGGGTTAATCTACTACCTTTTCGATCCATTTTCACTTCAAAATCACACTAAAAATATTATGAATGACCATTGTCAGCAATGTGCGCGTCAAAGGAAAATGCGGTGTACCTTCGTTATTTGTACGAATTTCAGCATAATATTTTAGGGAAATATTCTAAAAGATGCATTCTTTAAAATCTGATAATGGAACATAATGGAAAATCAAATTCAAGTTTGCAAGTGCAACAGAGGTAAAAACATTGAAACAAGCACTGCGTCACGGAAGCTAACACGCGGCTAACTGACTCTACTATCAAAATAATCATTAGCGGAATGGTACAAATTTGGTCTTACGAGCGAGCGAGCGAAGGAGCGACGACTAACATTCAAGTACATGAGTTATAAATATTTTTGGAACCAGGCCGACGAGACAATCACTTTATGTTAAGGACATTTTTTTATACGAGAATGCTACAGACACACGAACGATTGCTTTAGCTTCTTCGGTACTTCGTACGGTGAACTAAAAACTACGGCATTTTTAGCTCGCCGCACGAAGTACAGAAGAAGCTAGTTTGATACAAAGATATATTTCGTGTTGTTTCTAAAATAAATATATATTATTTGTTTATGTTTGTAACATACATTTTGGGGGAAAATAAAACATCTGGGGTTTAAATTAATTTGTCATCTTTTATTATCAACGACCTCTGGGAAACCGTCTATTTCTTCACTGAGAACCGGGTAGTCTGTCGCCGTACCCAGAAGCACGGTGTACAGACTGATATTGGCGTCCGAGCAAACAAACTACCGAAAGAAAGCGTCACAATATATACCAAATTTGTACCCTCTAATCCTCGAAAGTTACCAATGCGATTTGAACCAAATTTGATACACGTATTATTTGGTATCCCATTTGAATTCGCTCGCAGTATAAATCCAATCGCCCCTATACTTCCCGAGTTATAGAACCACAAAATTTGGAGAACCCCCCTTAATTCAGCACTTATAAAAATAATCAAAACACTCAAAGTTTTACAGGAAATTCTAAGATATTTTATGAAAACAAGATTATTTTTTATATTGGTAACCCAATGGTCATGAAAAAATTATTATTTTTAAATGTGCATTTTTTTTTTTTTAGTTTATAAAAAGTCTACAAATCAGTTACATTTTTATATCTATAACATTTTTTCATTTTTCAGATTTTAAGCGCGGTAACCATAAGAAATGTAAAAAATAATATAAAGTTAATCTAGTCAGCAATAGATTGCACTAATCATATTGTTATGCTCGCTACTTGTACACACTTCGGCTATGCTGGTTGAACAAACATCAGCATTTTGCAAGGATCCATTATGATATTAGATGACTCTTCATTTTATTATTTTTCGTGCTTATGGAACCATGAAACAAAGTACTTTTCAAAAATTAGTGTTTGTAAATATGTTTTCGAACAGAACGCATAGGTGCGTTTTACCCAAACTTGTTTTTTTTTTTGCAAATTGTGAATCCATAATAATTAAAGACAAATATTTATAAATAAGGCGAATTGAAGGCATAGGTGGGTTGTACCTAAGCTTGTTTTTTTACTGTTGTAGAATATAGATATTTTCAGTTCGCCGTACAAAGTTGTACAGAAGAACTAAAGCATTCGCTCGTGTGTCTGTAGCATTCTCAGATCAAAATATTTCTTTAACAAAAAGTGTTTGTCTCGTCCTTGTAGAAAGTTACAAGTTAACGTGCAACAAAATAGACATCTCCTAATCTGAGACACATGTTCATGTATTAGTTACGCAACTAAGTTGCCTGTAGCCTCGGTTTTACAATTTGTCAATGTGTTTCTGAACTATTCGCGAACATGTTGTAAAATGTCAAACGGGCTTTATATTTGTGATTTCAAGCCTAGTTTAGAAGTGTGTTAAAAATATTCTAAGTTTTATTTTGCATTGTAGCGCAAGTAACAAAAAAGAAATATCCAATGGAGTTATCAACAAGTGATGCTTCCAAATTATTGGTCGAGCTTTCATGCGGACAAATGTACGAAACATATTTTCTTGGCGGTAATGACGACCATGTCAACGTACGAAACGTGTCCACGTATCCACAGGGCATCGTCCAGGACTTTCCCCATAAATTTTTTAACCTCGAAATATCGACATTAACCGTTATTTTGGCAAAAGGCGCAGAATTGTGCACAAACCAGGTAAGAGTTTTACTAAACTTTTTGTTACAACTTCGGGTATGCAATAAGCGTAAAGGAAAATTAGTTCGCGAGGTAAACTAGCGAAACACTAACTTCGGCGAATATTATCACCTAAGGATAGAATTACGTCAAGGGCAAGGTTAAAAATAAATGTAATGCATATTTTCGAATCAGTAGAAATCAGTTTGATCAACTTTTGTCCATTATCAAGGAAGACATTGGAATGAATGGACTGAACCAGGAACGTCAACTCAATTATTATTGAGCTTGCAGTAAAAATCTCAACGGAATCTTTTGTTGCTTATTATATACTATCAGCACTCCTAAAAATGTAATTTAAAAGAAAATAGTTTCCTTGAAATTACCATTAACTTAAACTTGTTTAAACTATACGCTATTGGTAAACATCTGAGTTTTATTTTGTTTATATTTCTTGAAGGTTTTATGGAATTCTTTTTTCTTTCAAAATATGTCTTATGCTATGCTGAATAAGTCCTGAAATTTTGAACAACGCACTATTGTTATTAAACAAGTTTAACTTGTTCAAACTATAAGCTATTGGCAAACATCTGAGTTTTTTTTTTCATGCTTCCTGAAGGTTTTATGGATTTCTTTCAAAATGTGTTTTATGATATGCTGAATATGACCTGAAATTTTGAACAACGCACTATTGTTATTAAACAAGTATTAACTTGTTGAAGCTATAGGCTATTGACAATCTTATTAGTTTTATTTTTTCCATACATCCTGAACGTGTCATGGAATTTGTTTTTCTTTCAAAATATGTTTTATGATATCCTTAATAAAACCTGAAATTTTGAACCACGCAATATTGTTATTAAACAAATGTTACTTGATTAAACTAAAAGCTATTAACTCTAGCAACCGATTCGTGAGAGCGTTTAACCAAGGCAAAACCTTCATTCAATTCATTTTTCTTAATTAATAAACTATATATAAATAAAACAGAACTATATAGTCACGTTAGTTACTTGTTGTTTGATCATTTAGACATTTTTATTGAAGGGTGCTAAAGTTACAAATTGCAAAACGAATAAAAGTGCATATTACTTATGCATTTCAATTTTTTTCTTTAAAAAACTACGAGGGGCGTTCAATAAGTTCTCGGTATTGGTATGAAGGAATATAGGAACATAAATCTCATTAAGGGATCAGGTAAGTATGCTCATTATTAGTATAAATATGAAGTTTCAAGACAATCGGACTACCAGTTTCAATTCAGTCGTTGTATTGTACGAGCAAGATGAGCGATATTTTAAAAATGAAGAATTTTGAACACAGAGCTGTGATAAAATTCTTCACCAAGCAAGGGAAAATACAAAATATAATTCACGAAGAAATGTTGGCGGTTTATGGAGATTCTGCTCCTTCGTTATCAACTGTCCAAAAGTAGTCTAGTGAATTTAAGAGAGTTAGAGAGAGCCGACGAGCGCTCGGAGCGGCCCATAGGCGTCAGTTCCGAAGAAAATGTGAAATATATCGAGAACCTGGTGTTGGACGATGGCCAAATAAAAGTGAAAAAAGCAACAGAATTAACCAACCTTTCCAATGGATCAGTTTTCACAATTTTACATGAGCGTCTTGGTGTCACAAATATTAGCATATATTACTTAAAAAGCGAGCTGAACGCATAGGCTGCCGCGTGACGCCTATGTGAATCTTATATCCCCCCCCCCCAATGGGCGAAGCTAAAATCTTGAGTCTTATGGTGTATGTTTGACCTTGGAGTGACATATTTTTAAAATTCAACTGTAGGCAAGAAATTCGTCTTTTTGCATACATTTGTATCTGAATTATTGATGCCCATGACCTCTGCATTGTTTCGTCGCGTTTTGTCTGATTATGAAATTCATTTGCGCGAAATTATCAATTTTTTTATTATTTTCCAATTTTTCTAATTATTTCTGAAGTCTTCTCCACAAAATTGAATTGATGAGAACACTAATCACTTTATCTTTTATTATTTTTGATTAATTATCCCAGAAATTGAAGAAAAAGTATTTGTTGTTAAAAATTCCACTATGAAACTTTTTATAACAGATAGGTTCCTAGTTTGTAGTTTATTTTCCATTCTTGAAAAAAAAAAACACTATATTACATCACTAAAATTTGCACAATTTTGCGGAGCACATTTTTTACACGTTATACTTAACATACAATTAATTTGTGATTCATTTACCCCAAAGGCACATTATTAAATTAATTATATACATATTTAAATATTCATAAAACTTTAGTATCGCACAATAAATGCATGCTATTGTAATTTTACCTGCAACTCCTGGGCAACGTAATGTCGTATATATTTTTTTAGAAAATATACTGCAACATTTTTACCGTGAAATAGGAATGATGTCCATAATTGTGCTCTAATTAATCATAATTGTAAGCGTATTTACTCCAGTATACAATATAACAATTTATGAATTCCCACAGGTTGCACGAAGACCCATTATTGTGTCAAACATATGCTTGGAGCACTACGAATCTTTGAAGCAGAAAGCATTAAGTCATTTGTATTTTGCGGTATGTGACGCTACATTTTGTGAAAATATTAAACGAATAAAAAAAGTCGATGTGATCTCAGTCAGCACAGATGGATACTGGTGCCAGCGGGCTAACAAAATAAGCGTAATATCAGTATCTACCAACATAGCAACATATCTATTTGATATCAAAATATCAGGCAGACGACATTTTGACATGGGATTGAAGGAGATTCTAGAGTCGGAGGATATCCTAAAAATAGTATACGGAGGCAGGCAATTGGCCTATACTTTATTTTCTGCCTATAAAATTAGGATCAATAATGTATATGACTGCCTTACCACAGATATTAGTATTAATCGCCGACGAAATACCAGCAACGACTTATCAAGAATTCGCCCATTTCCTCTTTGTGTCAAGGATTACTTTAAACTACCGCCGTCCGCTATACCTAGTTACCAAGTATAACGTTAAATAATACATTGTCTCCGTTCCATCTATAAATCAGACATATAGTGATGTTATAAATCATATCGAAATACTGAGTAACTTGACCATCAGCATATTCTTAAAATATGACATATATATATTTGTATGAGAAAATAAGGTGCTATGAAAAATAATACAATTGTTTTATGAAAGTTTGCATGCAAAGATAATCTAATATGTTATTTCTGATATTTTATAAGTCGGTAATCTGGTCTCTCTGTTGCACTCGTCGTACACCAATGTATTCTTCTTTATATTTTCCTTTATATACCACAGTTTCTTATAACTTTATCTAGAGCCAATCGCCTATCTAGTACTAGTTATTTTATTGTTTATCAATCAAAGCCCATAGGTACACATCATCGGAATATTTGGAGTTGTGCGAGTATTTATATTTACTAACTTTTCACATTCTGACTGAACTGATCTGCGTAATAAAAATGAACAAATCATTATATTACCAGATTGCCGCTATATGAGAATACGCAAAATCATATAAAATTAATTAATTGGGTTTTTTTGATTAGTAAAGTCAAAATTTTGGATTGGTAAAGGAAAACAAGCATAGGTGCAGGCACCAATGCCTTAACTTCGTCCTATTATCTATTATTTATAACTACTTTATTTAGTAATAATTATTTGTAGTGAATGAAAAATGCAATGGCAATAGACGTTTAGCTTGGATAATTATTTAATAAATATTCTTTTCAATTTGGAGATTGGTGACATTGTTATTTACAAAAGGAGATCGCTGTTTTTGTTATAAACAATCAAGGATATTTCTGTGTTTGATTTATACAGAGAAAAGGAAAATTATTTAATATTGAAACACTATATAAGTTTTATTCCCATTTTTTATTATTCATAATCTATCAAGTGATATGCAACAGTTAAATTATAAAGATTAGGTATATTAAAAAAATACAGTCTGTATAAAAACCTCAGTGGTTGAAAAATTAAACATTCGCCGAATAAAAAATGTAGTAAGCTACAGGCGTTGGTGCCTGCACTTGTGTTTGTTTTTCTTTTCTTGTCCAAAAATTTGATTTTATTGCACAAAGAATCACAATTAATTACTAACTTAGTCAAGAATATCCTTAAATAATTTTAAATTTAACACCTATTAGAAATATTGATAATATAACTTTTTTTTTCAAACATTGCATTAGTGTACCTAAGATATTTAGCGGCTTCATTATGTTTCATGACTTATAGACGGAACACAGTATTATGGTGAAATATTCCTGAGGTTGAAAAAATGTCGATAGCTATTACTTTTATGACATGAGTATTTACATTGTATTAAATATTTAAGGTACTCATTTAATAAAAAATAACATCTAAGTAATACATTAAACAATATCAACTAATTTATGACTTATGTTCATCCTCAGGTTAATTATACAATAATTATTAATAAATGTAATTTATTTTATTTGTAGTGCAAACCTATTAATATGCAAGAACGGCCTTTAACCGATTCTGTAAAGATAGATTTGGCACTAAAGTCCGCATATCTGTTCACTATGCGACTCCTTATGGATAATATCATCAACGAAGACCACAAGATTTCGGTTAACTGTATTTCAAACAGTTTAAGATTAAAATGTGACGAGCAGGTGCGCAACTCAATGATCTATGAAATACCTGAGGAATTTTTAAAACTATATATAGATGATAACGAAAAGGAACCACAAGAAGGGGTTGCAGTCATTCTAAAACAATCAGTATATGTATCAAGCATACCGGATAATTCAAATTAGCCATGATGATTTTGCTATCGTAAAGTAGTTGTATTTACTACTTTTTTTTTAAATTTTATACATTATTATTATTCTATACAAACTTAGCAATAAGTATTTTCGTTTTAAAGAAATGTGCTCAATAAAAAATATGAACATAAATTCCACATTTTTTATTTAATTATAAGAAGATAATGAACCTTGTCATAAATTATACAGAGCATAAATAAATTAGGGTAACCACTGAAGAGTAAGAATTCTCGAATAAAGGTAACTTAATCCTATACATTTTTAATTCAATTTATAATGTAAAACAAGCATTGGTGCAGGCAGTGGCGTTCCTAGGGTATGTGCCGCCCATGTACGAGAATAATTTTTAGCCCCCCTATTGATTAAATTTATTGAAAAAACTAAATGTAGGCCGGGCGCCCTCGGGTCGGAGCGGCCCTGGGTGCAAGTACAAATGCCTTTAGCTCGCCGTATTTACTATTCAGTTAATGATTTAATTATTTTATTTATATAGAAAATATTTTATAACCACTGATGATATCTGGAATCTAAGCATGCGCAATAAATATTTGCCGCTGGTTGCCGCCCTGGTGCGAACGCCAAACATATTTAGCAGGAGATTTCGGCCATTTTGCAAGTTGCCGCGATACCGCGCGTCGGTCCAAATGCACCATTAGACTATTTTGTAATTTTCTTTATATATTTTTTTTAAGGCAGTAATAATCATTATTGCATCATGAGCTGCAGGTCATACAAGTCATGTTAATGAAATTATGTCTATAATTGAGGAACTTAAAGAAGCAAATATATTTGAATAATATTTAATAAATTAAGCATTTTAAAGATGACTGTGGATAAGTTTGGTAGACAATTACGACCGCATGGCTTAAAACATAAACATAGTTTAACAATAAACAATGTGGGTGAATTTGAAGCAACAGATCACCGAATAGTATATATTGCCGAACCAAGTGATGTTGCAAATAAAGGTTATATTGATTTATACATTAATGAATTGAGACAGAAATCATTAGATATGTTAAATGAAGATGGACAATAAGTTTACAGTGTGAAAATGAGAATAATTACACATGTGGTTTATCCCTCAAGTAAATATAACGCTGCTAATAAGAAATATGTTGATATCAGTATAAACCAAAATAAAACTAGTTTAAATGAATATATTAATAAAAACAAACTTATGATTGATGATTTAATTAAATCAAACAAAAGTCATAAAGATTTGCAAGCTGAGTATGATTTTAAAACTAAAGCTCTTGCTAAGAAAATTTATGATATTGTTGAGCATAAATACCTTTAATGATTGAGTCTACTTGCGTTAATATTGTTAATGAAAATTCACATAAATTAAAAAACGATATAGTTCCACTGGTTTCGAATATTTTCCACACTTTTACCAAAAACCGCGCAATTTATAAGTTTATAGAAATTCTTTTCAAATTATGTTCTAGCAAGTTTTCTAAAATTTGTATTCTTATCAATGTATTTCTTCATGAAATAAGATTGTTGAAATCTTATTCCACGATGACCTTTAGTTAATGTCATACCCAGTTCTAAAGCTTGTTTCAAATATCTATCATGGATAATAAATTTCTTTTTATCATACAAAGTTGTAAGTAATTCTTTTAATTTTAACCCGGGTGTTGCTTTCTGCTCAGGACATAGTGGTAAGTCTATATCTTTATCATGTAAGCGTTGGCGATATTCCAAATCAACTTCAAATATATAACCATCGGAACCATTTTCAGGGATTACATTAAAGTCAAGTCGATTAATGTCTTCATCAGTCAACCAGTCAAAACTACCGTGGGGTAAACATTGAGTCATAGCCCAACCGTATAAATTACAAGCATCAAAATATATTAGATATTTTTCAGGGGTTGTTAGATCGTATATTGCTTGATGTGGACGTGTTGGCTCAGGGGTGGAAATCATGTAGTGGTTGTTGGCTTTAGCATACCGGTTACAACACCGAGTAATGCATCCACGTATGCCTGGTACAAATTAATTTTGTTAATACTTTATTAAAATCAAACTTACCAGTAGTTGTATAGTAATGAGCAGAATCCAGAGTGTACGATTTTAGGCAAATGTCTCTAAAATTTTCAAAAACATCTGCCAATAGGAGAACATCGGTTTGAAGATTTAACTCTATATAATCTCCAAGTGTTTCATGTTTGAATGAATCCCAGACAATCTGCGCAATATTCACTTTATAGCCAATCACTGATATTAATACGTGTGTGATTACATACATGCATAAATGCATACGTGCATACATGCATACGTGCATACATACATACATATATACATGCATACATACATACATACAACTTACTTACATAGAACTTACATACATACAGACACACAAACATACATACATACATACATGCATGCATTATATTGACATATGACTCATGTAACAACATCGCCTTTGCATATAAGGAAGTAAATAATAAAACAGGTTTATTAAAATATATCAATATTCTTTAATGAGAAACGTGAACTGTACAATACATACACTATACACAATACAAAGTACAGAAATACTAAGGTATATATTTTACTATTCTTATGTAATTTAAACAATATACTAGCAACTATCAAACAAAAAACGTTTTTTTTTGCAGAAAATGGCACCATAGAATACATGTTCATAACTATTTATATTATTAAACAAGTTTCCCAGATATGTTTAAACAATTTATATATATATATATATATATATATATATATATATATATATATATATATATATATATATATACAAATATATATATATATATATATATATATATATATATATATATATATATATATATATATAAATATATACAAATATATATATATATATATATATATATATATATATAGGCTAAGTAGCATGGCTTTTACTTCCAAAACAACGGAACTCCCAAACAAAATTCCATCCCCGAATTTACCCAAGCTAGTATGAAGGCATCATTTTGGGGTTTAAGCACTATATTACTCGCCTATCTTTCTACATTAAAAAAAATCGTATAAAAATATATGAAACTTTCCTAGATAACGCGGAGAGTATGGCTAGGTCACCACTAAACGGACATACTCGTATATCATCAACGAGTCATCTAAATCTAATTTTTTATGTTAGATTATAAAAGCGTATAAAATTCTCTGTAGCTTATACCAATATTTAGTGTAAATAGTTAATATTTGACAAAATGGCGGCCAAAAAAATTCTTTCGAGTATTTTTTTCAATATATATATATATATATATATATATATATATATATATATATATATATATATATATATATATATATATATATGCATACTGGTTAACTTTAATATTTTTCACGGTCAGTATGTGGCATAATCTAGGGTAAGCTTCGCTAGTAGTCTGATCATCTTAACCCCAAAAGGAAACACTAAAAACGTAGTATACAAAGAGGTGTTAGGCAAATATGACCTGTTTACTAATTTCTATTACGATTTCAATTTCTATTTATTTCGAGATCACACGGACGAAGTCGCGGATGAAAATTTAGTAAAATATATAGTTGACTATAAAAACAATATTTTTAAAATTATCGAGTGATGCATAAGTTAATTGATAAAATTATACCATGATTATCTTACATTGATTTGAATAGTAATTAAATTAAAAATATATCGTCAAACAGGTTTATTTGAACTTGCTCAGTGAAAATTATATGCAACATTACACATATGTAATTAGAACTTTAAAATAATACCTCCATATAGGCCAGTCAGTAGGTGTTTTTGTCTTACAAAATGTGGCGTAGAAATGATTTAGAGATATGTTGTTCAAATAGTGACCCTGATGAAAAATACATGTTTTCGACCTTGGAAGGAGTGCGCGCGCGCCGCCATCTTGAATGAAAGGTACAATAAATAGGTTTTTAAGAAATAACTGGACAACAGATGATTACATGAGAAAATCTGTTTGGTAAAAAGTTGAAGCTAATAAAATTTCCCACAGTTGTATACATTTTTAGCGTAAGTCTAATTAGGTACGAAATACAGCGGCGAAAAGATGAAATTTCGCTAAAAGAATTGTCAAACTACATTTTTTATTAGTAAATTCTATAAGTAATTAAATATTATATTATTTAATATAAAATAATATATGTGCATTTTGTAATCATGTGGCAATTTTGCAAATACCCTGAATTTAATAACAACCGGAGTGCACTCTGTATACACTCTTGCCTACTTATTTAAGATTTAGAACGTACCCCTGTTAGATATACTACTAACAATTATACCTGCGTCAACACAAAACGAAAGAGATATTTCTATTTCAGGATATTTTTTAACTAAATATAGATCCCGATTTGTCAGCCGAACAATGAATGCTTTGTGATTTTAATTAATTATTTTAGTAATAAATCTACATGTTAAATATTATTTATTAATATTTAACTTCTTATAATAACTGTGTTATTTAATATATAAGCATAAAGTTTGAAATACATATATATATATATATATATATATATATATATATATATATATATATATATATATATATATATATATATCCATAAAACCGATGGATATCATCCGGTTGAATGATCAAACAATTATCAATAAATTTGACATAATTTTGACCACTGGGAAAAGTGTGTCAAAAGCTTGAATTACTTTATCCAAGTTTCATGAAAAAATATAATGTAAACTAGTTAAAAGCTCATCAGAGTTTGTATACTAGATTCTTTTTACAAATTTAACGCAATCTTATTTATCTTACAAGTTTGATTATTTGGCATGCTCACTAACCACTATTGTGAAAGGTACCAACCTCGGAACTAAATACGCGCAGACGCACATTTCGTTTTTATTCTGTTGGTAGAACTGTTTTTGAGTAGGAACATCTTTACTGTACACTTTACTTTACTATTTTGTATCCAAGTTTCATACTTTTGAGAAACTTGTACTACTTTTTAGGATGAATAAAATAGAATGTAATTCAAGCTTAACATTATTCTATAATTATACTACAGTCACTGGTATATTTGCATTATGTCCTATTTACACTTAGTTACATTATTACAACTTATTTACTAACCAATTTGCCCTCCCATGCTTCGTCTTCCAATTTTGCTTTTAATTTCTTCATTGCTATAAATCGCAAATGTGATTTCAAAACAAAACAATAAATATGTCAAGGTTTTCTGGTATCGGTCCTCATAATGTATGCCGAACGTATTCCCACATTTAGATATAAGCACACAACCTCCCACCTTAAGCACTACGTATGCTTAATACTAAATTTATAATAATTGATTAATATATGTGAATATATATTATTATTTTATTTTTACATTTAGTTGAATTATACATTAATTTCAAAACATAAATAATATTACATTGCTAAATTTTACACCAAATAAATTTACGCTTGTTCGTTTAAAAGCGAAACTGCGGCGTAAACGAATGGCTACATTAACTAGATTTTATAATAAAAAATAGAAGTTGAATTTAAAAAATACCGTCTTCTGTGAACATTTTGTTTGTTTGATTAAATTGAGCAACCAACTAGTTTCTACCTGTTTACTTCTAGTTGGATCAGTGATTTACAAACATTTTTGCTCGTAACCCAAATTTTTAATACATAGTAACAATATTTCATGCTATTATTATAATATATAACGCACCAGTTGATTTAAATGGACCCGAATTTAATATTTATTCATTTTAGAAATTTGGAACTAGATTTTGAATATTTTTCACTAGAATTAAGGTTTATTCATAGCTATGAAGTTAAACGAATTTATAATTAGTACTTATGTTTATACATCACAGCGAGTGGCTTCAAACAGTAGCAATTTTACTGACCTTAATTAAAATTGCGCATAATTTATTATAAAGAGATATCTATACAAACAGTTGAACAGGGGTCTAATGATATTAACATATATACCGTGCTCGTTTCTACGTATAATTTGATTAGTATTCATTTCGCAAAAATGTAACCAATCATTTCAATATCAATTATACTAACAGCCGTGTTGTAAAACAAAGAAGTGCATAGTCTAGCTTTATTTACATGCTTTGTAATTGTTACTAATTTTAAGTGGAAGGTTTAAATTATGAACGATTTTGTTAAATTAAGTGTTATGTTGGGCACTTATTTGGTGTATCAATTTTGCGTTGCATTTACACATCTTTCTGACGATTTGGTTAGCATGTTGTTTAGAATATAAAGTGTGCGACTGGAAAACAAATGTTCTCGCCAACAATGAAAATACATTTTTTAATTAAAATTAATGTTACTTACAGAAAGTGGAACACAAACAAACACATCTAATGATTGTATTAAAAATATAACGTAATTCAACTTTATACTTTAATGCAAACTTTAAAGCCTACAGAAGCCGGTAATTTATTCTAAAAAGGATGGCGCTTCGTTACATTACGAACAGTGCATGTGCATTATGAGGACGAAAAACAGAAGCTACTGTAAACATTTACCTCGTGCATCTTTGAGAATTTGGATTTCTTTGGCCCGTTCCTCTTTTGCGTTTGTTAGTTTTATGCCCAAAGCTCCGGTTACCATGCGGCGAGCCGTTTGTGGGCATGTTTGGGGTCTGACAGCATTTGGGACCATTGCATTTGGGTATCGTTTCACTTTACTTTTTGACTGTTTTGATGCTTCAGCGATTGGTCTTACTTTGATTAGGGGATGCTTCATTTTTATCACTTCATTCGCTACCGAAACACAGGTTCATTATAGATTATAGTCATATTCGGATGGGCAAGAGCATGTTACGTCTCAAACACGTGCTACTGTTACATGTGATTAAATGTACCCTAGGTTAAATTGTGAAATTAGGACATTTATAGTATATTCCGAAATATATATATATATATATATATATATATATATATATATATATATATATATATATTTATATATATATATATATATATATATATATATATATATATATATGGGTATACTATATATATATATATATATATATATATATATATATATATATATATATATATATATATATATATAGGTATACTATATATATATATATATATATATATATATATATATATATATATATATATATATATATATATAGGTATACTATATATATATATATATATATATATATATATATAGGTATACTATATATATATATATATATATATATATATATATATATATATATATATATATATATATAGGTATACTATATATATATATATATATATATATATATATATATATATATATATATATATATACATTGAACTCGAGATTTTAACGTCTTTAATTGGCACAAAATCGATTATGACGTGTCTAAGATCGCTCTAGAGCAAAAATTGTTGAAGGTGATAATTTATTTTTTATTTTAACAGGTAATTGTGCTTTATTCTTGCTACTTTTTGCAAGTGGAAATTTCTGATAAGTTTTAATTTTTTTTTTTTTCGTAAAATATACCGTTTATTGGGATATCGTTATTACTTTCTTTTACGAAATAATTACCCAAAAAAACGATCTCGAGATATCAACGGATATACACGTTTTCACCTTCCCTGAATCGAATGTGACTATTTTCGGAATGACGCGTTTGTGTGTGAACATTCTAGAGGCGAAACTGTCGAACGTAAAATTGTGAAACTTCAAACTTAAGGCTTGTGTATGGTCTAGATGTGCAATTCCTATTTTTGAAAAGAATATTCAAACCGGAAGTGCATGTTTGCTATATGCATTTTTTGTTTTATCTCCAATATCACTAGAACGGCTGCACTTATGATAATAATAGTTTATAATGCAAGATATTAATATTTCGCACAACTCTTGTTTGAAAAGTTTCTTTAAAAAATGTACCAGTCACGAGAAAATCGCTATGGAAAATATTTATATTCTTATTTATATTTTTCTTATAGTTATCGTATTACTTATACCTGAAAAAAATTGACAAATAAATAAAGTTTGTCATTCTGCGCTGTTTAACGCAAATAGATCGACTGAGAAGGTGAATTTTAAAGAATCAGCATCTTTGTTTCATATTGAAGATACAATATTTGATAACATAATAAAATAATAACCTAATTTCAGGGTATTACTTTGGAGTATTGGTATTTTTTGACAGTTTGTTTGGAATATATATTTCTAGCGAAAACTACGTAAAAGAAAGTTCTGTGGTTGGCCACAACCGATTTTTTAATAAATCCCGACACGTTATTACTCCTTTAACAGTGCTTAGGGTTGAGTGAGACAAAACGTCTACATGAATATCAGAAAAAAGAGTTGTTTGCAGCAGTTGAGTTGCTTGTTTAGCCGTTTTCGTTTCAAGCAACAGAACATCTTTAATTTTTTTTAGAGACTTAACTTCACCAACAAGACTATACAACTGATTGCTAACTTCTAGATTGCAAACAGTAACTGCGCCATCATAGTGAATTTTTCGCATACTAGACGAAGCTGGTGGTTTTTAAGTGTATGTAAGAAAAAATAATTGAGATATGTCTCTTGTCTTGTCTCTGTTGGTGTCTCAAGTGCTTTAAATCTGAATTATTTCAAAATGATAATGTCTTGTGCTGCATACAAATGCACAGGGTAATATATAAAAGGTGAATCTACATCATTTCAAGTGTAAACATAGTTTGTTGCATGTATAGTGATATGCCACCTGAATATTTTGTTTCCTTCAGATTAAAAAATTAGGAAACAATGAATAATTGCCACAATAAGAGACTTACAAAAAGTATACATTTTCGAAATCAGTAGGTTAATTATAATAAATAATTAAAAATCCTACCATATTTTAATTATTCATTATTTCAAAAATTAAATTAAAAAAAAACATTGTAAAAATGCCACAAATATGAATAAGTTCCATCATTTCAAAAATAATAATCATTTCTATTTAACCCTCTGACGGCAAAGCATCTCTTATTCGCTTTGGGTTGAGCGCGTACTAGGAGGTGTTCAGATGTCTAGCGACAGTGCCGTATAATGCTTCTATTTCTCGAGTTTATGTAAGATACCACATGTTATCAACTTTTACAGATTATATTTGGTCCTGCTCTGCGTATAGGAGCACGTGCGCGACCCTGGGCTGTGAGAGAGAAGACATCTACTACGCATTGAAAAGGTGGGGATTTTACGCATACATAGAAAACTCACAACGATAATTTCAATCCACTTTGCCGTCAGAGGGTTAATAATATAATAATACATGTAATAAAGCTCTTTACTTTTATTTAAAAATAAGTATCTACCTCATTTATTAAAATTTTCCGTAATAAAATAAACTAATAATAAGTGCATTAAAGAAATTACAACTAATGTCGTTATAAAACGTAAATGGGATTCTCTTTCATTTTAAAAGAAATTTTTAAGTAAATGTCAATGGTTTTTTCATTACATAAGTCTACATTATAAGACGCATTTTAAAAATTCAATTTGTTTTTAAAAGTAAAAGTAGAACATTCTTATACTAAATACCTGCATATCCAGAGTTAAAGACGCCAAGCGCATGTGTTTCATCAACCCATTTAATGCTATAGTTCGTCATTTTTAGAGAGTCAAATATGGCAAGAAGATCACGTGTTTGAAATTCTTCGGGGAAATTATAGATTTCAATCACATGCGACAGGTCTCCTTCTCCTTCTAACGTCTCGTTGTTTGGCTGGTCGTCTATATTACTTTCATTTGTGGGGTGTATTTTCTTCGGATATTTCGATTTACTTTTCTACATTGGGAAATGCATTAAATTAGAAAAAAAACATAAGTACCAATGCTTTCAGCTCATCGTATAATCTATTTGTAGAAAACATTTTTTAGCTCGCTCTAGGTAATACAGAATAGTTAAAGCATTCAGCCGTGAGCCTGTAACATTCTCGGATAAATAAATGGCCTTAAAATAATTATTATCCCGTCGCC
Organism: Leistus spinibarbis; assembly: GCA_933228885.1. Classification (NCBI taxonomy): domain Eukaryota; kingdom Metazoa; phylum Arthropoda; class Insecta; order Coleoptera; family Carabidae; genus Leistus; species Leistus spinibarbis. Next base: position 10,843,567 of record OW121792.1, on the reverse strand, counting down.
CTAAATCCAAAAATATATATAACTAAAATCTTTGGAAGCAAGTCATCGCTTGCTCGCTCGTAAAACCAAAATGTTTGCCCTCTGCTCCTTTAAAGGTACCGCAGTGATTTGAACCAAATGTGCTACACATATTTTTTGGTATCCCATTTGAATACTTTCACAGCTTAAATCCTATCGCCGTTATACTTCCGAAGTTATAGAAGCTTAAAATTTGGTATCCCCCTTAATACCGCCCTTACGAAAAACTCAACATTTTACAAAATAATTTAAAGATGATTTGTCTACCAAATTTCTTCACATTGTCCACCGATTTTCAATTTTATTTTTTTAAATTATTTTTCATACATTTCTCCAGGACTATTGTGAACCCATTCGGACTATTTTTCTAGCCCTCACACGCAATTTTAGGGTCAAAAATGATGTCTTTTTCAACATCTTTTTCAAAACTGCACAATTTTCTCAATTGTCCATATTTTTCTTACATAATAGTCCAATCCCTAGTTTTAAGTGTCTACTTTAATTTTTATTTATTTTTTATTTAGATCATCTTAAATCGAGATATCACAACCCCCGTTTTTTTCAATACGCTTACTTCAACGCCATCTTTATAAATGAAAATTATTAGTTAAAAAAAACAAATTTATGTACTTGAAGGATGTATAACTAAGATGCAAAAAAAAAATTATTCCATATATAATAAAGTTTTAAAGATTTTTTTTTTTTTTAAATATAATTGAATGAATTTAAAAAAAAATCAAATTGTGAACCCAAAGGCCATGATAATTAAAAATAGTTATTCTTAAATTTAAAATATTATATGTATTGTATGCGCGGAATGGTAGGGATCCTTATTTAAGACAGTTTAGTACGCTCTGCGATGCTTTGAATAATTCGACGAGCTGAAGGCATAGGTGCCTGTAGATATGTTTGTTTATCCACTGAATTTCTTTTTTAATAAAGAACCCCATATATTATCAATGATTTTTGAGTAGGATAAAAACGATAATGAACGCAATTGTTATTGATCGATAGCAGCAAAAGGTACTGCCTTTTCATATGAACGCTCAACTTAATGTTTTAAATTTGAAAATATTTTTTGTAATTCCTTTTTTTTTGTTTTTGGGTTTACAATCTAAACAAGCCTTATTAACGTAATATTTTCTAACTATTATATTAATGCCCTTTTCACACACTTTTAAATTTTGAGTACATAATTAGTAAAGAATAATTAGTGCTAATTGGTGCCCTAAAAATTATTATAAAAACCATGGGAAAGGAAATTGAAAAAAAAACCTGCAACTTACAATATTTTATAACATTTCTTTACTAACGAAATTTAAAATATGTGAACACTAATGGTAAGAAATTAAGATAAAAATATAAATTCTCTGGAAATTATATTTCTTGAAATATTTAATTTCGAAATCCTGAAAACATGTGGTCACGATATTCTTATACTTATTATTATTCTTTACTAAGAACGTAATAAAAATGTAAAATTAGTACTACCATACCAACTTCACGCTGTCAATATTTAAACAATTAATAATTGCGAAACGGTGTTAGATTGACCAATTTTGTTAATTATTGTGATTATTTCAAGAATCTTTGTAGACAAAATATATCTTAAAATATTTTGTAATTTTTTCGGTATTTCCAAAAATTTGTCACAGGGTCGTATAAAATGGGGCTCCATTTTCATTGCAGGTGTATAAGGGCTATTGGATTTAAATTGCGACGGGAAATTTTTGGACATTGAAATTATATGTATCTATACCAAATTTTATTAAAATCCGCTCAGTACCTTCACAAAAAATGCGTCCACAAAGTTTGTCTTACTAGCAAGCGACATATAAGTTATACACGTTGGCGAAATCAGGTCGACGAAACCAGAGTTTATTGTTAAGAAAATATTTTCATCCAAGAATGTTACAAACCCACGACCGAACACTATGGCTTTCTTGTAATACTGTTATTCCGCATGAACATATTAATATAACCCTGCGTTAGTACACTGACTAACTGACTACACACTAACACTAACCAAATGAAACAGTTAATTTTGTAAGAAACATAACACTACTATTTTGAGTTCCTCAGTTTTCACCTAAAGAACATCTAACTATATATAAGAAAAGACAAACTAAAACTATTTAAATTAAAAAGAAATATTGAAAGAACCCCGCAGAATCCTTATGGAAATTGGCTCCCAGTCGAATTGGCTGAATTTTTAGTATTTTAGTCAACCAAAAATCAAAAAGAAATAAGTGTACCAACAAGGGTTCAATTGGTTAACCCTAGATTACTGGTCATTAGTAAATATTATTATCTACAACTTCTTTCTAATGCAGTTTTTTTTTTTTGATTTCCACAAATTCTTTTCTGAAATCGTAAAATTTACGATATATACTCCTGTATTTAAGTTGGTAAATCTAATCCAATAATCTAGATTTAAATATATATGTATATATGTGCGATACTTGATCAGTAAAAAATAATAATATGGAAGAGATGACACAGCACATTGCAACACACACATATATATATATATATATATATATATATATATATATATATATATATATATATATATATATATATATATATATATATATATATATATACATTTTTTTAAAGTTATAATTTAAGGCAATTCTTTCCCTTCTACACTTCAACAAAAAATATGGTTACGTTTTCCGTTATAAGTCACGATCTGCACAGACCGTTCGCTTAATACAAAATTGCACAGTGATCACATGACATGCACAGCACAGTATTTGCACGGCACAGAATAACCGAATGCACCTAATATATGGAAGGCAGATAACAAAAAAATAGACTAGATCAGGACGCTCAATGTGTGTTGATCGCGCTTTATAATGCAAAGAAAAAACTATTTAAATAAAAATTCAAATCGAGGTGGAACAGCTGCCATTTTTTGTCCATATCGGCGGACACCCATGCACAAAGCAATAAATTAAAATGATTTAATCGACGCTTAGCGTTAAATGTAGTTGCTGCAACTGATTATGAAACTTACATAAATTATATTATCAATGCTTTTTTCTTCGCTTAATAAATCTTCCCAATTATCCACTGCAGCCTCGACATCGGATTCGTTGCTAATATCAAAGCCATTCGTTTTATTTTTTTTACACTCTGTATCACCGATTTCCGAATTTTGGTCAGTGATTATTAACATATCTGATTTATTAAGTAAATGTTTCATTATTCGTTTATTACGTCGATTAATTTCCTCGCTAGCACGGACCATTTCCGCTTGATCGGTATCACACTTTCGGTCGGTTTTCTTACTATTGTCGATAATGCAAACGTTTAAGTTCACGTTTTTAACTGTCTGTTCCTGTTCGGCGTGCACGCCAATTTGTGTTTGATATCTAGTTTCTAGTTCTTTGACCTCGCTATTAGTACTTTCTTTGCAAGTTTTACTCTTGATTTCTTTTGTTGAATCATCCATTTGAAAATTATTACATGATAATGTACTTTGTGAACAAGGTTCGACTGATACATTCGAAATTTTTGATATTTCTAAATCATCGACCGCTCTATTCAAACTTCTTGTAGTTTTTGCATCATTTTCGTTATCTAGGTTGAATTTGTTGTCCGTTATATTAACAGTGGTTATTTTTGAAATATCTTCAAAAATATTAATTTTCAAACTAATTTCAGCTGACGAATTTGTATTATTTATTGCCTTTTCATTATTTTCTAGTGTCAAATTTGATATATTACTTTTAAACATATCCGGTATAGTTCTTAATTCCGCAACATGATCGGCTACTAATTTCGAAGAATCCTTCGATAAAGTTGATTTAATTTCGGGAGCCATTTTTGGTACTTCGATTTTCAAATTCGCAAAATCCCTCAAAATACTTTCGGCGCCTATAAAAAGTTCGGATATCAAATCCGGGTAATTCGATAGATTTACATCAGGATAATTGTCCAACAACCAATCCATCAAATTTGTTCCAGCAGGACTATTTTTAATTAATATATCCGGAATACTTGCTACATTTGTACAATTTGCGAGTAACAAATCTAAAATTTGCTTATTTTTGGAACAATATTCAGATAAAGAATCCGAAGTATTTCTAACTTTAGAATTATTTTCGTTAGTTACATTCGGAATATCATTACTTATTTTAAATGGTTCTTCTGATTTATTATAACTATGTGAACAATGTTTGGCTGTTAAATTCGATATTTCTAGTTTTCCTTCATTTAATTGTTGACTATAGTTTTTATTAGAATCGTGTATCACAGGTTTTGGTTTATTTTTTAGTTCATCTTTACATATATTACAAATATTTTTCGAATATGGCAATTTTTCAGTTCCACTTTTATCATACTTATAAGATAAGAAGCAATTACTACAAGGGATGTATTTTGGTTTCCTATTTTGGTTTTTCCCATTATCGGACTTTTCGTTCAAAATTTGGTCTTCACTACTTAGTCGCCCCAAAATAAGATCATTGTGTTGATTTGAATTCACGCTAGTTGATTGTTCCTTCATCGACTCCATTTCATTTTTGAAGCGCTCCAAAATTAAGCTATTATTTTGACTTGAAATAACTTCAGATTGTACTTTTGGTTTGACGGTATTTTTATTATTTGTTTGCGCAACATGTTGAATGCTATAGAGAATAAAACAAATTAAATAATAAACTACCACGGAAATATATCGTTATCACAGAGTTTCATTTGGAAATATATTTAAAATGATTATGTAAGTAAAATGGTGTGTCAGTTATGTGGCGTAAATTCGACCGTTGGACGTCACTCACGGAATAAGCTTGGTGCGTTTTATATACTGCGTACATTCATTTGGATTGCTATTTACCCAAAACGAGTGATCCACTCAATAATTACTTCAAAATACAAACCTGCGCAATGTTTTGTTATGATAGAACATAGTGGTATAAGATATATTATTTTTCTTACGCAGTGAAAACATGCATGGTAAACACTATATTTATGGTTGAAAATATGTATCATATATATATATATATATATATATATATATATATATATATATATATATATATATATATATATATATATATATATATATATAAAAGTTGAAGATATTGAAATTTCTTCTTTTTTCGAAAATTGTACCATATATTGAAAAATTGCTTTTGAACCATGTTACTCTAGTTCCAATACATATTGATATAGTTTTATAGTAATCGTAGGACAAAGGCTATAGCCGGCGATAAAGAGTTAAAACTAGCGTAAGAAAATGGTCATGTTAAAAATAATATGCCATATATAACGGCTATAGCTGACGGAGGATAGTCAAAGCGTAGTTACGGTCATGGATATAATGCGCTATCGGGCGTGCCTTGTATTATTGGTGAAATGACAAAAAAGCTATTATATTTCGGTGTAAAAAATATATTTTGTTCATTATGCGTCTATACAAATACAAAGATAATTACACCAAAAAAGCACAAGTGTTTTAAAAACTATAGTGGGTCATCAACAAATTATAATCAACGATTTTCTTTACTTTCTTTTACGAAGTAATAAGTAAGTAATTGTAATCATGAAAAATTTCGAACTCGAGATTTCACCGGTTACACATGTTTGTGCACGCTCTAGATCCAAAACTGTCGAACATAAAATTGTGAAACTTCATACTTAAGAATTGTAATTGTCTATATGTGCACCTCCGAGTTTGAAAAGTATATTGAAACCGGAAGTGCATGCTTACATTTCTTGATCTCCAATATCCCTAGAACGGCTGCACTTATGGCAAAAATAATGAAAGATATTAATTTTTCTCACAAATTTTGTTTGAAAAGTTTCTTTAAAAAATGTACCAGTTACAAGAAAACTGCTACAGAAAATCTTAAACATCATATTTATGTTGCCAAGAATTTGCATATAGTTCAACCAATCATATGATCTGTGCCTGATAATATGACAGGGAAACAAAATAGAATCAAATAATCAATTAGATAAATTACATTTCAGAGTACTCCTGTGGAGTATTGGTTGGTTTGACAGATTGTTTGGAATATATATATATATATATATATATATATATATATATATATATATATATATAGAGAGAGAGAGAGAGAGTAATTTACAATAATAAATGAAATTATTATTGTTCCAATTTAATCTGTTATGATGCTGTGAGGGTATTATCTGATGAATAGTTTTTAGCTCGCCGTACGAACTACCGAAGAAGCTAAAGCATTCGGTCGTGTGTCTGTAGCATTCTCAGATCAAAAAATTTCACTAACAAAAAGTGTTTGTCTCGTCGCCCTGACTTTAAAAATGTATATAACTTATATACTTGGATGTTAGTCGTCGCTCGCTCGCTCGGTATCTCGTAAGACCAAATATGTGCCCTCTACTTCTCTGAAGGCACAAGAGCGATTGATACCAAATTTGGTATACATATTACTCAGCATCCCATTTGAATCCGCTCGCAGTTTAAATCCAATCGCTCGTATATTTCCCGAGTTATAGGGCCCCAAAATTTGGAGCCCACCTTAATACTGCCCTTATATAAATAATTGAAACACTCAAAAATTCTACTAATAATTCTAAGATATTTTATCTCTACGAGATATTTTCATATGGTTAACCCAAAGCCCGAAAAAAATTATTAAATATTATAATTTGGAATTTCAAAATATGCACAATTTTTTTTTATCAATTTAATCTACTAAAAATTATAAGACTTTTATATTTATAACATTTTTTCAAATTGTTAACCAAAAGGCCATAGTAATTAAAAACCACTGCTCGCAACGCATATCTTATCTAAAGGCTCTACGCGTTGGTGCGTTTTACGCGTACCAAATCTTGTATGATATGTATTGCTGCTTCGAGATACACAGAACTGAAAGTAATTATTTACTTTCAGTTCTGTGTATAACCGTTATCGGTTATATGGTCGAATGAATAAAGCTGTATTCAAATCTACCGCACTAACAAGGGTGTCTGTCTTGCTATATCTATTTAATTCGTCAGGTGTTGTTCGCTGCAATGGAGAATTTATTCCAACGACTCGAACAACACCAACCAAAATACTTTGCTGAGTTGAGACAAGTTCTCCCAGGGTAACGCCCAGTGCCCGTCAGGTTTCATAAACTGTCATAAAACAGTCGATGTCTGTGTATAGTAGACCTCATTCGCCTTTTTCGATAATCACCGCATAACTAGAGTTATAAAAGACCCTTTGGCTTGCCAGGGATGTACTATATATTTTTTTAAATATCAATATACTTCATGTATAATAAATAAGAAATACAAAAAGTTATTTTAGAAATATATCTAAAAAATTGTAAAGATAATAAAGCCATTTACAAAATACATTTTCTCGAAGAATATCATAATTTAAGAAAAAAATAATATAATGGAATACATCCCTGTCAAGGCAACGGGCCGACCGCCTAGACCCTAGCCATTGTTACTTTTATAACTCTCGTTATCCGGTGATTATCGAATCCGGCGAATGTATTATAGCTAGTAGCTAATTTATCCAACTTTGTTTCGGTGAGAAATGAGATGTATTGTATGACATATTTGTTTAACTCATAACTCATAATTTCATACATTGTAGTTTGGTTTGAATCGCATAAAAATTATGTTCCACAAATTAACAACTATTGTTCTGAAATTTGATAAAATATGTTCATTCAATTGACTGTTATCGAAACTGCCTTTCATAAACGTATGTTCAATAAATTAACTATAAAGTTAAAGGATTCTATATTTTTTTATTCCGTTATCCTGTATACTTCCTGTCCTGTGCGACTTTAGATAAAAGAATTATGATTTATATTACTCATCCAGTTCGTTATATATAAGTGACGAAAACAACCAATGTCGGTTTTTGTCTGAAATGAAATTGTTTGAAACTTTGGTAGATACACTGCTATGTAAAATTACTATGATTGTCGAGGGACATGATTTGACCAATGATTATCATTGTAAAATTTGTTTACCGTGTACGAGCATGCAACACAGGGTACAATCAAGCAAAACCATATACACCGGTGATACTGCATGAAGTGCTGTAAAGTAGTGTCATCAACCCAGTGAACTATGTATATAGTTCATTGTGTCAACCATTATAATTATCATAAATATCTTTGTTACATCTGACTAATTGAATTAAAAATTCAATTTCATTCACCGTCCAAATTTCATTCGTTTAAATTTTTTTAATATAAAATTTACTGTCATTTACAAATTCAAATATAAATGCCTCTCCAAACTACAATCGCTATCGTGTGTCCTTGAAAATTCCTTGTTAGAATTTCAAACTGCATGATGCAAACTTTAAGTTCGCTGATATTGAAGTTCGTTAGACGCTCACACCAGATATATAATTCGTTAGTGCTGCCATCTATAATTACATATTTATTATTGGGTTGGCAACAGTTCGCGCTGTCAAATATATTTATTTTTGAGGTTATTCAATGTTTCGATTAATTGATTTTGTATTTATATATAAATAAAAACAAATTTGTGTCTTAATATCATATATTAACATATTTGGCACCTTTAAATACATAGATAAACGCGTTAAATAATTCCTTTTAAAATCTGACAATTAGCAGGTTTACGTAACTCTGCCCAAAGAAAAAGCATGATTTTTGTGAATTTTTCTTCTCAAATTGGGTAAATGATATCACCTTCTTTATCGAGCTTTTTATTGGAGCTTTGCTCACTTTCACGCATTTCCATCAATAATAAATATTTTTTGTAGCCCGCCAACGTCAAGAAAATCTTTTTTCGAACAGCCGCCATTTTGTCAATTATCGACCAACTGACCTCAACGTGATCAAAGCTCCAAATAATCTAGTCTAGTTTATGATTTTCAAACCAGATTTCATTAAAGATGTGAGGAGGTGCTCCGTGTGCACGCAGTTCAATAAAATAAAATAAATTAGTCGAAATATGAAAAAACAACATGCAAAAAACTCGCAGTTGATATCATTTACCCAATCCGAGAAAAAAATCACGGAAAACATGCTTTCTTAGGACAGTTACGTGAACCTCCCCTTAACACGTTCGCTGCGCATGACTCTCATGAGACTCGCCGGTCTCCTTAGCCCAGTGCGCATGACTCTTATAGGGCACAGAGATATAGGTTCCTTGTATACGGCAGTTAGATATTAGCATATGGGATGAGACGAAACGTGAACGGTAGCAGCGAACGTGAACATGCGCAAACACACTAGCACTTCAAGTCAGCCTCACTTCAACATCTTATCTTAAAGTCTTGGTGTGAAAAGGGCATGACAGTACTTACTCGCGCATGTTCGAAAACGATTGATGCAGTGTGAGCATATGCATACATTTCAATATGTTGGTATTTTGCATGAAAGTGCTTGATCGATAGCACTTGATCAGTGTGATCATTAAACCAAAAACATTATTATCTATTAAGCATTTTGCGTGAGTTTAGTGAAGTTGTAAAGCTACATTTTGTAAGAGCAGGGGTGCGCCAGGAGCATACTGCGCCTGTGTGCAAAAATGTTGATGGCGCCCTATTTATTAAAAACATTTGTATAAAAAATAATATTCGTACATTATACATAGGTGATACGTGACCCAACCACTATAGGTTCGGACGCTTGCATTTTTCGTTCTCTAGTAGCATTTGCAGGACTTCCACAGCAATTTTGTATACAAAATATCTGGAGTGCCCTGCACTCAACTTTCTTTTACGCAGTTTTCACTAGATATTTTTATATATATATATTACCAAAACAAGCTGTCAAACTAAACAATACTCTACAGAAATATTCTGCAATGTCATTTATCTAATTGTGTTTATTTTGTTTTCCTGTCAAAATAACAGATGAGCCGATTTTATAAGCTACATGCGAATCCATGGCAACGTAAACAAGATATTTATAATGTTTCGTAGCATTTTTCTTGCAACTGGTACATTTTTTGAAGAAATGTTTCAAACAAAAGTTGTGCAAAATATTAATATCTTTCATTGTAAACTTAACTATATTTGCCGTAAGTGCAGCCGTCCTAGTGATATTGGAGATAGAACAAAAAATGTATAGAGTAAACATGCACTTCCGGTTTGAATAATCTTTTCAAAAATAGGAGGTGCACATCTAGGGCATATACAAGTCTTAAGTTTGAAATTTCATAATTGTTCATTCGACAGTTTTGGCCCTACAGCGTTCACAGGCACACACACAGACGTCATTCCGAAAATAGTCAGATTCGATTCAGGGAAGGTCAAAACATGTATATCCGTTGAAATCTCGAGTTCGAAATTTTTCATGATTACAAGACTTACTTATTACTTCGTAAAAGAAAGTAAAAAGTGAAATAGTGTTGCTTTTAAAGGATAAAAGTGAAATAAGTGACTGAAAAAAGATAAAAAAGTGAATAATAGTGAATAAAATATTCATTTTGTAGACGCCATTTTGTCCTTAGACAGATTTTGAGGCCAGATTCGTAATCTGCGACCCCAAAAACCTTGTGTTATCAAATTTCAGGCAATTGATTAAATTAATAAAAGAGTTATACATATTCTAATTAAGAGTGTATTAAAAAAAACTAGAGGGGCCTGCACTCAACTTTCTTTTACGTAGTTTTTACACAAATCATAATATGATTGATTAAACTATATGCAAATACATGGTAACATAAATAAAATAATTAAGATTTTCCGTAGCAGTTTTCTCCTAACTGGTACATTATTTGAAGCAACTATTAAAACAAAAATTGTGTGATATATTAATATCTATCATTATGAATGATATTGGAAATAAAACAAAAAATGCATAGAGTAAACATACACTTCCGGTTTCTTAAGTTTGAGGTGTCACAATTTTAACGTTTCACAGTATTTGTTCAAGAGCATTCACAGACAGACACACACACACAGAAAATAGTCACATTCAAGGTCAAAACGTGTATATCCGTTGAAATCTTGAGTTCGAAATTTTTCATGATTACAAGAATTATTTATTACTTCGTAAAAGAAAGTAGAAACACATATTTGCTAATTGACAAATAAAAGAACTTTTCTAAAATCTTTTGCCGAAAAAAAAAATGTTAAAAATCGGTTTTGAGTCAACGAAGTTAGAACATAGACGAATTTTTGCGTCTTTAATACTTTTCTGACATTTATGACATGAATACAGTGAATAAAATTTTAAAATAGTGATTATAAGTGATCAATTTCGGAAAAAGTGAATAAAAGTGGAAATAGTGAATGCGTGGAAGCCCTGCATTTGTGAAGTACATAATAAATTTAAATTGAAATCGGTTGTGGCCAACACAGAACTTGCTTTTACGTTTTAGTAGTAGACTTCTTTTTTTTTTTTTTTTTGACGAAATTTTTCGAACATTGAGGAATGGACTATATTTTCGTTCCATTAAGCCTGTTCTACATTATACAAGTTTCATACTAGAAACTAGTAGTTTTAATACTAGAATCTAGTATGAAACTTGGGTAATGTAAATTAGACAAAATCACATCAAACTTTGTGTACTAGATACTTTTTATAAACTAGGTCTGGTCCTATTTTTCATCCAAGTTCGATACTATTTTGGTAGATACCAACCTTAAAACAACTTACAGGCTTTGACGTTTAATAAAATTTATATTTGTTGTCACAAGGCATAATCAAAACGTTAATTAATTTATATGAAATTCAACCAGTGTTGTATAAGGTATAATCTTATAATAAAAATAAGAGTTATATATTTATGATATTTTGTATTATCACAACAAAATTAATTCTCTGCACTTAACCTCCAAATGTCAAATTTATAAAAATTTGTTGTAAACATTGGCAGAACTGTTTTAGACAAAGAACACGAATATCTCTATTTACATCACACTATACTTTACTATTTTGTATCCAAATTTCATACTAGATTCTAGTATTAAAACTTGTACTAGTTTCTAGTATGAAACTTGTGTAATGTAGAACAGGCTTTATTCAAATGTAGCATCACAATATTTCAATTTTGTCAAAGCTAATCATTTCTAAGCAAGTATATATTAAGAATCAATAAAAAAATTAAATTGCTTAGGCTTTTTATATCGACTTGCAAATCATTATTTTGTAGAAGTGAACTACAATACATAAATACGTATTCGTTATAGAAATACAGGATATAGAAAATATAAAATCACTTGCTTGTAATATGTTCGTTTTAATTTTTTTTTTACATTTATTTTGACACAAACAAAGACATACCAGGAACAACTTACTATATTATAAAATAAGTTAAAATATTTTAATCGCGATTATTTTTTTGAGAATGGTACCATTTACGAGAAAAGTTTGATATAAAAGTTGTTTAAAATTATAGTATTTTGAGTTTTTATATCTATAAGTTTTTCTATAAATGCAGCCATTACCAAGATACATAGTTAAAAAATGACACGAGTAAACGAGCACTTCCGCTTGAAATATCCTTTTCAATTAGGTTTTCTATTCTGGGGTACACAAATCTTAAATTCAAAAAATCAGAAATCCATTTAAGTTCGATCAACTGGCTTGGTCAGCGATTCTGCAATCATTTCTTCGGTGCCAGTCCAGATCACTTTTACTAATTTACGGTTGACTGCGTCCCGGATGAAATGATGGCGTACATCAATATGTTTTGTGCGCGCATGATAGACGCTGTTCTTTAACAAGTCTACTGCGCCTTTTTTATCGCACAAGATGCTTGTTGGCCCGTTAGCTATTTGCAGTCCAAGTTCGATGAGGCCTCGACGTAGCCAGATGGCTTCGGTACACGCGCCCGTCAATGCCATGTATTCTGCCTCAGTTGTGGACAGTGCTGGGGTCGGTTGCTTCTTGGAATTCCATGAGATTGCCGCTCCGACCAAACAAAACACATAGCCAGTAAAAGAACGTCGATCATTAACGCAATTCGCATAGTCAACATCAGCGTAACCGACGAGCGTCGAATTTCCAGCTTTGGAGAAAACAAGTTTTACGTTCGTCGTTCCTCGCAGATACCTCATTACGCGTTTAGTTGCTGTCCAGTGCGGCATTCCAGGGTTGGCACAGTACTGGCTGAGCATGCTCACCGCATGAGCTATGTCAGGTCGTGTTGCCAATGCCGCGTACAACATTTTTCCAATGGCAGATCGATATGGAATTTCCCTCATTTCACTTTTCTCTAATTCGCTCACAGGGACCATCAACTTCGATAAAATACAGCTTTTATCGATGGGAGTTACGACCGGCTTGCTGCCGTGCATGTTGAATTCCCGTAAAAGGTCCTCGATGTAAGTTGACTGGTCCAAGGTGATGGTACACTTCTCATGATCTCGCAAAATTCGAATGCCGAGGATGAAATGAGCTTCACCAAGGTTCGTCATTTCAAAATTCTCCTTGCAACCAAAGTTTCGCTTTGATATCGTTGGAGAATATTAGCAAGTCGTCCACATACACCGTGACAATCAGAATTTCAGCATTAACTATTCGGTAATATACGCACACATGAAAGGTTGCGCATTTTAATCCGATGCTACGTAACATGCCATCTAATTTGGCATACCAGGTTCTTCCTGCTTGTTTTAAACCATAAAGTGCTTTGTTAAGTTTACAAACGTAAATTGCACCGTTCAGGCTCCTTTTCTCAAATCCGTTCGGCTGACGCATGTAAATGTCCTCTTCATCCCCGTTTAAATAGGCGGTAACGACATCCATTTGGTTAATTTCCCAATCATAAATTGCTGCCAACGCGATGAGTAGGCGTAAAGTCGTGTATTTCACCACTGGCGCAAACGTTTCTTGGTAATCTATGCCATCTATCTGAAAACAACCTTGGATTACGAGTAGGGCCTTATACCTAACAATAGAGCCTTCTGAGTTTCTCTTTATTTTGAAAACCCATTTGCTACCTATTGCTTTTCGGCGTTCTGGTAATTCGACTAATTCGTACGTGTTGTTTTTAATTATTGAGTCGTACTCTTCTTGAATTGAATTTTTCCACTTCCCTGCGTCTGGGCTGTTTAACGCTTCCTTGAGCGATTGTGGATCGGTTTTTCGGTGTTCGATATCTTTCTTATTGAATTCAATCAGAGCGTAGTCATCCAGGGTGACCAAAGAGAAACGCTCATTATGCTCGTCGAAATCTGGAGACTCCGATGCGAAATTTGCATACTTGTCGTACCCATAACGTACTGGCGGTCCACAGCTTCGCGGGGGGTTATGTCTCACGATCTGTGGCTGCCTATCGTTTACTTGGACTACTAGAACTACGTTTTCAGGAGCGTTGATTTGAATTTCGGGTGGTGTATCTGCGACGTCTACAACTTGAATTTCGGATGGTGGATCTGCGACGTCCAAAACGGTGACATCTGCTTCCGCCCTCTCTGGCCCACGGCCACATAAGATGTTTGCAATTGGATCATCTGGTACTGCTATGACGGTTTCGACAATGGCAGGTGTAGAAGTATTGACTTCCACAAGGAATGATCCTGTATCTTCGTTCGATAGCAAGTATTTTTCGATTTGACTTGCTTCGAACTTTCGCGACGTCGTCAAATTCGACCGTTAACTAATCTTCGTGCAGTTTTGACATGGACATAAGGTTTTCTTTTAAGTCCGGCACGAATAAAACTTTGTTTAGGTTGAATGACGCAACTCGCCCGTTGATCGAGACCGGCAAAATTGCCTCTCCAACCCCGCTCGACTGCAAACATCCGTTCCCAGTTTGAATTGTTCGGGGAACTTCTCTTTGAAAATTCTTGAACCAATCGATATGTGCTGTCATGTGACTGGTAGCTCCGGAATCAATATACCAATCACTTTTTCCATTCGAACCGTCAACGTGGATATGCGCAGACACAAGATTTTCTCCTAAACTACTGCCGTCCACCTCATGAACGTGCGCAGACTTGAGATTCTCTGCTTTTCTGCTGCCATCTACGACATGGATGTGCGCAGATTCGGCCGATTTGCCGCCATCCCTCCTTTTGCTGGAGTTCTTTTGCCAGCAGTTCGCCTCTTTGTGTCCCTGCCGTTTGCAGAAATTACACTTTCCGACGAAACGTCTCTTTTTTTCCTTAATCAGGTGCGCGGATTCACCTCTTGCCATCTCCTTATCTACTTCTTGCAGTAACTTCGTGACAACAAGATCAGTTGTGACACTTTGCCCACAGTTTTCAAGAGCCATGACGAGTGGTATATAGTCTCTGGGGAGACTCGCAAGAATAATACCGGCCAAAGTTTCGTCATCAATACTCGCTGGATTGATAGACTTCAATTTTTGTGCTGCGGTTTTCTTCTTATTCAGATATTCGACCATGTTCTTGCAGTCGTCGAACCGGATATTTATGAGTTCGGCGATCAAACATGCTTTACGAGAGAACCCGGTGTCCTCAAAACGTTTCTGCAATTCACCCCAGGCCGCTTTTCCTGTTTTCTCTGGCAAATCACGAATCTCAGTATAAACGTGAGGTTTCACGCCCAAACCGATAATCGAATACGCCTTTCTCGATTTTGCTATGTTATCCGTCTTTGTTCCATCAACATAATCCCATAAGTCTTTTTCAATTAAATTAAGTTCCATCGCAAACATCCAATCATTATAATTAGATTTGCTGTCTAATTTTTCAAAATTTATTGCACTATTAATGGTTACATTATCCGCCGCCATTTCTGTGTGATCAGGTTGCGTTAAATACTGGATGGTTATTTATTCAGATTTAACTTAGAGTTGTTTTTGGCTTTCTGGGATTAGTCTGGATGTCCTGGGCCCATAACCTGTTGAGATTTGCGCTAGTTTGTGGCTAAAATATGGTCAAAAGTATGTCCAAGGGAAAATAAAAATACACCTTGTTTTGACAATTAAAATATCTGCACTCATTTATTTTATCAACGCCTTCTGTCCTTTACAAATAATTATAAATAACTATACAGGGGAATAAACTATTAATATAATTAATAATTTTAAAAAAATTACAATATATCTTATATCTAGCTAATTTCTTCATAAAAAATTATGAATTTGAAATTAATAATAACCATAATTTTTTGAAAAAAAAATTCGTAGCCTACACCCCCCCAATAAATCCTGCCTACGCGCCTGGTAACAATATGTGACAAGCAATATGTGACATTCGTCAACATTTTACAACATTGTAATAATATTCATTTGAACACGCAGTACAGTTTTGTACTGTCTGCGCTGTTTGCATTTATTCAGTGAGTTGAAGTCTTCCTTGTAAGTAAGCTTGGCTAATAGCTATTTGAGATACGCAACTTTGCAACAATCTATAATAAATATCATTGCTTTTGAACCTTTGAAATTTGGTCCACCTCCGCTTTTTGTAATGGCATTAAAGAGAAAAAATTACAAAAATTTGGAGTGGCTAGCTCGTCCCCTTTCCGTGCCTGTAAAGGGGTGAAGTTTGACAAAATGCTTATAGTTTAAGTTCATTTTTTTTTAAACCCGATTATATGTTTGCTCAGGAAGCACAAAAATGAATACTGGTGGTAAATAATATCGCTGAAAGATTCGTAAACCTAATCGCAGATTACAATATACTAATTATTAAAAACGAGAGTCAAAGATAATATGTATTACAAATTGTAAAAGAGCATCGTAATAAATATCCTACAGCAAATATTCATTATTATAAAACATAACT
>OW121792.1:10691919-10821919 GCA_933228885.1 Leistus spinibarbis | reverse complement strand
TGCTTTAGCTTCTTCGGTAGTTCGTACGGCGAGCTAGTAATACATTTTTAGCCAATCATTTCGTTACTTAAAGTTGCATAGAAAATCGAGATATCAATATTTTCAAAAAATCGTACGTATTTCGATAGAAAAATATGTGAAGATTATATAAAAAAAAATCAAGGAGATTAAATGAAAATTGGTGAAGCTAGAGTGTCCACCGACTTCAAAAATGCGGTTTCGAGAAAAACGCTCGAATACACAGCTACAGCGTTTATACTCAAGCGTCGGTTATAGCCGTTAGAACTATTCCTTCAAATTATTTCAACAGTAAACTTCATACACGTCATCTACTGGCAGGTTGAAAGGGTAATTACTCATAAGGTAAATGATTTTAGGCAGGTTATAGGCCCGAAACTCGGTTTTTGTTGCAATCGGCGCACAGTGGAGTATTTGTATGAAAAACACGGTCAAAAGTCGAAATCACAAATCTAGTCGAAATATAAACCAATCGGTATTTTCTTTAAGAAGAATGACTGGCCCGTCAAACTGTTGCCATATAAGGGCGCCAAATGTTTATTTACATACGTAAATTAAATCAGAACCCAGTCATTGTAAGTAGCGAATGCGCTGAGTAACGACTAGGCTATAATACAGTACGCATTTGTATTGTAATTTGTGTTTGTTGGTCTTTGAATTTTTGAAAAACCAAAACGATTTTGATATGGTAGGAGAAGGTATGTACTTTACTTTTAATCAATATTTAATTTGCAATTAAAATTATAAGTTTACGAATAATATTTGCAAGTCCTATAAATGTGTGATATTTTTTGCATCAAACTTTCGTATAAAAGTGTTTTTGAGTACCTGTCGCGTCTTGTCGCGTTATTTATTTTGTACATGCATACTATTCAGACTATTCTTTAATCAATTTCGAAGAAAAATCTTCCGCACTCTTCCGCCATTTTGTCTACCATTAGTTTAAATATTAAGAGCAAAGTACAGTCATTTGGTCGTTTCACTTCAGATTTAATTTTCTTTTTTGATAATTTGATTAAAAATGGGACAAATATGAAATATTTAAAAATAATTAGTTTGTTTTCTCGTTGGGGGTGGGTGAGTTACACCCCAACTCAGAGGTTCAAAAAAGAAAGAAAGAAAGTGACTATGGGAACGTGTCGATCGTCGAATTCTACTCCAAAAAACCCCTATAACGTTAATTTTGCTTTAATATCCTCCTAGTTACAGGGGGTTGAAAACGTTGATTTTCAAGCAAAAACACTGATTAGCAAATTACTCAAAGAGGATCACATTTTCGAAAATGTTTGCCATGACATAAAAGTTAGCTTATGAAATTACAAAAATAATTCATGAAATCAAAATTTGTTTAGGCTCATCGTTGCTGAGATACAATTAATGTTAGGTGCAATTGAACATAACCCTGAAAAGATCACGCTCTTCAAATAGTCGTAACTCTAGTTTAAAAAATACTTTTCAATATGTGCCATAAACCAAATTAAAGCTATATATAGTAGGTTATTATCATATAATATTGTTTCGTATTTAATAATATTTGAATAATATCTATAAAATAATTTTGACCGGTTATTTCATACAAATACTCCACTGTGCTGCGTGCGAGAACGTATTAGCGCGCCGATGTGCGCTCTACTAGCTCGAAAATTGTCCTTTCACTTTCGATATCGTTTTGATACAATAGAATATGATATTCATATATTCATGTATATATATATATATATATATATATATATATATATATATATATATATATATATATATATATATATATATATATATATTATATATATATATATATAAAGAGTACTTTGGGATAGAAAAAAAATCTAATTTTTGAAGGGACCTAAGTGATGTTACTCCTTAACAACAAGCGAGCAAACTCTATAGAAAAATAAAAACACTATTTTATTGCTAATTTATAAAAAATGTTATTCCTCCGGCCGTTTTGCGGTATATATAGTATATATAGGTAAGTATATATGGTAAGATGAAATTTTAGGGAAAAGAGAAATAGTATTACAATTTTACCATTCACACAGTAGTGATAAAAATTGTAAATAAAATTTTCGAAAATAATTAGCAATATAATTTGTACGTATACGCATATTTATTGCAATGAAGCAGTGGTGACTGATCACCAGTTACTGTTCCGTGAGTGACGTCGCGATAGAAATGGAATTATGCTACCTGGACACTGACGCACCATTATACCTACATCATTTTAAACTTAAATAATTATAGTATCAGGTATAGTGGTTGTTACATATGTGGGAAAAAGTTGCATATTTAAATATTTAAAAACAACAACAAATTCGGTTTCGTTGTACGCTCTTAAAAAAAGGGAATTCTGTAACAATCTATTTAATCCTGTGTAAACAAACTCTGAAAATGCATATATATATTTTATCTTTAAACTTTATTCTAATTCATAACGCAAGTATGGCGCCATAATTATTATACTTTTTATAATTATGTGAAAAACGTCAACAAGTTATAAACAACCTTGAAATAGCATTTTATTTGTATAAGAACTATATGTTGAATTAAAATTACGTACATTTCCGGGTTTTCAAAATTATTAAAAAATAAATTTTACTTTAGATGTGTGATTTCTTTTCCTATTATTATAAGATGTTTTTAGTGAAATATAAAAAAAAAAACTTACGTATCAGAATCATTTGCATTTTGTTGTTCCTTCCGTAAAGCTGGTGGTAAATAAATAGGAGCAGCTGGTCTGGCTCTCCTTGATTTTGAAACAGCTCCCTTATTAGTTAGCGAAGTATCCATTTTGTACAATCATTTAACTTTTTTTTTTATGGTATAACTTATTTCTTATTCTAAAATATATACAAATACACACACATATATATATTTATATATATATATATATATATATATAAATATTTTTATATATATAAATATATATATGTATATATATATATATATATATATATATATATATATATATATATATATATATATATATATATATATATATATATATAAATATAATATTCATTCAAAAATACATCCACATGCACTTACAACTGCAGAATAACTACTGACAATGTAAGACATTCACACTGAAAGTGAAATGAAAGTAATAACAGTAAGCCAACGCTTTTACGTAACGAAATAGTTCACTTTCTCTTTGATATCGTACATTCTTTTCGAACCCAGAAACCATGAAACGCAAGTTTTTACCAATTTTTTTCTAACTCATTAGCATACAATTTTATTGAATCAAGAAGAAATTATACCAGAAAAAAACTAAACAATAGCATTACACGACAAATTTGACATATGTAATTAAGAAACGTCAATTGTTTTATTTTTAGGTTAGCAAGATTACTTTTATTTAGGGACCCTTCAGTGAATTTATAGTTGAATGTGCGCTGCGCGAAGCGAATGTTATATACGTGAAATAGACTGTATTAGTGTGACGACACACACGTGCATCTCTTTTACACCGCCAGTTACTTTGTGCCCATTTCACAGGGCATTAAGGATTGTTCACAGCGAAACAATTAGTAATTAAACTTAGAAAATTACAAATAATAATCTAGTTTGTATTATGACAAGCAATGTTAACATTCCAAGCAACAAAATTAACACAATTTATGATAAATTTTGTTGCTGTGAACGTTAACCTTGTATGTCATACAACAAACTGAAATTATTACTTATAATTTCTAAGCTTAATTACTAATTCTTTAGCTGTGAACAATCCTTTAAGGTGTGATCAGAGCGAACCAAATAGTAACTAAGATTAGAAAATTACAAATAATAATCTAGTTTGTATTATGACAAACCATGCTTACATTCTAAGCAACATAATTTATGATAATTTTGTTGCTGTGAACGTTAACCTTGTATGTCATACAACAAACTGGAATTATTACTTATAATTTCTAAGCTTAATTACTGATTGTTTCGCTATAAACAAACCTTTAAGGATTGTTCACAGCGCAAGCAATTAGTAATTAAACTTAGAAAATTACTAATAATAATCTAGTTTGTATTATGACAAGCAATGTTAACATTCCAAGCAACACAATTTATGATAATTTTGTTGCTGTGAACATTAAAGGATTGTTCACAGCGAATTATTTAGTAATTAGGCTTAGAAAATTACAAATAATAATCTAGTTTGTATTATGATATGCAATGTTAACATTCTAAACAACAAAATTAACACAATTTATGATAAATTTTGTTGCTGTGAACGTTAACCTTGTATGTCATACAACAAACTGAAATTATTACTTATAATTTCTAAGCTTAATTTCTAATTCTTTAGCTGTGAACAATCCTTAACCTTGTATGTCATACAAGAAACTGGAATCATTACTTATAATTTCTAAGCTTAATTACTAATTATTTAGCTGTGAACAATCCTTAAGTGTATATACAAAATGTAAAGGATTGTTCACAGCGAAACAATCAATAATTAAGCTTAGAAAATTACAAATAACAATCTAGTTTGTATGACAAGCAATGCTAGCATTCCAAGCAACAAAAAACAAAATTTCAGTTTGTTGTATTACATACAAGGTTAACGTTCACAGCAACAAAATTAATCATAAAATGTGTTGCTTGGAATGTTAACATTGCTGGTCATAATACAAACTTGATTATTATTTGGAATTTTCTAAGCTTTATTACTAATTGTTTCGCTGTGAACAATCCCAAAGGATTGTTCACAGCAAAAGAATTAGAAATTAGGCTTAGAAATTATAAGTAATAATTTGAGTTTGTTGTATGACATACAAGGTTAACGTTCACAGCAACAAAATTTATCATAAATTGTGTTAATTTTGTTGCTTGGAATGTTAGCATTGCTTGCCATAAGACAAACTAGATTGTTATTTGTAATTATCTAAGTTTAATTACTAAATAATTCGCTTTGAACAATCCTTTAAGGATTGTTCATAGCGAAACAATCAGTAATTAAGCTTAGAAATTATAAGTAATAATTCCAGTTTGTTGTATGACATACAAGGTTACTTATCATAAATTATGTTGCTTGGAATGTTAACATTGCTTGTCATAATACAAACTAGATTATTATTTGTAATTTGATTGATCCCAGTTTAAGGCGCAAATATTCGTCTTTAAGTTAGACGAACTTAACGTAAGGTCATGCGCAAACACACTAGCACTTTACCATTCTATATTAAAGTCTTGGTGTGAAAAAGGCATAAAAAACAGATTTGCGTCTTAAAGTGTCGTCAAGTGGTATTAGTTGCTAACTTAGAATATAACCGTGAAAATACAATTGACAAATTTTAAAATGATTTTTTCTGTTCATATATGATATTAAAACAAATGTATTTATATATTTTTGAATAAATATAAAATCAATTAATCGAAACATTGCATAATTGATTGTTCACAGCTAAAGAATTAGAAATTAAGCTTAGAAATTATAAGTAATAATTTCAGTTTGTTGTATGACATACAAGGTTAACGTTCACAGTAACAAAATTAATCATACATTGTGTTAATTTTGTTGCTTGGAATGCTAGCATTGCTTGTCATAATACAAACTAGATTGTTATTTGTAATTTTCTAAGCTTAATTACTGATTGTTTCGCTGTGAACAATCCTTGACCTCCAAAATAAATATATTTGAAAGCGCCAACCCAAGAATAAATATGTAATTATAAATGGCAGCACTAGCGAAACGAACATCAAAATCAGGGAACTTAAAGTGACTCTGGGTTAAAGTCTAGGTGTGAAAGGACTTAATCCACAAGATTTCTATTAAAATCGCGACATACATGCAAACTTCACCTTTATATTCCTAAATGATATGATCGCGGCCACGTTTAAATTAGCGCCACTTCTTGACGTCATCAGTCATCAGTTTTGTGGTCCTTTAATCTGTCATTGACAGACTGTCACGTTTTAAGTACTAGATCATTTTGTCCAAATACAAACGTTTGTTATTATGAATTTAATATTTATTCAAGTCATTCATGGTGTAGTGCATTAATATCATATTGTGAATAATGATGGAAGTGAAAATTGTGATGGTTATTTCTTTAATATGTTCGTATTGCTGTAGTAGAAGTGTTATAGCAATGATATAACACAATATGATAAAATATAATCAAAACACCTAATTGAATTTATTGTCAAATAAAAACGGATCATCATGGGTGAAAGTAGTAACGTACACGTTATGCGTACTACATTTAGGGAAGTTCATAAAAACGCGTGGCTGAAAATGGTAACTTTGGTGAATAATACATATATGATTTTTTTTTGCTAATAACTTTGATTTATTACAGAAAAAAGATAAATTATGGATTGTATTTTGTATACACGATGATACGGATCCGTTTTTAGAGGCATATAGTGATAATAAAACGGCCGCTACTCATAAACCACATTGGTTCACTTCGTTAAATAATACATTACATGTCACACCGACAATTTGCCCTCAGGAAGATGAATATGAGTTTGTTATTACGTTAGAAACAGATATAGTTCGCTTTGCAGCGCCTTCATGGTGTGTAACTACATTGCTTATCATTTCTACACACAACATTTTGTAACCGAATATGAATTTACATAAATCTAAGTTCGTTTTTTGAATCTTGTAATAAAATTCGAAAGAATTCACAAAAGAATAGTTGATAATTAATTAGCTCGCCGTACGTAGTACCGAAGAAGCTTAAGCATTCGTCGTGTGTTTGTAGCATTTTTTGATCAAAAAATTTCAATAAGGTGGCATTCACCTTTAGAGCACAAAAAAGCTGTTTTTTAACATTTTTTTTCTCAGGGTACGTTCAAGATATTCGCACGCGGTTTTTCGTATCGTATTTATTCAACTTTTCTCTTTAATTAGGTATTTTTTAAAGTTGGGTACGTTCAGCCCCGGCGAAGATGTCCAGGTCCAAAGTGGGCAGCTCAATTTAGGCGCGCGGTAGCATAACTCTGGTCCCAGTTGTTTGAAACAAGAAAAAAAAAAGGGTTTTAAAGTATATTAAATTGTCTAAGAATTGACCCTCGGGTGGTCCATTTGGATCATAATTAGCAAAATGGCGACCATCGTACGAAAAATGTCATTTTTTGCCACTTTTTTTCTCCTTTGGCGGGCCTTAAAAAATATTAATAATTGTCGGACACACTTCGTCGAGAATCAACTCTTAGAGAATTTTATTACCTTTAAGATGCGCTTATTGAGAGTTAAATCGGTTAATTCGTTGTCGAGATATTCTACCGCGCGATTTAAAAAATATGGTTTCGAGAAAAACGCGTTTAAAGTTTCAACTTCAGACTGACGCGCGCGAAAACGCCGTGTTTGAACCAAAACATTGTTTTGTTTAAATCGCAATTTCACATATTTCCAACTCGAATTTCTAAAAACGGCTTCAGAAACCCATAGTCAATAATTCAAAGTGTCCTATTCTGCAAAAAAAAAAAAGATTTTTTGAATCCGCTAAAGGTGAATGCCCCCTTAAGAAAACGTGTTCGTCTCGTTGCCCAGAATCCAAAAATGTATATAACTTATATACTTGGATGTTAGTCGTCGCTCGCTCGTAAGACCAAATTTGTGCCCTCTACTCCTCTGAAGGTACCGGAGCGATTCAGACCAAATTTGGTACACATATTATTTGGCATCCCATTTGATTCCGCTCGCAGTATAAATTCAATCGCCCGTATACTTCCCTTATAAGGCCCCAAAATTTAGAGCCCCCCGTAATACTGCCCTTATAAAAACAATTAAAACACTCAAAAATTCTACTACAAATTCTAAGATATTTCATGTCTACAATATTTTTCCATATTGTTAACCCAAAGCCCGAAAAAAAAAATTAAATATAATTTTGAATTTTAAAATATGCACTAAAATTTATTTTTTTATCAATATAATCTAAATTTGGTACACATATTATTTGGCATCCCATTTGAATCCGCTCGCAGTCTAAATCCAATCGCCTGTATACTTCCCGAGTTATAAGGCCCCAAAATTTGAGCCCCCCTTAATACTGCCCTTATAAAAATAATTGAAACACTCAAAAATTCTACTAAAAAGTCTAAGATATTTTATGTCTACAATATTTTTTCATATTGTTAACCCAAAGGCCGAAAAAAATTATTAAATATAATTTTGAATTTCAAAATTTGAACAATTTTTTTTATTATTAATATAATCTACATAAAAATGTAAGACTTTTTATATCTATAATATTTTTTCAAATTGTTAACCAAAAAGCCATAATAATTAAAAACCACTGCTCGCAACGCATATTTTACCTAAAGGCGAGCTTTGCGCGTTTTACGCGTACCAAATCTTGTTTTTATTACGGTTTAATAGTGAGTACGTATGCAACTAGAAGACAATGTAGAGTTTTCATTTTTTTGGTATTATAAATGTGTGCTTGCCTAAAGCACATATTTTCGCCAAGTTTAACCATTTCTTCAACTTTTGGAATATAAAAAATAATAATAAAAAACCCTTAACCACAAAGTGGGTTTTTTATTATTATTTTAAGTTATCAGCCACAGACTCCAAACTAATTTCTTGGAATATAATTTTTGATAAATTTGCCACGCTGTTCTATAAATTCATCTCATATTTTATGAATTTACTTAAAATATATAATACGACTAAGCGCTATTTGAGATATACCAACACTGGTTTTTAATAAAATAAGCACGATAATAGTATAATGCCTTATGTCGTATTATTATTAGGCGCTTATGACTATTCATATTGTAGGCAGCTAATGATTGATTGGGTCGAAACACTGGACAAGAAACTACTAGAAATGCGTATAATTTCGCCGAAAGAAAACGTCTATACTAAATTACCAGAGAATAAAAACGTAATTTTATTACCAACGCGTGATCCTACATCTCCTTTGCCAGCCCCGCCAGAAGTTCCGTCAGCGATTGTACCAGGCGTAGAAGCCCCCTTACCGACATCTGTATTTACCTACAATACTAGCATAGCATCATCTAGCACATCATTGCCACCAGTACTCGATTTAGCACTTCCAACCCCCTCAACAACACATTACGAATCCTTGTGCCAGCAATCAACACAATCGCTTATCGCTAAAGTTGCATTATTGAAACGAGCCCAGCGGTCTGTTAGTAATTGTGAACGACAACAGACTTCTTTACACCTGCTGCATACAGAATTAGCTTTAAGTAATAATAATAGTACACTACGACGGCGTAGTAATTCATTGTCATCTGCATCCGAAACATCTCAATCATTTTCTCAAACTTCATCATCCACCGCGATTAATCTCGTTGAGAAACGGCTGACGTTACGCGCCCAACAAGTATTTGAATTGCGTCGAGAAATTACTCATCCAGCCGGAATACGGTTAAAATTGCGCCGACGTGATTGCGTTAAAACAATCGCGTTGGTTGATGCGTTTAATAGTATTTGGATCGCGGGTTGGAAACAGAAAGAACATCCGATATTGTATAATGCGCTGCATATTGGTGATCAGCTGATCAGCGTTGATGGGGTACACGTGACGAAAACATGTGATGCTAATCAAATATTACGTCTTGGATCAGGATTTCATGTACGTCATTATTGACTAAGTTTATCTCGATGTTCAAAGCTACTAGAAATTATTTTCAAATTTATTTCTCGATATTTATCACAGGCATTCAGGTGGTTGAAAATAGAGAGGTGATACGTGTTACCTACATGAAATTGCAATCAATACACTTTTATTTATCAAATATCGCCTATTTATTCGAGTTTGAAACCGTTCGATAAGTCCATGCTTGTTCATTTATAGGCTTATTTGAATGCTTGAGACCGCTTTAAATTTGAAGCTATGGTGGTACGAGGGCTGTCCGACAAGTACTTAGCCTCACCGGCCTATGGCGCCACTGTCGCAAGAGACATAACCTATTGTGTAGTACATTATCTTAGACGGCTACTGTTAAAATTTCAGTCGAATCGGACTCGTAGTTTTGTTTTGACCGCGTGTGAAAGCGGGAGTATCTTCAGATTTTAGAAAAATGGAAAAAGAGCAATATCGGTCGGTGATTCGATTCTTGTTTTTGGAAGGAAAATCGCCCAGTGGATCCATGTTTCGTCAACAGTCACGAAACGACGCAGAAACTCTTTCGGATTGCGCTTAAACAGCGTCAAACACTGCTCTGAAGTGGTCTCACGGTTGCGCTTGTTTTGAGATGCCTATTATCTCAGCTATCTCGCGCACCTTCAATCGGCGGTCTTCCAATACGAGATCGTGGATTTTTGTCACGTTATCCTCCGTGGTACCCGTTTTCGGGGCACCTGGGCGAGGCTTATCAATAACCGTCGTGCGACCACGTTGAAATTCGTTGAACCAATTTTTGACGGTCGCCATCGAGGGAGAAGAGTCGCCGTGCCGTACACAGCATCCATGCGTTCTTTGATTTCGCTGCGCGATTTCCCTTCCAAAAACAAGAATCGAATCACCGACCGATATTGCTCTTTTTCCATTTTTCTAAAATCTGCGGATATTCCCGCTTTCACACGCGGTCAATACAAAACTACGAGTCCGATTCGGCTGACATTTTAACAGTAGCCGTCTAAGATAATGTACTACTCAATAGGTTATGTCTCTTGCGACAGTGGTGCCATAGGTCAGTGAGGCTAAGTACTTGTCGGACAGCCCTCGTATATCGGGGATTGAAACGAGAGTTTAGAAGTCACTCGAAGTTTTAGACGGTTTGAAGCCTCGAGATAAATTTAGTTATTGAAATATGACTAAGTTTATCCCGAGACTTGAATTCATAATTTATTTCTAGGTTGAACTAGTTGTGAAACGAATTCCAATGGGACAGGTGTTTCTAATACGCCGTGACAGCGAGGGTCAATCGTTGGGTTTGACCCGAGAAGATGGCACTGCAGTAATCAAGGATGTGTTGCCAGAAGGACTGGCAGCCCGGCATGGTCTGCCGCCTAAAACAGCAACTGTCGACGGTGTTTCGTTTACCAATTGGGTGCTTACCGAAATAAATGGTAGGCCACTACATTTCTTTTTTAAAGATAATGAAATTCAAGATCGGCTACAATCGGTGGGTCGAGATATTTCTATTTTAGTACAACCGTTGGATTTTGTAAAACAGCTTAAAAAACAATTGAAATCGATAAAAAATTATAAGGAGTATTTGCTGCAATAACACATATACATGCATACGTATAATTCGTTCTTTCATTTCTAATATTGATTTATATGTATATTTATTTATTATTCCTTTCGGTCACCCTACATCATAGGTCACGTGAGAACTGTCAAACCAACCAGATTTTTGACCTGCATTTGTTTAACCTTTTTTTATAGGCTTCTTTTTTAATTTAAAATAATAATAGAAACCCCTTGAACACGAAGTATTTTAATTGAGCTAAATACGTATTTCGACAACTAAGTTGTCATCAGTAGCAATGGGAGTATAACGTAATATCTCTGGCTAAGGCAAAAACCATAAATGATGTACTCTTTACCAGGATATCAAAGTTACACTTTTTTAATGTAAATTACTGCATTGCTTGAAAATTCGTCACGAAATAATATTTAAATGACAGTATTAGCTACTTATCACAATCATTGGTTTATACAATTACTTAATGCCCTTCTAATTTTTTTTTAATGATCTCTTAACTTCTCATATAAATTCTTAACGTAGTATTTTTTCTATCCCGTCGATCTTGCGATGAAGAGATTCGATAAGTTCTCATCTCTCCGCGAACGTGACGAGATGTACATTCTATGAAACAATTCTACCTGTACTTCACCGTTTTATAATACTGATATGTAAATGTCAGTCTGACAGGTCAACAATCAGCTGTGTTTTGCATTTACATGACGTAAGTGACCGAAGGTAATTGAAAACACATCACATCTCACAATAAATGTTTGTCTAATTTTATATCTAAGAAACAAAATAATATTATACAAGACATGTCCACGTAATTATTACTATAAATAAGTTCTTCAGCAATTTTTAATAGTTATTTTAAGCTTTCTTTTTTCTGGAGAAACGAATGGTAACTTTATTATCGAAATATCATTAAGCAAGTTAAACTATGCATTCTTTAAGGGGTTATACGCAGTCAGGAGGCCGAAAAAAAGCGATTTTTCAAGATTTTTTCCTGGATAGATATTTTAATTTATTAATGTAAAATTTAGGTATATATATTGTGGTAGCTTCTAACTTTATATTGATATTTTTTATTTGTAAAAATAATTATTTTTGAAGCTGCTGTAGCCGATCTCCGGGAGCTTCTCTAAAAAAAGGCGTTTTGCAATGAGCACGATATCTTTGGACTGGATCTTCTGAAATGAAAAAACAAAAAAAAAAAAACGTTAATATCTGGTAGTTAATCAAAGGAATAAGCAAAATATTATTTTTTATAGAAATGGCAGCTACTCAAAAAAAAATCTATTTTCGATATAAATTTTGGCCTTAAATTGTTTATAAAATGAAAATTATTTATCTCTAAGAAATATATTTATTTAGCTTGTGTACAAATTTGAGACTGATCGGTTCAGCCGTTTCCGAGATATCTTGCTCACCGACATTAAAAACATAGTTTTTAGAAAAACGCATTCAAAGTTTCAAAACTACTTTACACATAGTAAAAAAAAAACCTACTTACAACGCGTCGTCTATTCCATATAATAAACCCTCCGTTCCTTCGGCAGCTTCTAATAATTCGATTTGGTGTTGTCTGCGGACCATTCTTCCTACTCTTGCAAGATCTGCTCTTGCATTTTTAATTTTTTCATAGAAGCACTAAAACTACTTTCGTCCGTCTCAGCTGTTTTTGGATTAAAAACATTTTTCTCTTCTATGGTCTCGACTTTTGCATCTTGGAAGATGCTCTCTTTTCTCTACTACACTTCATTTTCACGGAGAAATCACAACAGAAAGTATAAAAGAGCGCACGCTTGGTTGTTTACACTGACTACCCTTCAATATATGGGAATAGCGTCGCACTACTACAGCCACTAAATGTAAATCTTTACAAATATGCGTGTAACTTCGAGAATATTTGTCGGATTGACATGAAATTTTCTGTGTATATACTTAAATATATGTACATTACGAAAATGATTTTTTTTGGAAATCCTAACTGCGTATAACTCCTTAAGTAAATTCTCAACAATGGTGTACACTTAGAAACCTTTGTTTAATTAATATAATACTTATAATATAAATCACGAAATATTAAGAAATAAAATAAATTAGTACCATGTGAAAAGGGTACAATTTATTCAAACAAGTCCAAAAGACCGAATTATCTGTTAACAATTTTCATTATATAAACTTTGTCCTCGGTGTGGTGAACAAGCATCAAACATATTCGTATGGGTTAAATTTATCAATGTGGGTGAAATTCCATGACGTTATACAGGTTTTCAAACTGTCATTATGAACAAGAACTATAAGTTAGTAGTTAAAAAGTAATAGTTTTTCATGCTATTGTTAATTCGTTTTTAAAATGTTGGAGTCGTTCTCCCGTTTTTCATTATTTTAAACAAAATAATTGTTACATTACAAATTATTAGAATACAATACAATACGTTCGTTGTTACAAGTACGTTTAATTTCTACTAGTGTTCTTTTTTTCCGTTGCGCTACTGTACAGGAAGACCCCGTCCTGTGCTGCCTCTAAATTTCGTATAACTAATAACTAACTCTAACATTCGGCAATCCAACTCGTCCTTGAGTTCGCCGTTTTATTGGACCTACTGTCCGTATCTATTTGGAGTTTTCTTCTTTCGACGTGGTCGATTCGCCTCATCATGTTCCTGATGATTGGTTGGTTTGTCTCGAATCGGATCATCCTCGTTATCCTCTTCGTTTGATTCGATATCGTTCGAGTTCGGTGCATCGAAGATCTCTGAATTTGAGTCGTAGTTTTCAGTCTGTTCGCTCTCGACATCGGTTGAATTTGTCGTTTCAGATTCGATTGGTCTCCAGATTTTCAGTTGGGTTACATGAGCTGTCGTTGAATACCTTCGACCGTGAGCATCGTTGTTGAGATCAATTATTCGATAAGTGTCTTTTTGTAATATCTTGTTAATGGTTAATGGTCCTCGATATTTTGGTTGTAGTTTTGAACTATCTGCGGTGTACTCATGCGTATGTCTATTTTTGTCGTATCTCATTTTATATCGCTCTTGCTCTTGTGCAATTACATCTCGTCCTTCCTCTTGTATTTCGATCGGAAGGCGGTATCGTCCGTTGTTCTCCTTCGTTAGGTGTAGTGTTCCCTCATCGTGTCTTGAAATGTACCCGTATAATAACTGGAAAGGGCTCTTACCAATAGTTTTGTTCGTAGATTCGTTCATGTTTCGTTGAACTATGTTTAGATGTGATTCCCAATCTCGTCCATTCGAATCTTTCAAACTGGCTTGAATCGCTGTGATCAGCGTTGCGTTGAGTCGTTCGATTTGACCGTTTGCTTGTGAGTGACGTGGCGAGTTGAGAATGTGTTTAATACCGTGTCGATTACAGAAAACGTCAATTTTCGCCGCAGTAAAGCAAGTACCGCGGTCACTGATGATATGTTCTGGCGCTCCGAATTGAAGTACGAAATCTTCCAAGGTTCGCACTACATTTGTAACCTTCGTGTCTCTGACTGCTTTGAGGATACAGTACTTTGTCAGACTGTCGATCATTGCCAATATGTACTTGTTTTTACGTGCGGATTTAACAAAATGTCCTACGTGATCGATAAGGATTGTTGCGAATGGTCGCTTGCCTGGTGGTATCGGATGCAGTTCACCTGGTTGTCATGGTTTAGTCATTGTCATGATGCATTGAATACATGCCTGTATATGTTGTTATGCATAACGTCTCATTTTCGGGATGAAGTAATATTCGCTTAGTTTCGCAATCGTGCGATCTAATCCACAATTACTTTGGAAATTATGAAAGCGAACAATCATACTTTTGCGCATTGATTGTGATATAACAAACAATAATTTATCATTCACACGATTATACAAAATACCGTCGTGTAGTTCATATTCGTTTACTTCACTCTTCTCGTAATTTGATCTATTTGCGGTAGTTTTTCTTAGTATTTCACATTTGCGTTGAAGGTCGTGATTACTGGTTTGGTAGAATAAAATCTCTGTCGATTCGTCGACAATAGTGTACATCGCATTTAAAAGTTCTTCACTGATAGATTCACATTCCGGATTTTCGATGAGTGCTCCACTGAGTGCGTCTACGTGTGTTATCTTTGTGCCTGGTCGATGTTCGATTTCGAAGTCAAATTCGCATAATGCTGCATGCCAACGCGCTACTTGGGGATTTCGCGATTTCGCAACATTCCAAAACATTAAAGCTTGATAATCAGTCACTACTTTAAATTTTATGTTGATCAACATGATCGTAATC
Source organism: Leistus spinibarbis (assembly GCA_933228885.1). NCBI lineage: Eukaryota > Metazoa > Arthropoda > Insecta > Coleoptera > Carabidae > Leistus > Leistus spinibarbis. The sequence continues at coordinate 10,806,511 of OW121792.1, read as the reverse complement.
GTGCTACGGTCCATATGATCGCAAGCAATTCTAGTTTTGATGAGTGGTAATTTCGTTCGGGTTCTGTTGTTCTTCGACTCACTGCATATACTAGACGTAACTTCTTACCTTCTCCCAATTGCATCAACATTCCTACCAAATCTAACGCACTTGCGTCAGTGTGTAGTTCAGTTTGGTGTTTCGGGTAGAATTTCTTTAAAATTGGTCGTTTTACTAGAGCGTCTCGGAATTCTTCGAATGCCTGTTCTTGAACTGGTTTCCATTCGAATGGTACGTCTTTCTTCAGTAGTCTGGTTATCGGTTCAGATTTATGCGCAAATTTAACGATGAATTTACGGCAGAATCCGATCAATCCTAAAAATCTACGCACTTGATGTACGGAGTTTGGTACTTGATATTGAGCGATCGCCTGGAGTTTACGTTTACCTGGCTGGATACCAGATCCACTTACTTCGTTGCCAAGATATGATACTGTCTTCACCATGAATTTGCATTTGGATAGTTTTAGCGTTAAACCATCCTTGTGCAGCGCGCTTCCAGAACCAAAATTAAATGTTTCATTAGTTCATTCCATGATATCTCGGGGATCAATATGTCGTCCAGATAGAACAGCAATAGGTTATTATGTAATGGTCCTAGAGCGTGTTGCATCACTTTACTAAAATAAAATGGTGAATTCATTAGTCCGAAGATCATTCGTGTGAATTCGCCTGTTTCGTCCGGTGTAATAAACACAGTTTTCGCTTTGGCGTGTGGAGTCAATGGCACTTGCAAGAAACCGTGAGCGAAGTCCAACGAAATAAATAAGTCTGCGTCTCCGATTGATGCAAAATGTTCGGCTGCGGTTAGTAATGGGAACGGAATGCGTTCCGCTTGTGGGTTTAACCTTCGATTTTTTTACTAAAAGTACAGGACTCGCGTATGGGGAGTTTGTCTTGGTGACTATTCCATTATCTTTCCACTCGCGAACAATTTTACGGATTGATTCACGTTCTTTATTACTCGCGCGATACGGTTTTGAAGCTAACGGTTGGCTTCCTGGTTTGTCGATAATGCCCATTTCGAGTATGTCTATGCAAACTAGTTCATTTATGTTATCCGCGATCACATCGCGATGCTGGTTAAGCACTGATAACAAGTCATTCACAATTTTTATCGGTGGTTCTTTACCGACATTCACATCTTCAAGGGTTATTAGCCCTGGAGATTTGTTTCGATTAATCTTTGACGGTGATGAAATGACTCCTCGAGTCAGTTGTTGTTCTGTTTTGATCAGATTTCTGCTTTGCTAAGATTCATCACTGGTAAAGTGTGATCGTCTTGAGTTTGAATAAACTGAATCGTATCTGGAGAAATAAGGTTGTCCGTACTGGATATTATACTTGGTTCGTTTGTTGATTCGCTCGACCTTCCTGGTAGATTACAGGTTTGTTAAAAATTCAGTTCCGTTTCAACTTTCTCGTAGCTCTATTTCATGAACGGTGACTCCGTCAATCGTGATGTTTGCGTATACAACGTCTGGTGATCGCACGACGTAGTGTTGAGGTCCGAAATTTCTAAGATTGGTTTGTCGCGGTATCAGGTTCAGTCTCATCGTAAGTACACGCGTAGCCTTAATTGTACAGTCCGAACTGCCAGTATCAATAAGGCCTGTCAGTTTATGAGTACCTACAGTTACAGTTTTGAGGTATTTCGACACTGGCTTCGTAGAAGTGTTACTGTGTTCACTTCAGCTGTGACAGTTGATTTACTTTGAGGACAGTGACGTTGCGTATGTCCCGATTGCCCACACTTTCTGCACTTTATTTCGCGTCGCAGTTAGGTACAGTTTCGCGATATGTGCCCGAATTTATTACAGTTATAGCACTTCGTTTCGCCTTGCATATTTGAATCTGATTTCGTCGCAATCTCCATACTAGTTGTAGTTGGTCTGGTAGTTGACGGTTTGGTAATCGCTAGCTTGCCTTTGGACGCTACTGATTCTTTTTCGCGTTGAGATTTAATCCGCTTGATTCGTTGTGCTTCCAATCTATCATTTTCGAGTAAATTCCTTGATGTCTTCAATTGCCATGTGCAACTGATGACACAGTTTAATCTTCGCGTAAAAGTACGATGACGTACATTCATCCTTGAATTGCACTCGGTTTATCATTCTCGTCCACTTGACTGTTTTCTTTTTGACTAGTGGAAAAGAGATAAACAAATAAGACAGACGTAAAACGATTAAACAAGCATGCATGTGATAAAGATAGCTATACATAATGTCTGTTTATTATTAGTTCACCGGTCACCACAACGCGGACAAAGTTTATGTGTATATATATATATATATATATATATATATATATATATATATATATATATATATATATATATATAACAAAATAGACTCAATTAGATAAATGATATATATATATATATATATATATATATATATATATATATATATATATATATATATACTTATTAATCACCGAAAAATTAAAGAGCTGAGATGCGCAGAGAGGAAATTATTGTTCAACAAAATTAAACTAAGAGAATGATGTATCTATAATACAAACATTTATTTTAATAAATTTTAAAAAATATTTTATTGACAAAGATTAGTGTAATGATGTAGAATTTTAGAATTACAAAACTTAAGGGGTAACACCACTTTGGCCTCTACAAAAATTCATTTTTTTTCCATCAATGTACTTTTTATATATATCAAATTATATTCTATTGGTATCATTACGATATCGAAAGTGAAAGGAAAATTTTCGAGCTATAGAAGTAGAGCGACATCGGCGCGCAAATACGTTTTCGCACGGCGATTTCAACAAAAACGGAGTTTCGAGCCTATTACCTGCCTAAAATCATTTATCTTATGAGTTTGAGTGTATGCTTTTTACTGTTTAAATCATTTGAAGGAAGAGTCCTAAGGGCTATAACCGACGTTTGATTATAAACGCTGTAGCTGTGTATTCGAGCGTTTTTCTCGAAACCGCATTTTCGAAGTCGGTGGGCACTCTAGGTTCGCCAATTTTCAATTAATATCCTTGATGTTAAATGAAGACTTATATTTTCTAAGTTATACAAATCACTCAAGTCAATTAAATCTTGTTGGGGCTCGTAGGTATTTTCTTTCTAAATTAGCCCAAAATTATCAATATTTTTTAATGTTCTTGTTAGAGCCATTATCATTCATAGATCATAGCTCTTTGTCTCTTATGTTATTTATGTCTAAATTTAATGTTTTTAATAGATCAATAAGAAATGCTGTATCCAGCCCATTTAACATCTAACATCATTTGGTGGATAAAATGCTAAAAAATATTCTTGCATCTTAAATATTCTTGATATTTGTAATTCATAATCACAAATATTATAAAAATACAAGATACATTTTAATATTTTACACTAGTGCAGTACTGTTTGCTGAAGGAGAGTAAAGCAAATAATAAGTTCATTCTTAAATACGTTTTCAAGTAAGACCGATGACACACACGGTCGCCGAGTCGGCCGCCGCGCGAGGATGGACATACGGCAGTTTTACTCGCTGCAGCAATAAATCAGCGCGCGTTTCTTCGAGTAAACTACTTGCCGAGTCGGCTCTACGCCGCCTGATATCGATTACAGCAGTGTGTGTCACAAATTTTGAGGCCCTATCTTGTGTTGATACAATTACTTCAATTTTACGAAGAAAATAGCTTATAATCAGTGACGGACGTAGGCGTGTTCCGGGTGTTTAAATTCACGAATTCTACCTTTGGGACCTATTTTATAAATAACAAGCTTAGGTATAAGTACCTATCCCTTCAGCTCGCCTTAAAAGTAACTCGACGCTTGTCATAATATTCAAATGTAAATGTTATTGTTTTTAATTATTATGTAGTATATAACTTTTTGTAAATATTTTTGATACTAAAAGAAATTGTGAATTCAAAATTATATTTTTTAATAATTTTTTATGACCATGTATTACAAATATGACAAATTCTTGTAGACATAGAAAATATCTTCGAATTTTTTGTAATTTATTTTTTGATGTTTTCATTCTTTTTCTAAGGGCACTATTTTGGAACAGGGGGGACTTGCGTTCATACAATATCCGTATATCAAAATACTATACATATTTCTATATAATATACAATTATTTATTAATTTTTGAAGCTCTTTATAAGCACTAATCGGATCGAAATCAACTATAATTCATTATCACTTGTCAGTACATACATGGCTTCTGTACTGGGACTTATGGTACAAAATAGAATAACTACAACGACTCTTACAATATCTTCGTGAGAATACGCTATATCATAAGGACGTAATGCGATCGCAGTCCCAGTACTGGCTCCAACATTAAGCTATAACTTATTCATAATCATTGTCTGCCACTAATAAGATAATAGTATTGAATACAATGTATTCCAATGCGGCTAGTAAAATATTACTTTAAGATTTAATAATTACTAATAATCCTTTTTATCAGTGTGACTAGATTCAGTCAAGCGTGGGGCATTTTTAAGAATGGCATATATGTTAACATACAATTAGAAATTTATAATATAGTATATATAGATATATAGTTTAATATTTGGAATATGTTTTAAAGCTATTATGGAATTTTTAAAGGGGGCGCAAATCCACTATGCCCCCCCCCCTATTCCGGAGCCACTGGCGAGCGACGACTAACATCCAAGCATATGAGTTACATATATATTTTGATTAAGGGTGATGAGTCAAGCACTTTTTGTTAGGATTTTTTTAATTCGAGAATGCCACAGACACACAACCTATTACTTTAGCTCTTCTGTACTTCGTACGTTGAGCTAAAAATGTACCTATTTATTAAGATAATACAGATTCGATTAAAAATATGAGAAGACTTCAATTATAATTTAGAACCTTTTTTATTATAATATAATATTTTATTATTTTTGCCATTCGTATATCAAGAACAAAGGATAAGGTAATGTAGAAATCTTTATTCATAAGGAGGATGTCAGAAGATGAAACGTTCGTCAAGCACGTAAAAATGAAATATTACAACTAGAATCGTCAGCGTTCTTAACGTTATGAACGTCAAGACCGATGATTCACAACTATTATAACTCGTCACGTCGAACGTTTTTACGGCGCCAACGTGCCATGTGGAATTAGATTGATTAGCACACCATGAGACAATAGGCGTGTTTCTTCGAACCCTGATGCGCAATCAAAGTAATCATGATTATAAGAATCATGTTGCTTCGCTTGTTTTTAGTTATCCCTACTCTTCCATTTTGTGGTCAGAAAATCACAATCTCCTTCCCCTTGCAAATCTTACAATTTGTATGATTATTTGGATTGAGTCACCAAACTGACGCGTTAAGCACAGTAAAGCTGGCTCAGCAAATTAAGAAAAAAAATTAATGAACATTATACTATTTATACAACCTAAAATATGTTTAAAAGTTCAATAAATAGTTTTTAAATTAATATAAAATGTCTTTTTTTCCTGCTTGAGCATCATCCATGCTATTTATATTTAGAGATACTTTTCACTCTGAAGTTTAAATTGAAGATGTAATTGGGGTTATCAACTGGCAGTACTTAAATATTTCGTTTACAAAACGTACGCTGGAATCATGATTCAATCACGATGTGTTTTTGACTATTATATTTAATCATGATTCAAACTGAGCACGATTCAAAGGAAACATTATTTAGAAAATCATAATCATAACGCTCAATATATATTGCATACTATAATAAAATGGTTTTGTTGTACAACCCTTGAACATGATTTTCGTTGTTTGCATGGAATGCCTTGGGAACGAATGCGATCCCCGATCGCCGTGGTTTCAATGCGATGCCCCAGGAACTAATGCGATTGCCGTGTTGTAGTGGAATCCCTCGGTAACAAACGCGATTGCCGTGGTTTGAATGTGTTGTCCCGGGAACGATTGCGTTTGCCGTTGTTGTAGTGGAATGCCTCGGTAATGAACGCGGTTGCCGTGGTTTGAATGCGTTGCCCCAGGAACGAATGTGATTGCCGTTGTTGTAGTAGAATGCCCTGGTAACGAACGCGATTACCGTGGTTTGAATGCCTCGGGAACGAATGTGATTGCTGTTGTTGTAGTGGAATGCCTTGGTAACGAACGTGATTGCCGTGGTTTGAATGCGATGTTTCCGGCAACGAATACGAATACCGGTGTTGTAGTGGAATGCCCCGGTAACGAACGCGATTACCATGGTTTGAATGCGATGCCCCGTTCGTTTCGTTTTCATCGAATGTTCCCTCTTCAGCGTCTTGTATGGTTTCCGTGTTGGTGGCCGATATTGCCATGTGTCTAGTGTACCTAAGCTAATCCTTTCCCGCCGGTTCTTAATTGTTTTGGAAGAACGCGACGACCGGAGATTTAGTCACATGGAGAAACATACTCTGTCATCGTGTTTTGTACTTTGTTGTGTACCTAAGCAGGGGAACTAGAGTACCCCGAGAAACTGCCGACCACCGTTTACCGAAGTAATCACAAGTGAAAATCCGTTGACCAAGTCAAGATTTGACCCGGCGCAACATCACATCTATTTATTGTGAGCCGCCTGCGATGCCCCGGAAACGAATGCGATTAAATACACTTTGATATCAAATTCGTAAGCTCCACCAATAGCGACTGAGTCTCTTTGTTTCGCGATCAGTAGAACCAGCAACGCGCGCCAAAACGATTCTCCATAAGGCGTTGCTCCTGATTATATCATTAATTATCCAACCAAATGTATGGTTGAACCCGGAATTACCTGATGTGTGCAAGCTATATAAAAATTGATGCATGTGGTTTATTGACTCTTCACTGAGTATTTCGTATGCTCATACTCATACATTTTTTGGAGTTGCACGACCCCTGAACGTTTGCGAGTACAGCAACCCGCACTACCGTGAGTTACCGCAACCCGTGGATCGTCTTCGCCACCTGCATACCTGACTATTATAAAATAAATTATTATAATACACCCACCACGCGCTATTAACACTATACTGAATATAACTAAATTTCAGAATATATATATTTGTGCTAATAATTGTATAGTTCAAACTAATAACTTAAATAAAATAAATTTAAAATAATAATTTTGTATCCATCATCACACCCAACATCAAAACATATTTCTAGTTATTTGATAAAGCTACTCTTATCTTATCGATACTATCATACGTTGTTAACAAGGTATGTGTTAGTAGACAATTAGTCAACCAAAATGCTACATCATAAAAAGGTAATCATTTATAATTTGGCAATTATGATTACATTTGTGGTCAAAGCCGATAATAATAATTGTCCTTCGTTCTGTAAATGTGACATGTTGAATGGATTACGTAGCACAAAATGTGTTAATCAACGGTTAACATCTTTAGAAGCGGACATTCCTAGTAAAGTTCAGTTTCTGGACTTGTCCTATAATGAAATTGCAACAATACCAGATTATGGATTTAAGGTAAATGCGGGCATATTTTTTTTAACGGAAAATCGGTCATTGTACACTATTTATTCGTTTGCGTTTAGTATATATATTTCGGGCACCCTACGTGATACATCACGTGACAACTGTCAAATTATTTGCAGGTCATTTTTATGTAAATTACTATATTTCTTGATAATATTTATATTACACTAATTGCTATTTTAGCACAATTAGGCCGTGTTCACACTACAGACAGCGCGATCTTGTACGAGTGTGCAACATCGAGTACAATCAAACCAAACGAAGTACACCGGTCACAATGCATGTAGTGTCAAATGCCGTCTATAATATTGATATTATTATATTCGGCTCGTGCTTGATTATAAATATCTTTGTTAGATCTCACTAATTGAATTTAAAATTCAATTTTATTCACCGTTCAAATTTCATTCTCTTTGAAAAATGTAATGTAAAATTTACTGAGGCGCAGATTAAACAAACTACAATCGGTATCGTGTGTCCTTGAAAATTTCCAACATGTTCGAATTTCAAACTGCATGACAGTATATGTTGGTATTTTGTATGAACGTGTTCGATCGATAGCACTTGATCAGTGTAACCACAGACTAATAGGTTTAATTATTACTTAAGGGGTAATAACACAGTGACGGCCGAAAAAATTGCTCATTTTCTCGACTTAGAAATAGTAGATTGATGGGGTTTGTTGCATTGAAAAATAAAAATAGCTTGATGCTTTTTTTTGCGTTCTCCAGAGGCAGCTCAAAGAGGAGGTAGCGTCATGGTTATGGATGAAGCGCAGGCTGTAATCATCTGATACAAAAAAAATATATTTTCTTTTCTTAATCTATATAGATGTAATTTCAGTTGTAAGTAGGATTTTGCAAAATAAAAAAAAATCCCGAAGTACTGGACCTTTGAAAAAAAAACACCTAAAAAGGAATCCAAATATCAAAAAAAGAAAAAACCTTTACGTACAACTGAAGTCAATTTTATAAGCTTAGTTAGTTAAATAAAAAGAAAAAATATCAGATGTAAATTGTAGTGTGTGCGTCGACTCCCATAACAAAAAAACAGGGTTTAGAAAGATACGTGTTTAAAATGCCGCAGCGTTTGGTGTCGTGTTTCGTGTCGTCCTGTGCGATTTCTATACGATTTGGAGGACAATGTCGTTTTCTTTTGTTCTGTCTTAGTCGTTTAGGGGTTAATCTACTATCTTTTCGATCCATTTTCACTTCAAAATTTCAACTAATCACACTAAAAATATTATGAACGACCATTGTCAGCAATGTTCGCGTCAAAGGGAAATGCATAATATTTTAGGGATATATTCTAAAATATACATTCTTTAAAATTATATAAAAAAGGAAAATCGTTTTTTTTTTAAACTGTCACAGTGTTGTTGCCCCATAAGTGGCTCCCATAAATTTTAGCTCGTCGTTCGAAGTACCGAAGGGCTAAAGCATTCGAACGTGTGAACATTCTCGAAACAAAACATTTCCTTAACAAATAAATCTTGTCTCGACTAGGGTAGGGCATTCCGGAAAATTCGATATCGATTATCAATTTTAAAAAATTATCGAGATACTGTAAGTATTCGACCCCTGTTTACGTCGGACGTTCTTATGTAAACATGTAACTGATGGTTACTGTTCACGAGTTCGCCAGTTTGACTGTGATGTGGATTAAAGAAATAAAATACACAAATAAAATAAAATATAATTTAATTAACAAAAAACAAAAAAACATTAATTAAATTCAGAAAATATAAATTAATAATAACAGCTATATTTAATAAAAGTTAAACAAAACAAATAAAAGATTTTGGTAGATTGAACAAATTATAAAAATACTTTGAAGCCACAATAATTTAAAACAAACGTTTTAACCAAAACTATACTAAGTCCGAACAATTAAAACACTAAATTTTGCATTTGAGCGCGAAACTTCCGACTTGCGTGGACCCGATACGAGAACCAACTCCCCGTTTCTGTGTTAAACTTCTGCTTTTATAGCTAAACTCAGCCACCCACTGGGTGAAAATATACTGATTTCACCCCTCACATCCTAGTTCTATAGCGACGCGTTCAAACTTTTGCTTAACCCTGAGGCTGAGTCTAGCATTCTTATCTTAGACAGAATTCGACGAATTGACCAAAATTCCACAGATATCAGACGCACACGTGCACACTGCCAGATGTTTAGTTTCACCCTCAGAGATACGATTATAAATTAAATATATAAAATGAACTAAGAAACTCTAGTTTCTTACAATGGCCCATCCCCTGGTAAAAATGGAAATCATTAAATTGATAAATCTAAGCAAAAAATTGAAAATCGAAAACTAGAGAAGCCTAGAGCGAAATATTGGCTATCTGAAAAATAAAAATTTCATTCATTATAATGTTGTAATAAAGGAGTTTTAAGGGTTCGACGAAACCTTGTTTAGCTATGTTTTGCTATGTTTGCAGTGGGTATGGGGATTCCTCTTAATGCCTTTCCTTATTACACAATCTTATTTTCCCATAAATTCTATATATCCATCTATTTATATTCGCAGACTTTTCATCAAAAACTTAACTTCACCAGTTCGCTTCATGTATCTTCGCTCTCTCTCTCTAACAACACCCATATTACGCATATCACAATGCCTTGCCTTATTGCACAATCTTATTTTCTCATAAATTCTATATATTCGTCTATTTATATTCGCAGATTTTTCCTCAAAAACTTAACTTCACCAGTTCGTTTCTGGTATCTTCGATCTCTCTCTCTAACAACACCCGTATTTCGCATATCTTAATTCGTTTATTTCATCAATAGAATTTAGTTTTCCCATAAATTATATATCCATCACTATATTTGTAGACATTACGTGTTCTTGCATATCAATAAGTACTAATCTTCCATTCATGTTGCCGATGTACTTGCTCCAAGTAATTTTCGTTTAAAGGGTTACATGGGTTTTAAAAATAAAAATAAATCTGTACATAATTGTTTATATAGCGACGAAAAATAAACATAATTTATTTAGAGTACCTAACAATATATTTGTGTTATATCCCAATCTATCTTAATATCCAATATATTAATATTAATCTTTAAATAGGAACAAATGGTTCGTTATCTAATATCAATAAATACATTAAATATTAAAGAGTAATTTTTTCGCATGCAAATAACTTATTTTCCAACAAAAATAGTTGCTTTAATTGCAAAAATAATATAAAGTTAATATAAATACATTTAAATTAATTGTTGAATAACGATTTTACAATGAAAATTATGCATTATTAGTATTTAAGACTTCGTTATTCAATTTTAAATATGATGCATTTATTATAAACGAATCTTTTAATAAAAAGAAATATATCTATTCAACTAAAACAAGTCAAATTAAATATTAATAAATGACATCAGATATTCCAAACTCATGTTAACTTATTTCTAAAAATACGTTTGTTGGGCTGTATTTAAAATAATTATTCGTTTATTATTAATAAGTAACATTTAATGTAAATGATCCTTTCTCTCAATGTATCTGAACTCGAAATGCACCTTTGCACACACACTCCGCGGCTAGCCGTAGAAGTTTTCACCAGATGATTCTAGTGCAAATTAAAAAATACATGGATTTTAAATAAAGTTTATTTTTGAAGAAAATGGAGAGCATTTGAAAATAATGTTTTATATTTGCAAAAAATCGCGTATAAAATGCTTAGTTATTTAAGAAATACTTACAATCTTTGGGGCAAAAATATCTTGTTTATTTTTTTATTTCTTGATGTGTGTAGATTTTGCCTTCAAATTAGTTTTGTGATATTCAAGTTTTTTGACAACTTTTCTGTCGCGTAAACGTGACGCTGCACGGGCCGAAAAATGGTTTTCTGCTGTTCTCTCGAGGATTTCTACTCTCCGTAAAGATATTTATGCTTTGTACTTATGTCTGCTACAGAAAATTAGTTCAAAATACTTCAGTAATGACACAGACGGTGCTAAATATCTTAGGGAATTACCGACTTTCGAGTATGGGATTATAATTATGTATTATAAATGGATCATTATATACTAGCACTTTATCAGTTCAGTTCTATGAAAACGAGTACCTGTGCTTAACGAATGCCTAAAAATGCAAAATTTAAAAAGAAAGGGTATAAAAGGCGGTGAATCGAATACGCCGAAGTAAACGTCGCATCGAAGCAGCTGAGCATCGGGTCACACCGGCGGCAAGAACTTCGATTTTGGAGCGGAGATTTCATCAAATCAATTCAATTCATTGAATGTTTGAGGAGGAGGAAGGAATACTATATGGCCCTGAGATAGCTCAATAAATGTTAGTTGAAAAACATTCAAGATATCCAATATATATACTATATATATATATATATATATATATATATATATATATATATATATATATATATATATATATATATATATATATATAAATATATACATATATATATATATATATATATATATATATATATATATATATATAAATATATACATATATATATATATATATATATATATATATATATATATATATATATGTTTATATATATATATATATATATATATATATATATATATATATATATATAAATATATACATATATATATATATATATATATATATATATATATATATAACGTTTTATTGGCTAAGCAGCATTGCTTCAAAGATTTTAGCAATTGGACGGGCACCTTAAGTGTAATATGTAAATGCGTATCTCCGTGCTTCAAAGATTTTAGCAATTGGACGGGCACCTTAAGTGTAATATGTAAATGCGTATCTCCGTACTTCAAACGTAGCAGTGAAACCTTAAAGCTGCATTTATAATCAAATATTTCTACGGCATGGCACTTTACGTCAAATTTCCGCGATATTTGCGTATACCGAACTTTTACACGTACGGCCACTGCACGGTTGCCGCGGAAACTTGGCGTAAAGTGCCGGAAATATTTGATTATAAATCCACCTTAAGGCGAATACATGCAGTGTATTTTCAGTACATTTAAAAGGCCATATTTATTATATTTTAATTATCTGAACAAGTGTATAATATTAGCATAAATCAATTTATTTATTAATTACGTATGTATTTATTCTAATTTTGCAGAATATATGTATTTTGTACATATTTATTTTAATTGTATTTTCCCTTCAAACTCTGTTGTAGCTCATTCGTCGGTCTGTGGGAAAGGTCAACTATATTACTTGTAATTAAGCCGGTTTATGTTACTATATCAGGCAGAAAATTTCTTTTAAGAATTTGTATATTTCCATATTACTAGACTACATTGTAAAAAAAATTATGTAAAATTTACACAGTGGATGTCTGGCAATTTTTTGATCACAATGGGTTAGTGTATATTTACATAGCGAATTAATAGTAGATACATAAAAACGGAAAATTACATTCTAACATATAATATTACGGATCTGTATTAAAAATATAGTTTTGAGAAAAACGCATTGAAAGCTTCAAAACCACTTTACATATAGCAAAAAAAAATGTGTTTTCTACTTACAACGAGTTGTCTATTACATAATAAACCCTCCATTCCTTCGACAGCTTCTAATAATTCGATTTGGTGTTGTCTGCGGACCATATTTCCCTCTCATGCAAGATCTCTTGCATTTTTAATTTTTTCATAGAAGCACTAAAACTACATTCGTCCGTCTCAGCTGTTTTTGGATTAAAAACATTTTTTCTCTTCTATGGTCTCGCCTTTTGCCAGATTGGGTTTCATTGTAAGGTGTTTGAGTGTTATTTTTATTAAATTGTAACAGTTGATTCGCACTGGCTCTAAATATTGGTTTATTGTAATAAGGTCGTGTATTGTTCGCAAAGTTAGTAATTTGTAGAGGTTTAGTTGGCATTATTCTGTTAGTTTCATAGATGCAATATTTTTTGTTGGTTTCGAATTGATAGTCGTTAGTTAACATAAAGTTAAATCCTGCGGGTTCATTGCACGCATAAGTTGTCCGATAGGTTCTTTTAACCCTCTTAATAAAATTCGCAACGCATAGTTACTAAAATATGCTGTTAGTACAACGGCTTCAGCTGCTAGAAAGTTAGTCATAAGATATTATATTTGTAAGTTGAGTACTTTCTGAATTCTAATATAAAAATTAAAAACATTTTCGTTATAAGATTTTTTTAGTTCAGTTAATTCTATGTTTAACGTGTAACAGTCCCTTTTATCGTCATAAGTATTTAATAACGCCGTTTCTTAAGGATAACCAATTATCAATTGTACAACTTGAGATATGAATGGCGGCGTCGCCTTTAATTTTTGACACTATAGATGACATTAAATATTCATTTTGGAAGTCACTCGTATCCGTTGCATTATAAAACGTATTGACTATTTATTCTGAGATTTATAAAAATCTAGGTAAAAGTTCTCTTTCACCATAAAAGTCAGGCACCATGTCTAAATATTCTTTTTTTAATACTGGGGTAGGCATACTGTTATTAATTAATAATTTAGGTTTATTAATTAAAATTTTATCGTTCCTGAAATTGGGGTTTAGGTAACGGTTTTCTGAACCGGGGTCAGAATCAGAATTTGTATTTGAATTTGAACCATCAGTGTTCGTTTCGTTTATGTTACTATTATGAGGCTCTCTGAAAGACATACGGTACTTACAGTATGATCGATAACCACTTCATGTCCATTGAGTTGCTGATCCACTGACGAATTGGTTGCGGTTCCAAGAATTAGTCCAGTTGCTGATGTTCTCTCAGTACGACGGAAGGAATAGCAAAAATCCAATTACTGTTGTCTTCTGAGATTCACCTTTTTCGTATTTAGTGTTTTAATTAAACACAACAATTTTTTATTTATCGCGAATTGTTGGATTAAACACTAACACGATAAGATTGTTCTTTTGATTGCCAATTAAATCACTAACGTGAACCAAATTTATATTCACTAAATTTGTTTTTGGCAATCCTACCTGCCAGTTGATTTATTATTTTAACGAAGGTTGATTTTAAAAAACGATTTATTTTATATAAAAGTACAATATTAATATATCAGCGTAATTGCTGTTACAAAAGGGAAGTCTGAATCTAAACTGAACTAAGTAGTCTACATCTTGTGTGTTCACAACGTATTCTTATATAATCTATATATAATATATATATATATATATATATATATATATATATATATATATATATATATATATATATAATGTTTACAAAATTATTTGCAATTTATTCTTTTTATTTATTATACCCTATTTATTCGATCAATTTGAAGCGGCTAGACAAGTCCAAGCCTGTTAATTTATACTTATTTTGACCCTGAGGACGCTATGCTGTTTATACCGGGAATTTCAGAAGCTTCGAAGTAAACTTTTAGTCACTGACATCAGTAGCATAGGCATGTGATTGAAACTGAATCTTTTTTATAACCATAATGTAAAAATGCATCGTTTGAGCATTATTATTTATTTATTGGGAGTATATTTATGTATTTGTTTGTAGGATTTAAATATAATCCAATTGGTTGTAGTAAATATTTCAAGTAATATGCTACATACAATCGGTCTACGAGCATTTTTTAATCTTAATCAGCTACAAACTGTTAACTTATCAAACAATTTATTACATACATTAGCACCAGATTTATTTGAATATAACCAACGACTGAAACAATTAATTCTGGCTGGAAATAAATATGTATTGTCACAACAACTATCGAATACATTTCTGGAGTCGAATTCTTTACAGGTACGTGTATGTCGTAGGTTTTAGATATTTTTGACTAATCAAGAATACTTTCCATCTAAAGGTCCCTATAGTTTACTCAACTTTGTACATAAACCAAATTCAGTCTCTACACAGATACTGTATTTAGTTTGTGCGCTACGGCACTGTGTTACGTAAACTAAAAAGGGTCTAAACAATCGGAATCAGCTTTTATAAATGAGATTTTCGTCATAGGTTTTAGATATGAGCAAATGTTTTATATCACATTTATACCCAAATATTTTTCTACAATTACCAAACCTCACCACACTCGATATAAGTAATAATTTATTAATTGAATTAAAAGCGAGTGTTATCGAGAATTTAACCAAATTAAAACATTTAAAACTTTCCAAGAATTTATGGATTTGCAACAACAAAATGGCAGAATTGAAGCTATATTTAAATCACAAACATATCATTTATGAGAACCCGTGTGAAACACTTGAAAAATCACAGAAAATTGTTTTACTTGATGATGAAAACCAAGAAGATGGAGATGAAGGAACAGTAAACTGGTTATATAATGATGCTAATATTGATAGACCAAACGAAGATATTCATAGGACAAATCAAACAAAATATACATCTACTACAATTAATAAAACATTTCTCGACTCAACATTATTGTTGATTATGATTGCATTCAGTGTAGGTTTTGTCTTTGGCATATTCGTCACTTGTTTTTCTGTTAATATTCTAAGTATTACGAAACGGGTAAAACGAAATCGTCCGAAACCAGAACTGAGCGAATTTATTCTTAATGACATACCGTATGGCATGTCTACGCCTGTTTTAAATAGAGTACAACGTTATACATAATTTAGAAATTTATATTGATGAATGACCACTTGCGCTGATTATATTTCACACTAAGCATGGCTTCAATAATGTTTGTTTACTTTCTTATAGCAAATCGGAACGATAAACTTTAACAATGTATTTAAATAAAATGTAAATACCAATATTTAATCATTTGAAACCAATTTTATCAGATTTTATTAATTAATTTAATTTATTACCTAAATGCTACAAAATCTAAGCTTATCTTAAAATTAAGTGTTAGTGGTGGAACTAGACATTTAAATTAAATATCAAACTTACCCAGTGTATAAATGTTTAGTCTGGTTAGGATTCAGAATTTGCTGTATATAATAGGTTACATATCTAAACACAAATATATGATTTCACTTGTAAATTTATTTTGCAATGTACTTACAAATAAAGCGAGTAAGACTAGATATGTAGTATATTGATTTCATAATTTTATTTGTATAGAAAATATTTGTATATAATTAGGAATTTTATGTATTAAAAATATATAATAAATGGTTTTATTAGTTCAAATTCGTTTCAGCAACGAGTTGTTGAATATTTATATACTCCGTATCAGAACTGAATATTTGCAGTAACTGATCAAATGTTGGGCGATCATTGGCTTGATACGCCCAACAGCGTTCCATAATGGCGTAAATATGTGCGGGACACTGTTCCGGTTGTTCCAACCGTTCACCTTTATCAATGGCTTGTATTACCTCAGTGCCCTTACGATTACCATAGGGTTGTTCTCCAAACGTGAACATTTCCCATAACGTCACTCCAAAACTCCAAACATCACTCGCATGTGAAAACGTTCCATAATTAAAAGATTCGGGGGCGTACCACCTTAATGGCCATTTACCCCCTTGCATTGCACGGTAATACTCATGATCAGTACCCAACGCCCGCGACAATCCAAAATCACTGATCTTCGCCTGATGTCGCGACGCAAGTAATATATTTCGCGCAGCTAAATCGCGATGTACAAACCGTTGTTGTTCCAAATATTTCATACCGCACGCTATTTGCGCCGCCCACACTTTCAACTCGTAATCTGGACTGACTTGATTCGGATGATCGATCAGATAAGCAAGCATCGAGCCGAGTTGAACCAATTCTTGAACCATTCGTAATGTGGGCGTTGTGCAAATACCGATCAAACGAACAATGCAATGGTGGTCGAGTTTCATCATAACGCGCGCTTCGCTTAGGAATGCATCGCGATTAGTCTCCGCGTGTTCTTTGTGCAGAGTTTTTACGGCAACATCACGATTGCAGTAACTTCCTTTTATTACGGCTCCAAATTCGCCTTCACCTAATACGTTGCCTAATTCTAATTGATCTGTTGGAATGTACATTTCTTCTGGTTGTTGTTCTTCTGTGTTTACTGTTATTGGTATTTCCTTTGTTGTTATTTTATTGATGTTAATGTTGTTGTTATTCATATTATGGTTCGTGTGTCGATTGTGTTGCCGTGGCATCGTTGAAAACTATAATCAAATTTTTTGGGTTCAAATAGAGAAGGAGCATGCACAGAAATTATTTTGGTCTAGCCTCTTGACCAAAATAATTTCTGTTCAAGACGCTAGTGAATACTTCAAAAAGTACAAATGTTGCGGGTAACATATATTGTGAATACTATTTGAATCTGATATTGTGCTTCAAAACTAATATGAAGAAATTGTTTGTAGCGCGCGAATATCCGTAATATGTGTAGCCCAAGCGCTTTGTTATTAAAGGGTTAAATTATTTGTTAGATAAAACCGGGACACGGTATCCGCATTGTTTACGTGCTAGCGACTACCCGTTCATTGTTCTCATTCTTAAATGTTCGTTTCGTCGTCCAACCTTTCGGCAAATTTGAACTGCGCGCTCAGGCTACTACCTACAATGAGCGGGTAGTCGCTAACCATGTAGGTATACATACAGCGCGGGTCCCTAGGTCATAATCATATAGTAGGCCAATCGACGGAGTTGAAAATTGCCGAAAGGTTGAACGACGAAACGAACATTTTACGAGTGGAAACAATGAGCGGATAGTCGCTAGCCGTGAGTTCACAATTAGAAAAAATGTTATAGATACAAAAAATCTTACAATTTTATGTAGATTTTTTGATATACTTAAAAAATAGCGCAAATTATAAAAAAAAATTATATTAAAATTATAAAAAAAAAATTATTTTTTTTAAATTTGCACTATTTTTCTTAACGCTCTGTTGGATACATGGGTCCAGCTAGATATTTACGATTTCAATTGTAATTTAAATATATTTCTAATTATGCTAGCGACTTCAAAATTCGCGACTTTTCCTAAAATATTATAAGTTATTTACGCTGCAATTGGGAGGATACATTCCATACGAGGATAATTACAAGGACATTTTAGTATACACATCACATAAGTACCTCATGTGGACTGTCCAGACCCCTATGTATTTTATATGAAAATATATGAAATATGATGCTTATTTTACTTTCTCTTGTTAATTTTCTAAATGTTATAGATATAAAAAGTCTTGCAATTATTTTGTTTGAAAATTCAAAATTATAATTTCTTAATATTTTTTTAAGCCCTTTGGGTTACCAATATGAAAATATCTTGTAGACATAAAATATCTTAGAATTCTTTGGAACATTTTTGGGGGGCTTTAAATTTTGGGGCCCTATAACTCGGGACGTATACGGGCGATTGGATTTTAACTGCGAGCAGATTCAAATGGGATGCTAAATAATATGTGTTGCAAATTTTGTTCAAATCGTTTCGGTACCTTCAGAGGAGAAGAGGGTCTTACGAGCGAGCGGGTGAGAAATTTTCTTTTTCAATATTATTAACTGAGTAGGTAGTTCAATATATGCGATAAACCACTGAGAATCAGAAATAGACAATTTACTAAACAGTCGGCGACCTTAAATTTATTCAATATCGTATTTAATTTCGAATTTAAAACCGTTCATGTTAAGATTCGCAAAATAATCAATATATAAAAATTATTTAAACTGGCTATTATTAACTCTATATAACTGTTAATAGCGTATATTCAGGTCTATTCTGTAATTTTTAGCGTAGCCGCTAAACTGAAGATCAACGTTAAAATATTAACGTGTTTTCTTATTCGATAACGCACAAATCGTTTTAATTTTAGCAAGTTACGTCAACTGTCACGTTAATATTGTATATTTGAACACTGTTAAAAAGTTACCGTAATGTTATCATAGTTATTAAGATTTTTTATCGTTGAAAGACTCCTCATTAAATTTCAGTGTTATTAAAGATAATTTCATAAATTTAGTGCTTTCGACTCCTTAATTGTAAAAAAAAAAAGTTAATTTGATATATTCGGATTGACATTTTATAAGTGAATTGTTATTCTATAAGTTAATATTTGTAAAACTAAACATATCTGCGTTCATATATAGTTTAGAAGATGTTAAAACACGTTATTTAGTGAAAATTGAAATTATTATCGGCATGGTCAATTCTTACAAAACCTAATATTGCCCACTATATATCTACAAATATCCAAAATATTAAGATATAACACTTAAAAATATCCGGATTGGCCTGCACTCGACTTTCGCAGTTTTCACTAGATATAGATATATGTATATATATATAAAACCAGCTATTAAACTAACCAATACTCTACAGAAATATTCTGAAATGTCATTTATCTAATTGAGTCTATTTTGTTTTCCTGTCAAAATAACAGATGATCCGATTTTATAAGCTACATGCGACTCTATACCAACGTAAACAAGATATTTATAATATTTCGTAGCATTTTTCTCGCAACTGGTACATTTTTTGAAGAAATGTTTCAAACAAAAGTTGTGCGAAATATTAATCTCTTTCATCATGAATATAACTATATTTGCCGTAACTGTAGCCGTTCTAGTGATATTGGAGATAGAACAAAAAATGTATAGAGTAATCATGCACTTCCGGTTTGAACATTCTTTTCAAAAATAGGAGGTGCACATCTAGGGCATATATACACACACAAACAGACAAACGTTATTCCGAAAATAGTCACATTCGATTCAGGGAAGGTCAAAACATGTATATCCGTTGAAATCTCGAATTCGAAATTTTTCATGATTACAAGACTTACATATTACTTCGTAAAAGAAAGTAAAAAAGGTCATAAATATAATATATGTCACAATTCACTTAAATGTCAATCCGAAAATTCTAACTAAACATTTATATTTAAATTTATATTATACGGAAGCACTAAAATTATGAAATCTTCTTTAACATTGGAATTTAATGACGAATCTTTCAACGATAATAAAAAATCTAAATGCTGTATATATAAACGATGCTAACCCTCAAACAATAACAAGAAAGATAAATATAATGCAAGATTCGCCGTTACATTTTAAGTTTTAACATAAACATTAATAATGGACTGTAGTGAATACCAAAAACACGTTAAATGTTAACAGCCCGCAATTTCTTATTTATTAACAAGTATTTTTAACGCGTTAACACTTAACGGATTACATATAGAATAGACCTGATGATCACCTTAAAATTTACATATTTTCGTAAACGCCTAATAATTCTGCATCGGTACCATTTAGGTGTATATAAAAACATTTAATTGTAATTTGTACATAATATAACCTACCTCTGGAACTGGTGGTTTTGGGCGTGGTGGAACAGGATATTTTAACGTACACGGCAAACCATCTGCCATATAACTGTAATAATCAACAATATGTTCGAGTGAATCGAGATACGGGCCATCATCAATGAATAAATATTTTCCCTATTAAAAAAACAAAAAAAAAAAAAAAAAAAATTGAAAACAAGAGCTATTCAATTATATTAAGTTTATTTTATAGAAACATAATCTACATTACTATGGTGAGATAACGCACCATTGAGACTAAATAATTAAACGAAAACTTACTTCAGATCTAATTAAAAAATGATACGGATGTTGTTCATGTAGTAATGTTAGTACGTAACAACCGCCGTTGCGATCGCTAAATCGCACCAAGTAGCTAGCGTCGTGCTTATTCTGTTGAATGAGGGTAACGGCTTCATTTCGGCCCAGTGTACCGTGGTACCAAAGGGCGCGGTGGGTTCTAGGCGCCGGACACTCGTACCGTTCAAGCAGTTCGGCGCATTCGATGTAGCCGGCTTCGCGAGCCAACGTACAAGGTATCGTGTTTGTAGTTGTACGGGGGCGCAGCGGTACGTTTAGAGACAGCAACACTTTGACCACTTGGATGTAACCGCGACTAGCAGCCTCATGCAATGGCACCCAACTTGTTTCAGTGTTACGAGCTTGGATGTTCGCCCCACCGAATTGCATTAGCAAGCGAGCAGTGCTCGCGAAATTGTTTTGGCATGCATACTGTAATATTAATTTAATAAAGAAAAATACTAGTTATTGCTTTTCTAATTGGGGTCTCCAGCGGTAGACTGAAGACATGTGTAATTCATAAATTAAGCATTAATAAATGATTTTTAAGTATATTTTGAGTTTTGATGTAATGATATTACAAACACATAGTTAAAAACTTTATAACACCTTTTATTTCACAAGGAAAACATATATCGAAGCTTTTTTGAACGGTATGAATACAAAAATAATAATAGTTGGTTTTAAAATTCAGAATTGAAATTCTGTGTTCATTTCATGGTAAAAATTTGTATATTTTAATTTTATATGTTCAGTTCCTTTAATGTTGACCAGTAATAAACTGCATAAAATCAAATAATTATAAAAAAATATATACTCATTGAATCAATTGTTTGTCTTTAATTATGCAAAATTAATAAAAATTAAATTAGTTCGATCGAATATCATTTAGTGTTATTCTATTAATAAAGTATCGGGTGTACATTTGAGTTGCTTTAGTTCTGGCCAGCATTATTACTATGTTCACACCTAATAGTTATAGATGTAGAGGTTGCCTCGAGCTCTCTTATAAAGTTAAAACCGGCCGATAATGGCTAAAGAACAGCTTGTGACGTAGCCGCATGACCCAATGTAGATATTCGTATAGATGATAACTGCGATATTATACGCTTTAATGCAGTATATCTGTACTTAATTCCATTGTTGCTATCTTATACTAATATTTTCAATTGTAGTGTATAGTTTTGACATTTGTATTAATTATTAAGGTAAATAATTTAATATTTAACAGATGACATCACCGGCAATCAATTTAAACAAAGCAAATTTTTATTTCATGTTTCTTGTCAAATTCAAATTTTAATTTCATAATACCTACAATATTATTTGTTATTATTCATCTTATAACTATAATAATGTAGCAAGATATCCTATTATAGCAATAAATAATCATTAGTACGTCACGATTTTGTATTATCGAATATTTATTTATAAAAATATATAATATAATTAAATGACCTCGTCTTTTTCACGTTCACTCGAATATCCCCCTGCCCTATCTCACTCCTTCTTATTCAACTTCCGTTCCCACTCCCATTTGTGCGGCATTATACAAACATATAAAATATATAACACTCGGCCGTTTCTGACCTTAAGCTCCTCATCGATATTAACAAATTATAAGTGACAAGTAACATATTATATTTTAAATACTAAGATCAAAATCGTCGAACTTCTTCGGAGTTCTCTTATTTCTCGGTATGCGTTTGAATGAATCTTCGAGTACATTTCCCTTATTCAAATTTGCATCACCGTCTTTTTCTTTTCTTTGATTCGCTAATTGCAGTTAACTTCATTCCGATTCTTCACCTGTTTCCGATTCTTCATCTGTTTCCGATTCGTGGTCGTCCATATCATTATTTTTATAATTCTTCAGTTGTGATATGTGAGCGGTGGTAATATATTATCTTCCGCTTTCCTTTGGTTCGATCTGAGATACTACATAAGTGTCTGATGGTAATACTTTGATTATTATTAGTGGTCCTCTGTATTTCCATTACGTTATTATACTTTCGCCGGTTGATTGTAGATTTTTCCTCATTACTACAATCTGTTCGACTTCCAATTTATCGCCCTCGCTGTGTTTCTTATCAAAATTTTCTTTGGTGACTTTCTGCTGTCTCTGAATTTACTATGTGACTTCCTCTTGTACTTCTTGCAGATCTGTCCACCTGTTCTGTTCTCCGTGTACAATATCGCGTAATCATGCATCTGTAAAGTACGGCGTATGGTCGTTCAAATGGTGTTTTACCGGTTGTTTTGTTTGCGGAATTATTGAGATTTCTTTCAACTATCTTTAAGTGTTTATCCCAACCTTCGTGATTAAATTTTTCGTTCATTTGATGCATTAGTATCGGTATTATTGTACGATTTGCTCTCTCTACTAATCCATTGATTGATGTGCAGTTGAATTAAGTACATATCGTATATTGTGTTTCTCACAATATTGTTGAAAATCAGCTGACGTAAAACACGTTCCACGGTCACTCACAATTATATACAACATACTTTTCCTCATAGATTTTGGTATGACGTATAGGAGATTAATTTTACCATTGTTATTGATGATTCTTCGGTATAATCTGCCGTGCGACAATTCGCAATGGTCAGTTTTGGATTTATCCTGTGCGTTTCTTTCTTCTCTGAGTTTCTTCAATATTTTTACAAGATCATTTATATCTGTATCGGCTCGCTGTACTAGTAATATTTGATATTCTTCCGTCAATGTTGTCATCATCGTAAATTTCGCATCTATTATTTCATCATACGTGTCATTTGTAGCTATCGCTGTTGATGCGCGACTAAGTGCGTCAACATGTGCAATATTTACTCCTGGTTTATGTCGAACTTTGAAATCATATTCTTCTATGTTAATCATATTTCTATCTACTTTCTCTACCGTAATACATATATCAGGAGTGCTCATCGGGGAACCTAATTTTTCACCCTTTGCTATCTTTATC
Organism: Leistus spinibarbis; assembly: GCA_933228885.1. Classification (NCBI taxonomy): domain Eukaryota; kingdom Metazoa; phylum Arthropoda; class Insecta; order Coleoptera; family Carabidae; genus Leistus; species Leistus spinibarbis. The sequence continues at coordinate 10,782,574 of OW121792.1, read as the reverse complement.
TCTTTATTGTCATAGTTCATTACGGTTACGTCTTCATCTAACTCATTTGTCGCTATCAGATTTATACTATATTCCTTCAGTATAACATCCTCTTTTGCGCTCAACTGGAATATCGATTTTTCTTCCAAAACTATGTCTTCAAATGATAGGTCGTCTACATACCCGAATTTAAACATGTTGCCCTTCTTGATATATGCTATTGTCGGTAGTTCGGTAAATGTTCTTCCGATAGTAATATTCACCACACATCGATCTTCACCAATACCGCTGTCTCTCTATTTGCAGTTATGATATCGGCAGTCCTAAATCTTCTGCTAGTGTTTCTTTTATTGTACAAACCGGGGCTCCATTGTCGATCAAACATGTTTCTTCAATTGTTGAGTTCAGTATCGTCTTCTTCGCTAACTTTACCCTGAAATTTCGGTTCCCTTGAATAGTCATCAACGGGTTGGTTGTCTGTGTACAGTCCTTTGCGAAGTGACCAGTAATTTGACACAGATAACATTTGCGTTTTAGTTTCAGTTTATTACAATTTCTACTGACGTGGCCGTATACATTGGAATTGAAAACATTTCATCTCTCCGTTTTCATTCTCGACTGGTAACGACTATAGATTACTCAAATTGGTTACCCCGCTTTCGACTGTTCTTTTAACTGATCTGGGTACGATGTTGACTGTTGTCTTCTTGATCCTATCTTCTCGTGCTTTGCTAATTCTCTCATGTAAACATAAGTCATGAAGAAGGGAGTCCGTGTCATTATGTTTAATCGCTATGATAGTGTTACATAAATCACGGGACCATAGTCCAACTAAAACTTGTTCTTTTATGTCATCAAAGGTAATCGTGATAATACAAGTTCATCGACTTGTCACCATGTTCTGCTATTTGGTGGTTCTGCTGGTTTCGCCTCCGAATGTCTTCATAAACGCGGCTTTTAACTCTGGCCATGTCTTCATCAGGCTCCGTTTGGTTGCATACCAATGACGTGCACCACCGATCAGATGTGTACGGGCGTCTCTAATGCGAATGCATCCGGCCAAGAGTGAAGTGTTTGCATTCCGTTCAAATTTGATAACCATTCGTTTGCGTTTGTTGGGTTGTCGCCGTTGAATGTTTGGATATTCTTGCTTAAGTTCGGCATTATGTGGTATGAGGATAAAACTTGCTGAACGGATTCTGCCACGTGATCTGGTGTTGCTGCTGCACGAACTGATAAACTCGTAATCTGTTCTACTAGCCTGTTTCCGTATTCGTCTCTTCTCCTACTTTCCAACATCATTATGCCAATCAACTATGTGGTACTTAATTCCGGGTTGTCACCACTATTTCTTACGAAAACACCTTTCAAACTGTCATCATGTTCACTGTCGTCATGTTGACTCTTCTTGTTACACTTTCGAGTTTCTTTCGTTTTCTTTTTTTTTTGTTCGTACACGAGGTTTCGTTATAAACTAACTTTTTCGTTTCACTGAGTTCTTTCCCGAATGCTATCCAGTTAACATCTCACTTCTGATATGTAGAAAGGTATCTTATTATATCAATAAAAAATCACTAGTCACGCGACACGTCTTAATTAGTGTAACAATAGCTAGCCTGAGGCAACCTCTACATCTATTACAATTGGTTCACAGCAACACTTTATGTTATTAACTCGAAGTTGTTAGGTAGGACTTTAAGTGTAGGTGTGATTTCGTAGTTAGCAACTTTTAACCCGTAATGACAACTACACTTAAAATCCTACTAACTTCAAGGTACTCACTTAAAGTGTTGGTGTGAACAGAATATATAGGCGTGTTTCTTCGGCTATGAGTGATCAAAATAATCACAAAAATATGTTTAACCTGTTTTATAAGTTAGTTTTACTCGAAACTTCTTAATAAAAATTGAGCTTTTGTGTGACTTCAGAATATATATATATATATATATATATATATATATATATATATATATATATATATATATATATATATATATATATATATATATAAAGAAAAAAAAAATTTGGCATTTTACTTTGTAATAAGCATAGACATTTTATGATTACTTCAATCATGATCAGTTTGAATGTGAATCAGAATTCGAATTCGAAGAATCATGTTTTATACAGGATGTTCAAATAAGATCTTTCATTTTAAATTTGCCGCTATATCACACTTGTTGAAGGTACAGATGTCGCTCTTTGACATATCGGTAGTCAAAATAACGCAGTTGCTAAAAATTGACCGTATACTCTTGCACTACATATTAATACTGCAAAAATTCATTACCGAAATGGGGAAAATTTTGCAGACAGTTCGCAAAATTAATACTGAATTTGATATGCTTGGATGTTAGTCGTCACTCGCTCGTAAGACCAAATTTGTGCCGACCCGATTTGATCCAAATTTGCTACACATATTCTTTGGCATACCATTTGAATTCGCTTGCAGTTTATTTCTAATCGCCCGTATACTTCCCGAGTTATAGTCCCAAAATTTGGAACCATTCTTAATACTGCCCTTAGAACCATAATTAAAACAACCAAAAATTCTTAGATGTTATGTCACAAGATCTATTCATAGTGGTAACCCAAAGGCCATAAAAATATTAAAAATTACGACTTTAAATTTAAAAATATGCATTTCTTTGTAAGTATGTTAAAAAATCTTCAAAAAAGTATAATATTTCTTCAAATTGTGAACCCATAGGCTATAATTAAAGATAATTATTAAATTTGTATATTATGCCAAGCGTATAGTAGCACCGGGGAAGTTCGCTGCTCGAATCGCATATAATACTTATAAGGCGAACTAAAAGCATAAGTGCCTTAGCTTGTTTTGACCTGAAGTTGATGCTTGGGATACGGACGACATTTACTTCCAACAGGTCGGCGCTACATACCACACAAATCGAGAAACAATCGCTTTATTGCGTGAAAGGTTTGATGGTCGGGTATTTTCTCGCTTTGGAGATGACAATTGATCCCCTAGTTCGTACGTTTTAACACGGTTAGATTGTTTTCTTTTGTGCTACGTTAATGATAAGGTGCACGCTAATGCTCCAGCAACGATTCAGGGGCTCAAAGACAATATTACAGCTGATATTCGCGTTATTCAGCCGCAATTGTGCGAAAAGGTGATGAAAAATTTCCTGAAAAGGATGACCATCTGCATGAATAGCCGAGGTATTCATTTGGCCGAAATCGTGTTCCATCAATGACCGCATACCCGGTACTTTTAATTTGAATAAAAATACCATGTATTTTTTGCAAAAAGAAACGTATTTTAAATGATTCAGTCTTATTTGAACAACCTGTAAATACAAGTACTAATTAAAAATTCCCTATCATAAAGATGCTTGATTCTATTGTATTTTTCGAGGACCCATATCGCTTATAGTAAATAGATAAGTGTAATTTTCTCGATCAAATTCACGGATTCATAATATTTCAATGATTTTAATTTAATTTTAATATTAAAAATTGTGAGTATTTTCTGGAGACCCGTATTTATTGATGATTACTAACATGCAATGGTGTATAGCCCGCCGTATCTCTACAGTTGACATTCGCTCCATTATCAATGAGTTTCTTCAAAATATCATCTTTACCCATACGACTAGCCAAATGTACGGCCGTTTGGCCATCCTGGTTCTTTGCCTCGAGTTTATAACCACATTTAACTAGTTCGGACACGACGATATAATTTCCTTCTTTCGTGGCTCGATGCAGCAGATTTGTGCGTCCATGGCGACGCGAATCGTGGGGTGGAGCCTCACATTTACATGGTTTTGTTAATTTCGTAACCAAACCATGAGCGTCCTCCTGGTAATATTCGATTAACGAGTCCAGTCCATGACTTGTTGTATGTTCATCTGTGGCGTACAAACAAATCAAATAATTTACCTATACCATTACGTTTAATGTTTACAATATATAATAGTGTGGTAGTACATCACCATCAGTGAGGTTACTAACCACTATGCACGTCATAACAATAGAGTTGCATATTGTTATGTCAGCAGTTTGATAGACTATAAAAGAACCCTATGTGGACAACAATAGGCAGTTGTTCCACCGGGCTGTATCACAAACTAGTAAGATTACTTTCTATTAATATAACCACTTATACATTGTACGTTAGCACTAGTCCATTGTCTACCCACTCTCATCCATTACCCTACACGTCTATTTGGCAAGAATCCAAGAAGATCACCCAAGGATTGACCACCCCGGTCAACCCCTTACAATGGTGGCAGCGGTCTACGGATTTTCTTACGGTGCCAAATAAAAATCAGCCAGTTATCCGGGCTGATCGCGACTAGGTAAGAAACAATAAACAATCTTGTTTATCCCATCTGGGAGGCGCTGGAGAAAGAAAGCCAGAAGATACCGAAGAAAATAATATGACATCACGAGGTCTAAGAATGTCATTCGGCATGGTAACCAACACGGTGTAGCAACTCACAGGAAAAGATGCGAGAAATTATTTTGATAAATTAGAATTCCAGGCAAAATTAGAAAGATGGGCGGAACAACAGACGATATCAATACAATTATTAAGGCTAGAAGGAGCGGTATGCGAGAAGATACAAAGATACCAAGAAGGAATTACTATTAAGATTTGAACCACAAAGAGTACCAGGCGAAATCTACCGGCTAGTAGCGCAATGTACACAGGCAGGATACGAAACAGTGCAAGAGTTCGCAAACAAATTACGAAAATATAAAAACGAGCTGCAAAGGGACCTAAGAACACAGATAGCAGAACCAAACTGCAGAGCATCAAAAACATTCAAATCAGGGTTGCGTCCGCAAATCAAAAAATACACGAGAATACTAATGGAAGTGTCAGAAGTAAATTATTTCAAATGCGGAAAAACGGGCCATATACAAAGAAATTGTCGAAAACATTAAAATTGTTTGCGTTGTGGAAATTCAGGGCATATAGCAGTAGGTTGTCGATCCAAACCTCCAGAGATTAACAGAAATTGGTGCCAAGGACAACGAAATGCGTATCAGTGAAATTTAAAACGCCTAAAGCCTCTCATCCAAATACTACCGCGGGGGGTAACAAAATCGAATACCAGAGGAAGATAACAGTACCAAACATCAGCAGGATACAACAAACTGAAATTGCTAATCTCGTGATCTTGGAAATAAACAATTGATACAGGATCAGTTATTTCGCTAGTAAATAAAACTAACTAACTAAAAATTAACATCCATATCTGGTGGAGAATTGGCATACAAAGGAACATCCAGGATACATTTCCAAAGGAACGAAAATGGTGTTTGGATTAGCAAACGCACTCAACACGTTTCAAAGGCTAATGAATAATGTACTAGCAGGATTAACAGGAGAAAGATGTTTAATGTACTTGACGATGTTATTATATTCAACGAAGAAGGTGTAGCAGAGGATATGATCAGACTAACGAAAGTTTTCGACCAACTACGGAAGGAAAATCTAAAATTGCAACCAAGCAAATGTAAATTCTTAAAAATAGACAAAATATTTAGGTCATATGATACAGAATTAAGCTAGATCCAGAAAAAATCAAGCCAATAAAAAAATATCCAGCGCCAAAATCTGTAAAAGAAATAAGGGCATTGCTAGGATTTCTGGGTTATCGAAGATTCATAATAAGGTTCGCAAAAACAGCAATTCCATTAACAAAAAAAGGAAGAAGAATTTACATGAACGAAAGGATGCCAAGAAGCGTTCAATACGATGTAGGAAGCGGTGTGTACTGAGTCGTTACTAGTGCACCCGGACTTCAACAAAAAATTCATCCTGTCAACGGATGCAAGTGGATCAGCGGCCAGTGCAATTCTGAACCAGAAGCAATACGGATTTGATACACCAATTGCATTTGCAAGCGTAAAACAATTGAACAAAGCAGAGATGAACACGTCCATAAGGGAGTGTCTTGCCATAAATTGGGTAGTGAAGCATAATCACGAGATCATAAACCATTAAAGTGGTTAATGTCCCTAAAAGATCCAAATTTGCGTCTGATGAAATGGGCTCTACTACTGAGCGAATTCGAATACGAGGTCCTACACAAACCAGGAAAGAAACATATTAATGCCGTTGTGCTGTCACGAATGCCAATCAATACAGTTTCAATATATATATGCTGATCTGGGACAGAGAAAAAATTTGAAACTTACAAGAAAGTGACGAGGAAATCAGAAAGCTCACGTCAAAAGAAAGGTAATTTCAAGACGAAGAAGGATTAAGATTCATAAACCAAGGGCATTTGAATGCTTTTATGTTAATGGTATGTACTCATAAATAAAAGTCTATAAAAATTTATTTGATTTTAAAATTTAACTTGCGAGCTAAAGAAATATCGCCTATGCTTTCGTATTGCAATGGTTATGTAGACCGGTCATTTTAAATTTCCCTCTACTTTAATTGGAACCAGTACACCCCTGCACATAGACATTTATCACTACTTTATACGAGACAAAATGAGCGAAAGTGTCAGACGCAAAATATATAAATACAGAAAATCAGATAGCGGATATCTTAACAAAACTGTTAAATATATTTTGTTTAAAAAATTCCGTATACGTTTAGGTTTGTTATAAGATGTAAACTAAGAATGATATTTTAAGTTTTATCTGTTAATATAATTTAGTTAAGTATGCGGTTATATATATTTAGAAAATAAAAATCTAGAGTGCCCTTCACTCGACTTTCTTATATTTAGTAAATATATATATATATATATATATATATATATATATATATATGTATATATATAGATATATATATATATAGATATATATATATAGATATATATATATATATATATATATATATATATATATATATATATATATATATGTATATATATATATATGTATATATATATATATGTATATATATATATATATATATATATATATATATATATTTATATATATATATATATATATATATGTATATATATATATATATATATATATATATATTTATATATATATATATATATATATATATATATATATATATATATATATATATATATATTTATAAATATATACCAACTACGTGTGAAAATGATTAAGTATGTATACTTTAGTGGTATATAAAGTAGATTAAAACGTTTAACAGTTATTAAAGATAAAATTCGTTACATCGGGCATGTTATATAACGTATCTGCATATTTGCACAGAATAGTATTATTCTTTCTTATATTTAGTAAATATATATATATATATATATATATATATATATATATATATATATATGTATATATATAGATATATATATATATATAGATATATATATATAGATATATATATATATATATATATATATATATATATATATATATATATATATATATATATATATATATGTATATATATATATATATGTATATATATATATATGTATATATATATATATATATATATATATATATATATATATTTATATATATATATATATATATGTATATATATATATATATATATATATTTATATATATATATATATATATATATATATATATATATATATGTATATATATATATATATATATATATATATATATATATATATATATATATATTTATAAATATATACCAACTACGTGTGAAAATGATTAAGTATGTATACTTTAGTGGTATATAAAGTAGATTAAAACGTTTAACAGTTATTAAAGATAAAATTCGTTACATCGGGCATGTTATATAACGTATCTGCATATTTGCACAGAATAGTATTATTCTTTTACTGCTTTTTTTTTAACACTGCCTAGCAGATATCTACCTACAAAAACGCATGTACGAAAGGAGCAATTTCACCTAGATGCAACAGTATCGCCATCAGATCAGTTACAGATGTACTATTAAACATTATTATTTATTTGTTTTTTAGAGAAAATAATGCTGCCAGCGTGTAACCATATTTTACTTTCTTTTTATGTAATATTTACCTTCTATTATATTATATTTCTTATTTTAAAAGAGAGGGTGTACGTGCGCGCCCTCTGAAATGGCCTATCGACGCCTCTGCTGGCACGATACTGCGCATGTCTAATTTCAATCCAGTCCCACTAAAAATGAGACTGGAATGAGTCAATCCAATCCTTGTATTTTGTGTTCACATGCGGGATTCAATACCGATATCGAATTCAATACCGTATTCAATCCGCCATGTGAACATGGTATATGTATATTTTTGTGCTGTGTGGGACTTTAATATATATATAATAAATTAGTGTACTTAGATTTTCATAAAACCCTTTTGTCTTAAATAATAATTCTCGAAAAAGCCTTACATTTCAGTCGGCGAAAGAAACATATTATGCCGAGGGGTTTACCGCTTAGCGTACACTAAATTATCATTACCAACATTACCGAAAAATTACCAACATTAACATGAAATGATCAACATTACCTTGCCATTACCGAAACATTACCAGAATTACTATGACATTACCAACATAAATAACATTACCAAAAATTTATATACCAAATAACCCCTCTTATTATATGTACATAATAGATAAAGCCATTACAAAATATTCAACATAATCATTGATTAATATACTGGAATTAGAACTGAGCCTGCGGTAAGTTTAGGTTTTAATTACTTTCTGGAAAGCAATACTTCCTCAGTTGTCACACAATTTAAAAATATTGTTTGATTCTGGTCAAGTATTTCATTTATATTATCGGTACTGATGGAGAGTATATATATATATATACTGTGGAAATACGTTGCAAACCCATCCGTAATTAATGCAAGTTAGTCATAGGTTAAATTTTCAAATGTCATACTCGTCGGAATAGATTTATTCATAAGTGTCCAAATAACAAAAATCGAAAATTGATTTGGATCTGAATTAATGGCATCCCGGCAAGACTTTAAGAAAATAGAATATGCAGATTCAGTGTCGAATTTACCTTTGGCTCTATAATATAACGATACATTACAAAACATGTTCAATTAATTTAGTTTTAAATTCATGCTAAAATTGCCGTGAAACAATATCAATATGTATAATAACTAGGAAAACGTAAATTTAGTATGGCAATTATCAGTAAATAGAACCATTTCGAATAAACTATTTAAACAAAACTTGCTAGAAATATTTATAACATCAATCCTTTTTTCTCTAACTTATGCCGTTCCCGAAAAATTGAAAATGTAGCAGGAGTAAATTATTACTACTACTTAAGATATTGTTTTCAAAAATTCTCTATTCTATGATATAACAACAGTTGATGTTGCTACAATTGATGACGTATAGCAATATCAGATGTTGCTGTCGACAGAATAACCCCAATGTTCCAATCCCAGAGAATTTTACATGTTGATTATAGTGATGTAATTTAAATTGGCAACACTGTTTGTCAACATATTTTGTAGTATATGGCCTTTGCTCCCTCGTTGTTTGTTCTGTTCGTGTGTTTTGGCTAATATTTTTACAGTTATAAGTTATCATTAATATAATATCCCAGAAATGTATGTATGTGAATGTGTATGTGTAGAACGCTTTTTTAAAAAAATACAATTTGACATAGACGGGGATCGAACTCACGACCTCCAGGGTGAAAGACAAGACTCTTAACCACTGGGCCATGGCGACTGCTAATAATGTTATAAAAAAAAATCAAATAGTTAATACTGAAATAAAACAATCTCTACTCTTCTGAAGTTCAGTCTGCTTTGAAATAGACAAAAACGAATCAAACGTCAGAATGAAATGTCACAAAGTTTATATAATAAATCTTCAATAAATTTGATGATTTGAAGTGTATTTATTGTGTTGTGTACTTTACACAGAGTGGCATCTGCTATATTATATTGATATTGTATGTCAATGAGAAATATAAATAATTGTTAGTTAATAAAATTTAGTTTTATTTATTCTAATTTGAAGTTTGAAGACCGACCAAAGAACAAATAAAAATAAAAGTGCTACCACGTGAGCGTCGAAAACAGTATTTCAATGTGAATTAGTGACGTACGAGTTACAGAATGGCCAACTAGCAATGATTTTTGAAAATATGAGTTGCGGTAAGATTCTATCGTTGGTCAAATTATAATAACTGCAAGTAAGTAAATTTATAATCCTGATTATTACAGAAATAAAATCTTAAAGAGATAATTCAAACATATTTGGAAACATGATTGGTTGGCAATTTTATTTTTTATTTTTGATGGCACAATCCTTTGTATTTTAACATATAACTAATTATCACCTTTAAAACTGCTGTTGTGACACTGCAATTTAATACTGCAAAATTCAGAATCGAGTCTGATTATTTAATTCAAAAACAATAATGAATCAAATGTCAAATCATTAAAAATGTTGTGTAAAAAGGGTTTGTAATACATATTTTTGAATAATCGAATCAAATAATAAACAGCAATCGTAAGTAAATATATAATCCTGTTTTTAGTGTAATAATACAATTAAGAAAACTGTCTTAATGATACAACACTTATGGCCAGTTGTATCATACAACCGTGTAATTATTATTAAATTACATGAAAATTCGCCATCAGTCAAAACTGACCTATGCACTGTATACCATATGGGCACATGGTGCCCACGGGTGACCCTAGTATTAAAGAAAGAGATATAAAGATCTACAATACAATATCTAAATGCTATGTATGGCTTTTTTGGTTTCGAAAATCTGATTACAAACGCGATTTTGTAAATAAAAATGTACACTTCAAAGTCAAAGGTGCATTCCTATAATTGGTATTTCTAAAGCGCTGATCAGTTTATTGTTTATAAACCCTGTATATATCCTTATATATTTACAATTGCTTAATGAATTTATGTAATATATTTATCTCTTTTGTTTTATATATTATTGTAATTTATCTGTTGGTATTTATATAAAAATATAAATACTTGTTCTGCATTATTTTTCAATAAATCCAAATGTATACCAATTAGGAATTTACTTTAAATGCAACCTACATATCGCTTCCCCACTTAAATATCCCGCACAATTTTTTAGTTACCGGGAACTATCTGTAAATTGCGCTGAACATCATTACAAAGTGTAATATGATGGGTGCCTATTCTGTACATATAGCCATATTGCTATCCAAGCAACAGTTGCTATTTTTCTGCTGATATCTAGCGTGTACATTATGAAACAGAGCTATATGACGTCACTGTTATTGATATATGCAGCAACAGTGGACGAGGGGTTGCCGCAATTGTTATTTTGAAAATTTTAGCATTATATTTTGCGCTTTTTGTTAAATTGAATAAGTTTTGTGGTTAGATTTGCTACAAAATTTGTTAATGAGTTGTGATATTATTTAAAAGGTAAGTTATATTTAGTGAAACATATTTATTAATTTTCATATTAGTTTTGTATCCAATTATGGTTAATGTGTATGGAGCATTGCAAATTATCCAGGAATATGAGAATGAAGAGAGACATGAAAATAGAATTCTAAGACGAATATTAAGAGATGCTCAGAGATGCAGATGTATTTTGGAAGCAAAGGGGGCAAAAAAACAGCGATACTTTTAGTAGTATCATTACCAAAAATAAAATAGGCTCTTTTCAGAGCCATCAATTTTATATTTGAAAGAAAATTGCAAATTGTATTTATAGAGGTACAGGTATTATAAATAAAATAAATTTGAAACATTTTAATGTTGTTGGCTTTCTTGGATCTTTCCTTCTACTCCCAATCACTTTCCCTTTGTAAAATTTAGGTGTTCTTCCATAATAGACATCAACAACTCCTTTTGCTCTACTGTTACTTTATCTTCCCGTTTATTTTTAATTTAGAGATAATATAAAAAGAGCACAAGGAAACAAGAGTAGTCTTTAAAAAGACTGATTTTATACGAACAGAAACATAAAAGAAAAATAACGAATAACGATGCTAGCGAAGGCGTCAAAAACCATTTAATATTTTGAAAGGTAGTGTTGCTAACTTAAATTATGTCACTGTAATCAACATGTAAAATCCCCTAGGATAGCAACATTAGGGTTATTCTGTAGAGAGCAACATTGTTAATTCATATAATTTTCATCATTGAATAGATTGAAATTGCCGCGTAACTAGTAACTTTCTTTAACCCGTCAGCACTCACGTTATGAGCATTTTGCTCACGCTCGATTTAAAATGTTAATAACTTTTTTTTTAAATGGAATGGGTAGTTGAAACTCTTTCTATCTTCAAATAATATTATCTATTTTGAAATTATAAATGTCCCAAATCCGACAATTCTAAGTAAAGCTGGAAAAAAATTATTATTTTCATGCATTTCGGAAACTGTGAGCATTTCTCTTATCACGAGAGTAAACGTGTATGCATGAAAAATTTACTTTCGGTAGCGGTCGGGCTTGATCGTGCATCTTCGTTTCCGTCCGGATGTTCGGCTACATTCGCTATAGCGCATTAGTTTTAACACTCATCCGTTACAAGTGCAATATACATTGTATGGACTGTGAAACTAAACTAAAAATATCTGGAGTGGCCTGCACTCAACATTATTTTACGTAGTTTTCAAAAGATAGATATTAATATACATATATATCCCAAACAAACTGTCTACAGAAATACTCTGAAATGTCTATTTTGTTTTCCTGGCAAAAACGGGCGCAGATAATAATTATTATTATTAAGTGATAACAAAATCATTTGCTGACCAATATAAAATGAAAATTCAAATTAAATTACTATAACTTAATAATAACTGGATAATTATACCAATTTATAATGGATCTGTATTTGAAGTACTTATCGTATTCACTCTTAAACTGTCAAACTCCACAGTAAAACTCTGAAATTGTTATTTAATTATGTTAGCAAATATATAATATAAATTGATTCTATAATAATTTACCGGATACAATTTATTCTAATAAGAAATCAATATTTTAAATATTAATTCATACAGTTAACTGTCAATGTAATGCTTGTTTGTTTTCAATAAACAAGATACAAATGATGTAACTCATGGTTGATCCGATTTAAACGATTTAAAAATAAGATATTAGAGTTTTTTCGTAGCAGTTATCTCATAACTGCTACAATTTATGAAGAAACTTTTCAAACAAAAGTTGTGCGAAATATTAATATCTTTCATTATGAACATAACTATTTTTGCCATAAGTGTAGCCGTTTTAGTGATATTGCAGATAGAACAAAAAATATATATACACTACCGGTTTGAATATTCTTTTCAAAAATAGGAGGTGCACATCTAGGGCACATACAAGTCTTAAGTTTAAAGTTTCATAATTTTACGTTCGACAGTTTTGGCCCTAGAGTGTTCACAGACACACACAGACAGACAGACAGACGTCATTCCGAAAATAGTCACATTCGATTCAGGGAAGGTCAAAACATGTATATCCGTTGAAATCTCAGGTTCGAAATTTTTCATGATTACAATACTTACTTATTACTCTGTAAAAGAAAGTAAAAAACTATCTAAAAATATGTTAATGTTATGATTTATACATTTAAATAAGAACTAAGCGCGCGAGATATTTGACGCATGCGCACAGAGCGTGAGCAAATCTCTCATCACGCGAGTAAAGATGACCGAAAAGTTCACGTGAGTTCTGACGGGTTAATCAAAGACTATATCTCCAACTATTTGTCTAGTATTGGTTTATCAATACTTTCGAATTCATTTTATTACTATTGTTTTGCACAAAACATACATACATGTTTGTAAAAAAAAAACTTACCGATTGAGAAGAATGCATCCTGCCCATATTTTCTAATTTGATAATGAACCACTTGTTTCTCATGTAAAACGGAAAGAACAAAGTCCCCACTCGATGTATTACTATCTCTCACCAAGAACATTCCATCTTCAGAATCATCTAAAACATTTACATTAGTAACGATTCAATAAAAATCATCAAATGTTTATATTACACACCATCCAATAATATTTGTTCAGCATTTTCACGCGATATTTTACTGTGATACCAACAGATTTCATCTTCACGACTCATTGTATTCTATGATATATTGTAAAATTCATTTATTGCTTGATCCAATTATTAAGAATTATTTATCACTATTAGCACAAGAATTTAACATTTGCTTCTTTCATGTATATTATTCTCGTTTCGTCTCCATTGCACATATCTGTCAACTTCAGAGGGTAGGGAGAGCAGAATCTAATGTTCGAATGTGGAACGGAGTTTTAATAGTAACACTTCACAACGCAACTGACGCTAGTGAAGAAAATTATAATAGACTACAAAAGTGATGACGCTTAAATGGCGGCAAAATTCAATTGCGGCCGAAATTTGGTTCTTATGGGATTTAACATGAGATGAATTTTGCATGTTTTTACCGTTCTTAAGGATTGTTCACAGCTAAAGAATTAGAAATTAAGCTTAGAAATTATAAGTAATAATTTCAGTTTGTTGTATGACATACAAGGTTAACGTTCACAGCAACAAAATTAATCATACATTGTGTTAATTTTGTTGCTTGGAATGCTAGCAATGCTTGTCATAATACAAACTAGATTGTTATTTGTAATTTTCTAAGCTTAATTATTAATGGGTATGAGTTATTTTTTTAAAAATAGGCTCAAGCTTCAACTATAGATTCATGTATTTAAAGTAGGGCGACCAGAACTAATTAGTTTGTAATTAAAAAATAGCGACATTATGGGAAAATACCATTTAGTGTTGCCGAAAAGTCCTTGCATATTCGGCCTTGTGGCTGCCTTTAACTGACAGTTCATTTTAATTTACAAAATTAATTTAAACACGGTTTTTAGCCATATTTATCAACATTATTCAATATATATTTTAATATAATATAATATGTAAATACCCAAAGGTCATTTAAGTTATTAAAATCAGAGATACTATGTAAAAAATTATGATTATTGACATAATTTTTAATAAGTACTGTTTTTCAAAATATATTTCAATATTTATCTGCAATAACCATTACAAATTAGTTCTCAGTGTACTTAAGGATTGTTCACAGCTAAAGAATTAGTATTTGTAATTTTCTAAGCTTAATTACTAATTGTTTCGCTGTGAACAATCCTTTATTTGTGTTTATATATATATATATATATATATATATATATATATATATATATATATATATATATTATATATATTATATATATTTTATATATATATATATATATATATATATATATATATATATATATATATATATATATATATTATATATATTATATATATTTGATATATATATATATATATATATATATATATATATATATATATATATATATATATATATATTATATATATATATATATATATATATATATATATATATATATATAAATATATATATATATATATATATATATATATCAAATATATATAATATATATATATATATATATATATATATATATAGATATATATATATATATATATATATATATATATATATATATAAAATATATATAATATATATAATATATATATATATATATATATATATATATATATATATATATATATATATATATATATATATATATATATATATATTATATATATTATATATATTTTATATATATATATATATATATATATATATATATATATATATATATATATATATATATATATATATATATATATATATATATATATATATATATATATATATATATATATATATATATATATATATATATATATATATATATATATATATATATATATATATATATATATATATATATATATATATATATATATATATATATATATATATATATATATATATATATATATATATATATATATATATATATATATATATATATATATATATATATATATATATATATATATATATATATATATATATATATATATATATATATATATATATATATATATATATATATATATATATATATATATATATATATATATATATATATATATATATATATATAATTAAGGATCGACACTGATCTTGCAGTATGTGATGGTAAGTGGGTATAACACGCCAGTGCTGTAACACTTCCAGTGTGGTAAGGATATAGTGGCCTACACTTAACTTTTTATGTGTAATGTTGCTTGCATAATAAATGGGATTTTCTTTTCTGCCACCATGTTACCTTACATGTGTTGCTGGTTGCATATTGATTAGGGGGTAAGTTTTTCTTCTTTTAATTTTAAATTTTTCTCCCCTCCCTTTATTCAATTGTATTGTTGCTTTTTCATAATACTATTATGAGTGTTTTTTTTTTTGTAAAAATCTAAACTAGCATCGTGCAAGAATCGATCTCCGGATTCTACGGTGAGAGACGCGCATCATAACCACTATGCTATGGTAAAACTTAAACAAATATCATATAATAATATTTACATACACACACAATCATCTATTATCACAAATATGAACATTATGAAAAAATCTTGTAAACATAAAATATCTTAGAATTTTTAGTAGAATTTTTGAGTGTTTTATTTATTTTTATAAGGGCAGTATTAGGGGGGGTCCAAAATTTGGGGCCCTACAACTCGGGAAGTATACGGGCGATTGGATTTAAACTGCGGGGTGCCAAATAATATGTGTACCAAATTTGGAGTGAATCGCTCCGGTACCTTCAGAGGAGTAGAGGGCACACATTTGGTCGTACAAGTATATAAGTTATATACATTTTTGGATTCAGGGCGACGAGACAAAAACTTTTTTCAATTAAATTTTTTGATCCGAGAATGCTACAGACACAACCGAATGCTTTAGCTTCTTCGGTACTTCGTACGGCGAGCTAAAAACATACACATAATAATAACCAGCAATACAATTGAATAAATGGAGGGGAGAAAAATTTAAAATTGAAATAATATATACTTATCCCCTAATCAATATGCAAAAAAAAAACATTTATTATGCATTACACATAAAAAGTTAAGTGTAGGTCACTATATCCTTACCACACCGGAAGTGTTCCAGAACCAGAACGTTTTGTTTTGTACTCTGGTACTAGTCTAAAATTAAAAGATTGTTTATTATAAATATAATTATGTATTTGGTATCAAGCTGTAGTAATCGAAATTCTCGATTACAAATTTATACATTTTCGAGGAAAGTTGCAGGCTAATTTGTTAAGAATGTTTCCGGAAAAGTAAATTGCCGCAACAAACCCCATCACTATGTTATTAAAAAAAAAAACAAAAACAATAAAACCTACAAACAAAGAAATTATGTTAATAACTTAGGTTTGATTAGTGTGTAATTATCGGATATGCCACCGGCAGCCAATAGGTCTTCAACAATTTCCCAAGAGGTCAATTTCCGCTGGACAATCAACTGACGTGCACTTTCTTTTCCGTAGCTTTTAGATTTTAAGTTCATTTTTCTGGCAATCCTTAAAAACAATTGTGTTAACAAAAAAAAAAAGAAATAATAATAATAATATTTACTCGTGAATAAGCTTACGCTCCTCATTTGAAAATTCTTTTGAAAAAATTAAGGAATGCGTACTCATATTACTCATATAGTTATTAAAGAACGCAGTTACATTTTTTCGTAAGTTACTAGTCGATGTATGCAGACCTAAACCAAAGCGATTTACATTTTCGGGCGTTCTGAAAAAAAAAATTCGTTACCATCTTTTGATCAATTCAGTGATAATGTGATTTTCTGTGTTAATAAATATAACTGTTAACTGCCACCAGGATTCATATAACGTTCCCAATACATACTACAGAGCAGCTTGTTGGTATTATATATAATTGGCTGAATTTTAGGAAGTAATTCAGAAAACTTGAAAATTGCATTATTTCACTATTTTAAGAAATGTATCAAAACTAAGTAACGTCATTAAATCATTTTCTTAAATTACTTCACTAAAAATTAAATTATAAACCAGCCTCGAGATAAACTTAGTTTAAAACTGATGTATAATTACTGAATAGGTTCTTCAATCCCATCTTGATCCTTGCCCAATCCTTGGCCAGACCAACCCATGAGTTTCATGATTTTAGCGCCTACATTATCGGGTGCTAATTTATTTGTCTCGGCAGCCTTTTTTGTGGCGTCTACTTTTTCAATAGTCTCGCCTTCGAATTTATTTTTTTCCTATACAATTGATCATAATAGTTTTGAAATATATCTAATATATATATATATATATATATATATATATGTTTATATCGACACGTCCACGACAAAACAACGTAACGCTTTAATTCCCAAATTTCAATTCTAATTCAAATGTATCAATGTCTATTTAGTTTTTCACAATCTACATGTCAAGTTTTTGTATTCAAATGATTAATAAATATGGCAAATTATAATGCACAATATAATAAACAATACAAAGCCGTGCATTAAGAAGCACTTCAGTCTAGTGCTGTAAAAAAGAACCGGGTAACCGAAACTGGGTATACCTGAAATAAGCAAATTTGTAACCGAGTACCCGGATACGGATATTTGAAACCGGCTACCCGGATACGGGTATTTAAAACCAGGTATCCGAATACGGGTATTTAAAACCGGGTACCCGGATACGGGTATTTGAAACCGAGTACCCGGATACGGGTAATTGTTCTAAACACATTTACTGATGAACTAAGTCTTGGTGTACGATATTTCGAAATTAGAGTTCGGTAAACGAATTAACAGAATTAAACAACCGATTCTGTCGTCTAACCGACCACCAAATAACAGGGGAGACGTCAGGGTTGCCAACAAATAGGCGAAGATCCCTCATATTTCTTGAGCAAGTAAAATTTAATTTATTTATTGTAAATTGAGCAAACATAATTTTACTTATTTATTCCAATTAACTCATTTCATACACAGTACTAAATCAGTCGATGTTCGTAATCAGTAGATAATTTATGCAATAGGTAATTTTTATCAAATGTCCACTATTTCGTGAAAAATTTTTTTTTGAAAAATCCTACGGACAACTGAAATTACATCTATATAGATTAAGAAAATATGTTTTTTTTTTAATCAAATAATTACAATCTGCGCTACATCCATAACCATGACGGTACCTCCTCTTTGAGCTGCCTCTGGACAACGCAAAAAAAAGGCATGAAGCTATTATTATTTTTCAATAAAAAAAAACCTTGAAAGACCTTCGATGTATACCTTATTTAATGCCGCAAACTCCATCAATCTACTATTTTTAAGTTCAGAGAAAAAAATTCGTGTAAATGAGCAATTTTTTCGGCCGTCATCGTATTTTATGTTCAGTGTTATTGATTATAGAGCGTTCACACACAGCAAGACAGACAATTGTCATTGAAAAAATAGTCAAAATGGATTCAGAGACCCTCAAAACAGATATTTCCATTTAAATTTCAAAGTAATTTTTTTGTAATCACAATAATTTCTAATATACATTACAACTATCCAATTTCGATAAAGGATTTTAAATTTTTTGGCGCTTACGCTGTTTTGAACTTGGACGCATCGATATCTATAAATGTTACCACTATGGTAAAACAGAAGTTTTTAAACTTGATTAAGGCGTATTCGCACAAATCTGCACGTGCCGCTTTCTCTGTAATTGCCGTACATGTTGAAATAACTTCATCGTTGATCAGCATTTGGTATTCGCTGTTAAGTATTAAGTTCATGTATTTAGAAAAATGCATATGTATTAAATAAATAATTGAAGTGGATTTGTTTGGTGAATTAAAAAGGAACATATTGTATTATATTTCAAGATATGCAAAAATTATGTTCCCAGCAAATTTTAGAACAAAAGTACAAGAACACAAAGTTGATCAGAATTTAAAAATGTATAGATAAGGCTTACATTTATAGTACAAATACATTAAGAACATAAGTTATAGATTATTATATTTCTATGAGAAAAGATACAGTTATGGAAAATAAAATAATAAATTTATTAATAATGCATCACGGTGTGCCTGAAACATATTTTAATAAAGGTAACGACCAGGGATTCTTTTCTTCTTTTAATTGATAACTTCATCATTCAGGAGTAAGAAGAGACTAATATCAAAATAATTCGCACGGCACTTTTTGCGTAATATTTTCTATTTCGCAATTTCATATTTTTAAGAGATTTTAATATAAATTATTTATATGAACAGTAGACACATTGTTTACTAACCTGTACTTTTTTATCATATAAAAACATAATATTAAATTTTTTGCAGATTTTTTGATATTTTTAAAACATAATATTAATGCAAATTGTAAAATTTAATTTAATATTTATTAATTTTTTATGGCCTTTGGGTTACCAATATGAAGAAATCTTGTAGATATAAAATGCATTCAAAATTTTTGTAAGAGGAACTCCATATTTTGAAGCCCAATAACTCGAGAATTATAGCTACAATTGAATGTTAATTGCGAGCGGATTCAAATGGGATACCAAATAATACGTGTAGCAAATTTGGTTCAAATCGCTTTGGTACCTTCCGAGGAGCGGGTACAAATTTGGTCTTATGAGTATATATATAAATGCTTGTTGTCTCTACTTACCCCTGAATGTATATATATATATATATATATATATATATATATATATATATATATATATATATATATTTATATATTTAGATTCAGAGCGACGAGACAAACATTTTTTGGAATAGACATCTGACACACACGACCGAATGCTTTAGCTCTTCCGTACTTCGTATGGCAAGTATAAAACATAATATTAAAGTTATCAAGTCTAATTAAAAACATATAAGTGTTTATATATTTTTCAGTGCCTTCTACCCCTCTGAAGGTACCAAAGCGATTTGAACCAAATTTGCTACACCTAATATTTGCAATCCATTTGAATCCGCTCGCAATTAAAATCCAAAATCCTTAAGGATAAATAATAAAAAGATTTACATTAATGCAATAACTGAACAAAATAAAGCATGCGAAGTATTTCTTGTATTCCTTGCGCGTAGACACTGCCATTAAACTATTATTAATCGTATTTAATCGTGCAGATATTCGGCGATTACGATTAATCGTAATCGTTTCATCACTAATTTTGAGTATATCAAATAAATCTAGGAATAATTTAATATTGTTTTTGTTATAAAAAAGTACAGATAAGTAAAAAATGTGTCTATTGTTCATATAAATAATTTATATTCAAATCTTTTGAAAATATGACATCGCGAAATTGAAAAAATGACATTACGAAAAAAGTGGCGTGCGAATTATTTTAATTCGATACCTTCAGAGGAGTAGCGGGCACAAATTTGGTCTTACGAGCGAGCGAGCGACGACTAACATCCAAGAAAATAAGTTATATATATATATATATATATATATATTTGGATTCAGGGCGACTAACGCTTAATGTTAATGAAAATTTTTAATCCGAGAATGCTACACACATGACCGAATGATTATTATTAAATAGCATGAAAACGCATATGTGCTCCTTATTAATTCAGCGGGTATTTTAAAAAACCAAATAAACACATATATGTACCTTAGAATGGCTTTCATCCCAACTTTGTTAAATTTGAGCGTTAATCCAGCCCGTGAAACCGCATTGGAACAAACCACAATCGGATTCACCGAATTACATTCAGGCGTTTCGAAGATGACTAATTTCCCTCTCCAACCTGGTTGATTTCGTGCGCGAGCCAACAACTCACGATCAGCATCGTTACTGATCGTACGAACCGATGATTTCAGATTCTCTCTATTCGATTTAAGCACCGAAGGACCAGCAATATTTTTGTTGCTAGCCGCATATGGGTTATATCTTACGGATGTAGCTCTGCTATAACTGCCTTTAACGGCATCCGATGCCCGGACGAATGACCGTTGTATTTTATCAATTTTATTTTTCCTGTATTCCATTATACTTTGCACTTCGTTCGATAAATAATTTACTTGTGTAGTTATTGTCGTATTATAACTGTAATTGAACATTTCATATGAAACACGAACATTTCATAAAGTTTTTGTGCACTTGCCTACACCCAAGGAACTCCATGTTATAGAACACATTTGTTAAACAGATTAGTTCTTCTTCGGGAAACGAGTCTTTATAGGCTTCCATGAATTGCTTTCGCAACAACCAACGAACAGGTGGTTCAGTTGGATTATAATACTTTTGTACGTCCCAATCTGTACGGAACGACATTTTTTTGTAAAGCAGTCAAAACTTGTCTGTTTTACTATGACCGTATCGAGTTTTGATTTTAGCACAAAAAAATGCATCTATCAGTATTGTTGGTGTTGTTTGAAGATTGTTATGATTGGTTATGATTCTGTATTTTCTAGTAAACAGTATTGAACATAACTACAGTTCAGAGTTGTTCTCAGAGTAAAATTTTATGTACTAAAATTCCCTAGAAAATTATACATGTCAGTAAAGTTATCCAACGTCGGTAAAGTTATCCACAGTTTTCTACAGCATACAATTTTTGTTGCCAACATAAGAAACTAAAAATCCCCTAGATTTTTATTTCGCTTAAGGGGGCATTCACCTTTTGCGGATTCAAAAAATCGATATATTTTTTTTTGCAGAATAGGACACTTTGAAGTGTTGACTATAAGTCTCTGAAGCCGTTTTTTGAAATTCGAGTTGGAAATATGTGAAATTGCGATTTAAACAAAACAATGTTTTTGCTCAAGCACGGCGTTTTCGCGCGCGTCAGTCTGAAGGTGAAACTTTAAACGCGTTTTTCTCGAAACCATATGTTTTAAGTCGCGCGGTAGAATATCTCGACAACAAATTAACCGATTTAACTCTTGATAAGTGCATCTTAAAGGTAATAAAATTCTCTAAAAGTTGATCCTCGACGAAGTGTGTCCGACAGTTGTTAATATTTTTTAAGGCCCGCCAAAGGAGAAAAAAAGTGGCAAAACATAACCACCAGAAAATGTATAAAACATATAAATTCACTTAGTGCACGAATTAAAAAAATAACATTTTATAAAGGACATTTAGATTTTTTGTAAATCAGGGAAACGTCGGACGACGTGCTGTTTGTTCCTATGAGCCGGGGGTTTTTAATGATAATTCATAATTCCTGTACATATTTCTACAGTTTTTGATTATATATAGCTAATTATTGATATTCTACACAAAATCTACACAATTGAGTTCTTAATACCATGTATTAAGCGAAATAAAAATCTAGGGGATTTTTAGTTTCTTATGTTGGCAACAAAAATTGTATGCTGTAGATAACTGTGGATATCTTTACCGATATAACTTTACTGACATGTCACGATTTCTGTTACCAACCTAAAAATAACAAAATCCCCTTGATTGATTTTGGCGCTACCATTAAAGCAAAATTACTTCCCATCACCTAAAAATTAGACAACCACAACGTAACCACAAACCGCGATTTTAGGTACAAACGGATTATTTACATTTTCGCTGTTTGTGGTTACGTTGTGGTTGTCTCATTTTTAAGTGATGGGTAATTTTAATAGTAGCGCCAAAATCAATCAAGGCTTCTGCCCCTTCCTTGACTGCCGCGCCGCTTAATATTTTTGCTTTGTTTCTGTTTGTATATAAAGTATAAATAAAATTCCACAATATACAATATTTTCAGGCTATAGATATAAAGATTTTTATAATTATTCGGTTCGATAGGTTCTTAGTTCTTATACGTAGTTTACAATCTGAAATAATGTTTTTGATATAAAACATAGTTTGGTCTTAATTATTAATTTATTGCATATTAATCTTATAAGATTTTTACGAATTTTACGAAATAATGTATATATATGTATATATATATACATTATTTCGTAAAATTCGCCGTCTTGAACCATTCAATGACTACAATATGGCGTAACGAAATTTCATTCGTAAAGTGGAAAATTCCATAGAGATATATATTTCTCATTCATTCCTCAATCTTGAACGAAATATCGCTTTATGAAAAGTAAAACATTGCATTCCTTATGTCAGTATATATAATATAAATTACACACTGTATATAACAACAAAATTTACCAAAACAAACAAGACATACAAACAATACAGCACACTTAATAATATGTATCAATGTAACTACATGTAATAAATGTAAGAGTGAATATAGTACATTGTTGCATACAGACAGCGGGACGCTTACGAATTTGGAAAAATATATGGGCTTTCGAATGAATTTCGGTTAGGGTTTCGTTTCAGGTTCAATTCTAATTTTAAAGATTAGCACGCCGTACGAAGTACCGTAAGAAGCTAAAGCATTCGGTCGTGTGTCTGTAGTATTCTCGGATCAAAAAATTTCAATAGCAAAATGTGTTTATCTCGTCGCCCTGAATCCAAAAATGTATATAACTTATATACTTGGATGTTAGTCGTCGCTCGCTCGGTCGTTCGTAAAACTAAATTTGTGCCCTCTACTCCTCTGAAGGTACTGGAGCAATTCACACCAAATTTGGTACACATATTACTTGGCATCCCATTTGAATCCGCTCGCGGCTTAAATCCAATCGCCCGTATACTTCCCGAGTTATAGGGCCCCAACATTTGGAGCCCCCCTTAATACTGCCCTTATAAAGATAATTAAAACACTCAAAAATTTTACTAAAAATTCTAAGTTATATCTACAAGATTTTTTCATATTGTTAACCCAAAGCCAGAAAAAAATTATTAAATATTAAAATTTTGATTTTAAAATATGCATAAAAAAATCTTTTTTATCAATATAATCTACAAAAAATTGTAAGACTTTTTATATTTATAACATGTTTTCAAATTGTTAACCAAAATGACATAATAATTAAAAAGCACTGCTCGCAACGCATATCTTACCTAAAGGCGAGAGCTACGCGTTGGTGCGTTTTACGCGTACCAAATCTTGTTTTTTTTACATTTGACAAAAACAAATACTTACCTGTAATAGCTAACTATGATATATATATATATATATATATATATATATATATATATATATATATATATATATATATATATATATATATAAATCAATTGCAATTATTATTTAGAGAATTGTACAGCTTAGAAGAAAACTATTGAAATAAAAGTTGTGTAAAATTAGAATATCTTGAATAGTTAAAAATGACACGAGTAAACGAGCACTTCCGGTTGAAATATTCTTTTCAAAATAGGACGTTTTCTATTCTGAGGTACACAAATCATAAATTCAAAACATAATTTTTTTTACGTTGAACAGTATAGGTCTTTTCACACACAGATAAACAGACACACCGACATCATTGAGAAAACAGTCAAAATGGATATTTCCATTAAAATCTCGAGGTTGATTTTTTTGGTGATCTCCGTAAAAGAAACTAAAACACTATTAATAATTCATATATAATAACGGCCACTTTAATAATCATCGAAGATTAATAAATTAAAATTTTCATGTAAAATTAGCTTAAAATAGTCAAATATATCCAGAGGTTTTAATTTTAAAACTTGTTCTATGTCGCCATAATACAATAAATAAAAATTATTTTAGTTACGCCATAGGTAAACACACAGTGGTTACACTTAGCAGTCGGTTAAACTAGTCATTATACTTGCTTATAAGTTATAACAAAAGATATACGCATACATAGTTACTTACATCCATTCAAATTCAAAACTGACCCCAAATGAAAACAATATGTAAGAATCCGAGTTCGAGTTCGAGCCCTCTTTACGCCGGACGTTCTTGTGTGAACATGAAACTGATGGTTACTGTTCACGAGTTCGCCTATTGAAGTGTGTTGTGGATTAAAGAAATAAAATACACAAATTAAATAAAATATAATTTAATTAACAAAACATTCACTAAATTCAAATAAAATATAAATTAATAATCACAGAGTTATATTTAATAAAAGTTAAGCAAAACCAATAAAAAGTTTAGGTAGATTGAATAAATTATCAAAATACTTTGAAGCCACAATGATTTAAAACAAACAGAATTATAACAATTACAAAACATTTATTTAAAAACTAAGTCTTGCAACGCTAAACGTAAAAAATATGCAAAATAAAAATAATTTAAATCAAATAAAACCATTTTCCCAAGACGAAAGCAAATATATTCAAAGTTCAAAAGATTTAAATCAAACAAAACTATTCAACAATTCAAACACAAAAAAAGTCCGAAAACGTTTCAATCAAAAATTACGTCCCAAGAGTAAAACACACAAAACGTTCCAAAACGTTTAAAACAAAAATTCTATTAAATCCGAAAACCGTATTTATTTCACTCACACAAAATTAAATAAAACAAGCTTAGGTACAACGCACCTATGCGTCCAGCTCGCCTTATAAGTAATATATGCGATGCGAGCAGTTTTTAATAATTTTGGCCTTTTGGTTAACTAATTGAAAAAATGTTATAAATATAAAAAGTCTTACATTTAATTTAAGATTATATTAAAAAAAAAAAATTCAAATTTTGAAATTCAAAATTATAATATTTAATAATTTTTTTCGGGCTTTGGGTTAACAAAATGAAAAAATCTTGTAAACAAAAAATATCTTAGAATTTTTAGTAGAATTTTTAAGTGTTTCAATTATTTTTATAAGGGCAGTATTAAGGGGGGGTCCAAATTTTGGGGCCCTATAACTCGGGAAGTATACGGGCGATTGGATTTAAACTGCGAACGGATTCAAATGGGATGCCAAATAATATGTGTACCAAATTTGGAGTAAATCACTCCGGTACCTTCAGAGGAGTAGAGGGCACAAATTTGGTCTTACGAGCGACCGAGCGAGCGAGCGACTAACATCCAAGTATATAAGTTATATACATTTTCGGAATCAGGGCGACGAGACGAACACTTTTTCTTAATGAAATTTTTTGATCCGAGAATGCTACAGACACACGACCGAATGCTTTAGCCTCTTCGGTACTACGTACGGCGAGCTAAAAAAATTCAAAATATATTGTGTTAAATCTTTTAGATAATGCATTTATAACGGTCAAACATTTTTGAGCGTATACATAATAATTAGGACTAACAAAAACAGGATTCTTTATTAATTTGGAATTTACTGGAACCATAAAACGGGCACTTATTTGTGTAAGAAAATATATTATTTTTGATTATACAGATATCAAAATTATTCAAAAAAATTTTTTTTTAATCTACTGTTATTTGGTTTAAGGTACATTTTGAATTTTTTTCTTAAATTAGAGTTATGACTATTTGAAGAGCGTGACTTTTTGAAGGCTACATTCAAATGCACCTAACATTAACTGTATTTCAGCAACGGTGAGCCTAAACAAATTTTTATTCATTGTTTTTTTTTTTTGTAATTTTATTAGCTAACTTTGTTATGCAACACTTTTTCGAAAATGTGATCCTCTTTAGTTATTGGTTTTTTTTTTAGTAGAATTCGACGATCTACACTTTACATATAGTCTCTTTTATTTTTTGAAATTCCTGAGTTGGAATGTATATAACTCACACCCAACGAAAAAACACACGAATTCCTTTTAAATATTTCATATTTGACCCATTTTGAATCAAATTATCCAAAAATATTTGAATTTTAAACAGATATAGAATTAGTAGAATTTTTATGCTAATTTTAATTCTAAAACTTCCTTTAAATTTAATTAAAAGCTCTGTAAAATCCACCATAAATAATTCATGAACTTGATTTTAAATAAACTAAGGGTAATTTTAGTAATTTTATTATCTTATTTTGTTGTTATATAACTACTATATGTAATAACAAGATTTTGTACGCGTAAAACGCACCAACGCGCAGAGCTCGCCTTTAGGTAAAATATGCGGTGCGAGCAGTGCTTTTTAATTATTATGGCCGACTTTTTCGTTAGTGGTTAATCGTAGTGGATGATAATGATGTTGTATGAACTACTACATTGATTGCCTATATTTCAACTTAAAATGATTTTTGTTAGTGATTACGTTAGTGGGGCTTGCTTAGTGGGCTGTATAAATCAAGTATTTATAATGATTGTTTGTAAGTGAATACGTTAGTGGAGTGGCGTTAGTGGGGCTTGCTTAGTGGGCTGTATAAACCAAGTATAACATATATTAATATAGCAGGAATTTCTTAAATGATATGTACATATACAACAGTGTTTACTGGGTATATTTTTAGGAACATATGTTATGCTTTAATTATAGAAAAATGCAATTTTAATTAATATCCAGTTTTTTTAAAATAGATTTTACTTATGGTTAATAATTTAATTAATCTAGATTTATTTGAAATGTCTAGGGGCTATCGCGGGTTTTTGAAAATTCTCTGAATACTGAAATCGAAACAACAATTCTTCTTAATAATAAACTTGCGTCATCGCAACGAAAGTTCATCTCATTTTGTCTTCACGGGTCAATTTCATATGTTAATCATATGTATATAACTCACTAGTTTTCTCGCTAATTATTTAGTATTGAATATATTCTGTAAATGTAAGTTTCTATTCGACAACAAAAAAAGTGATTAACAACAGATCTATCAAAATTCGTGATTTCACTTTTCAAGGTTAGTGTTTCTAAACCGTAACATAACAAAGAAACAACCACTAATAAAATGGAGAGAAAACCTAATTTTTCAAATCAACATCGCATACGCTTGAATGCGGTCATAATCGCTGTATTCGCGGTTTTGATAAGTAATTTTGTATCGACGGCGACTGTGGGCCGCCAAACACCTCAGTCCGCGATTTCTACGCAACAAAACACAAAGCAAAAAACAAAGTCTATCATGAATCCAGCATTTACGAACGCCGGTCAAAAGCCAGGACTTCAAATTTGGCGAGTACAGGTAACAATAAAAACAACAATATTAATTATTTACTGTTTCACTACTAGCGTTTTATATATTAGTAATGTATTATAGCCACAAAATCAAATTTGAGAAAAAAATGTTTTTTTTTTTTTTTTTATGTTGATTTAATATCTAATATCTATAAATTTAAGGCGAGTTTTGATTCGACATAAAACTGTAGTCGTTGCATGTATCCATTAGTCAAATGTACCCAGTAAATATTTGGTTCCATGTATGATGTATGTGAGGTTACTGGGACCATGTTACACAATGTTAAATATTAACGCAATCACACTTACACTTAAAGTTCTAACTAACTAAATATTGACTTATGGTCATTTACACACCGCTTCAACTGAAAATCTTAAGCTTATTCCTTAACCTAAAATATGTTTGTCTCTCTGGTGTTGACAGGAATGCTAATTTTCTATAAACATTGTAATTTTCATTGTAATTTTCAGTAATCTAAGGTGACAGAATATAATTAAAGTGTTGGTGTGGACATAGTATTACGTCTTTTATAATATATGTGTTGTTATTGTGCCGTAAATATATAAATTGAAAAGCGATGATATTTTATGTATATAAATCCAACAAGTTGATGTTACGGAACAGATAACCATGATCTCACGGTGCCTATTTTACAAGAATCATTTAAAAATAAATAATTGATGAAAAATAAAATTGTATTATGTAATTAAAAAGATATATTAAACAAATGTTCTTTCTTATCTATTTGGTTTTAATCATAAAATGTACGGTATTATGAATAGATAAAATAGATAGGGCGTGTAGGTACTTTATCTGTAAAAAATATTCTAGGCTATCATTTAATCTTTTTTTTTTTTTTTTTCGGGAAATAGATGCCAGTTTTTTTTATTTTTATGCAATAAAATTATATATATAAATATAAAAGTTTGTCTTAAAAATATTTGTTATGATTAAAACATGTAGATTTTCAGGCAACACCATATTATGACTATTAAATAAAACATCACTTTATTTAAACAATTAAAATTAAAAGATAATAAATTTTTGACAATAACAGAACGGACACCTAATTAGAAACGGATACAATTTTTTTAAACTATGATGAAAAGCTACAAAATTAATAATTTTCCTGATCTCAGTACTATGTATTAGTCAATATTTTGTTGAATAACCTTTACATTTAAGTACTTCACTGCATCTTCTTGGCATTGATTCGATTAATTTCCAACATTTTTCGATTGATAAGGATGCCCACACTTCCTTATTTTTCGTAAACAAATCGTTGACATTTTTTACTTTTTCTTTTTTCAATTCCGTTTTTAATGTCATCCTGAGGTTCTAAATAGGATTTAGGTCTGGGCGGCAGGATGGCCACTCCAAAACTGTGACTTGATTGTCAACAAACCATTTTTTTTATACTTTTGGCCGTGTGTTTAGGATCATTATCCTGCTGAAACAACCACGTCACTGGAAGATTGTCGTCGGAAAATGGTAACATGACATTTTGCAGTATATCCATGTACTGATTTTTATCCATGTTTCTGTCAATCTTGTATATTGGACCAACACCGAGCCAAGAATAGCAGCCCCATATCATTATATTCCTACCTCCATGTTTGATGGTTCGAGTCGTGTATTTCGGATCAAATTCTTTATTTTTTGGGCGATGGACATAAACTACACCATCCGATCCTATTAAATACATTTTGGTTTCGTCTGACTATAGAACTCTTTTCCACTGGTTTATTGTCCAGTCCGTGTGGTCAATTGCGAACCTGATTCGGGCTTGTATATATTTTTTGCTTCATAGAGATTTCTTCCTTGAAACTCTCCCGTACAAGAAAGCCTCGTTTAGTCGCCTTCGAATGGTTCTGTTACTTACTTCAGAAGTTCCATTACCAAATAATTCTTCGTGGATAGCATTTGCAGTGAGATATGGGTTTGATTTTGAAAGACGTACATCCGTACGTAAGTTTGCCGTGAAGTTTTCCGTGGTCTATTCTTTCTTGGTACATTTTCAGTCGTTCTATGATTTTTTAAATGTTTTACTGCCCCAAAAACCATTTTCATTAAGCATTTCAAGTGGTCAGCAATTTTTTTATAAGACCAATTTTTCTCTCATAAGTTAATTATGGTTTTTCGCATTCCTGGATCGCAATTTTTGTTATTTCCCATCTTTACTTCAATTACGAATATTACCACCACTTCATATTCACGTACACTTTACTTTATAATGTGCAATTCTATACTAAATACGTTTTTAGCATGCGTTTCTAATTACGTGTCCGAACTTATTTGTACACGACATTTCAAAACCAGTGTTATCAGGAAATATGCAAGTAAGTTATACAAAATATTACTTGTTTTCATACGGCTAGACGTCAATATAATAAAATAATTGTAAGCACTTTACCGAAATATCTTAGTTATCAATAGTAATCTATGTTTGAGATGTGCGTTTCTAATTAGTGGGCCACAACTGTGTATATATATATATATATATATATATATATATATATATATATATATATATATATATATATATATATATATATATATATATATATATATATATATATATATATATATATATATATATATATATATATATATATATATATATATATATATATATATATATATATATATATATATATATATATATATATATATATATATATATATATATATATATATATATATATATATATATATATATATATATATATATATATATATATATATATATATATATATATATATATATATATATATATATATATATATATATATATATATATATATATATATATATATATATATATATATATATATATATATATATATATATATATATATATATATATATATATATATATATATATATATATATATATATATATATATATATATATATATATATATATATATATATATATATATATATATATATATATATATATATATATATATATATATATATATATATATATATATATATATATATATATAAATATATAAATATATATATATATATATATATATATATATATATATATATATATATATATATATATATATATTAGGGTGTCCCTTAATATGGGTAAAAAAATGTTTTTCTCTTCTCACCCCTTAAATCGTCTCCAAATGTGTAAAAAAAAAGCTAAAAATACTCCCACATTTTTACTCGATATATATATATATATATATATATATATATAATTTTATTACTTAAAAATAAAATACAGGCATCTATTTCCCAAAAAGTATATATATATATATATATATATATATATATATATATATATATATATATATAAACAATCACTTTTAGTTCGTTTAAGACAAACTATCAGGTCCATCTAGTTCGAAGTAGTGCCGCTCCGCTCTCGGCTATTTTAGATGGTGGCGCTACCATCGACTTTGAATGTTCAAGCAACCAGTGATAGAAATCATGCGCACAGTATTAGAAATGAGCTATTTTTACGCTATAATCAAAGATATTCCATCGAATAATGACTGTTTATTGAATATAATTTTATAACATTGTTACACTTTTGGTCAAAGTTATATTTCTTAATTACATAAAACTACTCAAAACCTATCATGATTAAACAAACCTCGATCACGCAAAAACCTACCAACTAATCTTTATATAAAAAAATTTTGTGAATTCGTAATTGCATAAATAATGCCTGGTAAAATTGTAAATTTTTTTATATTTACAGTTTCGGAGATAAAATATGAAAACTATAATAAATTACCAATTTTGGAGGTTTTTATTTTTTATCTCTGAAACTGTAAATACAAAAAAAATATCATTTTTACCAGGCATTATTTATGCAACTACGAATTCACTGATTTTTTTTCGAGCTTGATGTTTGACCTTAAGGCTCACATCAGATATTTAAATTGCTAGTGCTGCCCTAATTCTTGAGTGGGCAGGGTAACAGTTCGCGCGGCACCTACTTTTTAATGTCAAAAATGTATATTTTAATCATTTTATACAATTCTAGTAAGTTTTTATGTGAATTTTATTTAAATATAATAATTTTTTTAGTTACATAAATTAAACGTATTAAGTAATTAAAAATAAATGAAAATCTGATACATAAAAATTATAGCGTAAAGAATAATTGAAGACGGTATATAATATCTTCAAGCACTATAGCAATTTTTAATCACAATTGTTGCACTTAAATTTAGAGATAAAAAAAATAGTACTGGAAAAAAACAGCCAATGAGGATTAAATATCAATGGTTAAAAGAAATAATTTATATAAATAAAAAAATTCAAACATCTACTGAATGAGATAATACGGCGAGCGAATGTTTTGTCTTGGCCTCGCTACCGGTAGTGATATATGACTACAAAGAACAATACTGAAAAGGAAAACGCGTGTAAACGACCATTTATCTTACTGTGAAACTTCAACATTTTTACTACTAATTTTTATTTCTAGAATTTTGAACCTGTCGCTTACCCACAAAATGATTACGGCAAATTCTATACTGGAGATTCCTACATTGTGTTATTTGTAAGTAATTTATCTCATCCAGGGATAAACATATAAAAATGATGTATTTTAAACTTATTTTTATAAAATTGAAGTCGAAAGAAAAGAGCGGTCAATTTAGTTGGGATTTGCATTTTTGGTTGGGAACCGAAACATCTCAAGATGAATCTGGAGCGGCTGCAGTTTTAACAGTACAACTTGATGATCAATTGGGTGGTATTCCCATTCAACATCGTGAAGTGCAAGAACATGAGTCGCAATTATTCTTATCGCATTTCAAAAATGGTAAACCGCATATTTTGTAACGTATACTACATTTTATCTCTTCAAAGATCAGTGAGGATAAATATGTTTTCTTTCTTTTAAAACGACATTGATTAAAAAATATGTCTGGAATTAAAGAATCCACCAAATATATGATAATGCAAAAATCTCGATGGCGTTATTCAAATATTAAAAAAATAATTGAAATTTGTAGGAGTAAGATATTTACCTGGTGGCATTGCAAGCGGTTTTCATCATGTTGATTCAAAAGTTGTGAAGAAATTATTCCAAGTAAAAGGCAAGAAAAATATACGAGTGAAACAGGTACTATTAAATGACGACTGGTAATATTTGTTTATATGTGATTCGATATGAATGAATTTCAGGTAGAGTTATCAGCAGCTTCATTAAATAAGGGAGATTGCTTTATTTTGGATGCCGGTAACGATATATTTGTTTATGTTGGTACAAAAAGTAAACGTGTTGAGCGTTTAAAAGCAATTAGCGCTGCGAATTTGATTCGAGACCAAGATCATGGTGGCAGATCAAAAGTACATGTAATTGGTATGTTTACGGAACACACCATATTTATAAATATTCTAATTGTTTCTTTTTGTATTTTATGAATTACTAGATGAATTCAGCACTGAAGGTGAAGTCACCCAGTTTTTTGATGAATTGGGTTCTGGATCGCCAACACAAGTTCCAGACGAATCGATTGGAGGTGACGATGAACAATTCGAAAAGAAAGAAGAACGCACTGTATCGCTGTACAAAGTTTCGGATGCAAATGGGAAAATGGAAATGCAAAAAATTGCACAAAAACCATTGAAACAAGAAATGCTGGATACAAATGTAAGGAGTTATAATTTTACTTATATTTGTTGACATTATTTCATAATATTTGATTTGCCATGGTAAATTTGTAGTAGAGATTGCGTAAATATTGGGGCTGTACAAAATAATGGATTGATCAAAAAACATCCATTAATCTATTATTGACTATGTTAATGAATATAATCTATGTTTTTAGAATTATAGATAATTTTTTAAATCATCAAAATCATCGATATTTTTAGAATTATCCATGTTATTAGAATGTATCGGTGTCGGTGGTAAAAGCGAAACTAACGGTAAACCAAAGATAGTTTTGCAAACATCAGGACCCCTATTCTGAGTGTCTCAACTAAATATATTGAAGTGAGATTTGAGATAACGATGACGTACCACTAGTGAGACGCGCATGTGAGATCTTTAGGGATTTTTCTGACTTCAAGTTTACAACACTTGTTACAATTATTATTTTAAAAAGATTTAAAACTACAGTAAATACAAATATTATATATATAATAGCCCGGAAATGTTTGTAAGTGAGTTTTAAACAACACAAAACAAGGAAAACACAAAATACAAAAAACACAAAGAGACCAGCAAAAGATTTCACAAGTAATAAATGGGTAACAGTCAGTTCAAGCGATTTCATTAATCTCTGCACTTGTACAAAGATGTCATGGCACACAACTAATAATCTGTCAATTTTCTCACTAGTAACTTTTCTGGTCCCACTACCTACCGAGGTAGTGAAATAAATTTACGAATTGATTGAGATCCATGACGTCATATCATGTTTACG
Organism: Leistus spinibarbis; assembly: GCA_933228885.1. NCBI lineage: Eukaryota > Metazoa > Arthropoda > Insecta > Coleoptera > Carabidae > Leistus > Leistus spinibarbis. The sequence goes on along the minus strand of OW121792.1, from coordinate 10,747,492 downwards.
CAATGAATCCAATAGATGGCAACAGCGTTTTTGAGTGAGATCTGGTTGAGTTGAGATACTCAGAATAGGTACCCTGGAGTACGTTCCAAAACAAAGAATAACAGGAGTGAGAATAGGGTAAAAATTCCGCGTCACAAACACACAACACATTCATTCTGAACGCATTTGGCTGACTTCAGGCAAAAATACGTTGACGCATGCGCATATATTAGGCTACGTCAAATAATAACAGAATAATAAATATAAATTTGAAAAGAAAATATATTTTAGTGCCAATGTACTTCGAAAGATCTTCTAGGTCGTCAGGAGTCGGCTTTTTGCATAGGCATATATATATATATATATATATATATATATATATATATATATATATATATATATATATATATATATATATATATATATATATATATATATATATATATATATATATATATATAAATATATGCAGTATATAATGTAAAAGAATTATGTCATTCTTACTGATTGATTGTATATATATATATATATATATACATATATATATATATATATGCAGTATATAATCCGCTAACCATATATTTAACAGTTTCAATTTTATACATTATGTATATAGCCCAATTATTTAATTCAGTTTAGTGCAGTATAGAAAGTAGACTAAATGGGTAATATAAAACAATCTGGTAATTATTGTTTTACTTGCAACGGGTATATTGTTTTTCTGTATTAATATGTTTACACTCTAATAATTTGAATAAACAAGCTTAGGTATAACGCACCTATGCGTCCAGTTCGCCTTATAAGTAATATATGCGATGCGACCGGGGTTTTTAATTATTATGGTCTTTTGGTTAACAATTTGAAATAATTTTTTGTGATCTCAATACTTTCTTATAAATATTTGTTTTATTTACCATGGCAGTTATATTTTAATAGTTGTTATATTACGTAGTAAATATATTTGTACAACAAATTTAGTATAAAAATTCTGAACATTATGTTACTAAAGTGTATTTACCTTCTGGGAACATATAATTTGCATATGCAATGCACCAACCTGTATGCTATACTATATTTTACTTGTAGGATTGTTTCATTTTGGATACCGAATTAGCAGATATCTATGTTTGGATTGGTAAAAAATGCAACGGGAAAGAAAAATCGGAATCAATGGCAAAAGCCCAAAATTTTTTGAAGGATAAACATTATCCAGCTTGGACACGAGTTCAGAGAATTATCGAAGGTGGTGAACCGAGTATTTTCCGACAATATTTTACCACTTGGCGTGGTAAAGGCGAATTACATTCTCGATTAATTCGCAGTTCTTCGTCGGTGCTAAACGGTTACCATTGCAAGTTGTTGTCAAATGGCAAACTTGTTATAAATGAAATGCATAATATTGAACAAGAAGTAAGTATAGGATCAAGTCTTTTAAATTTCGACTCGAAAACAAAGATACAGATCAATTGTAACACAGGCCACAGGCATTTAAAAAAAAAAGGCGTGGGAAGGTTTCAAACATATTTCGAAAATTTATTTTTTAGTTGCTTGCCCGGCGTAATTTACAGAAGAAATACGTTGAATATATGTATAAAGCTTTTTGATCATTTTAATATATTGTCTGACATAAATATAGATGCACATACATGTATATATAAAATACAAATCAAAATATTTGAAGAATAGCATCGGGACGCGCTTATGATAATATATTTACTATGATCAGAATATTAATTTGAATCATTTAGGATCTTGATGAAGATGATGTAATCTTCTTATATGCGGGTTCCGACATGTTCGTATGGTTTGGAAAAGATTCCGATACTGAAGAACGAGATTTATGTACCGCAAAGGCTGAGGTAAATATACTCGTACATATATTTTTAAGAAATAATAACCAAAATATTTGATCCAATTCGCGTTTATTTTGTCTATAGGAATTGAAAGTACGTGGTGATGCAGAAAATATAGTATTTGTTAGTCAAAATCAAGAACCAGAATCATTCATTGACTTGTTTCCAAAATGGCAACCTGAATTTTGGAATGTAAGAATATACGATATGCGTTTATTATAAATCGGTACTAATTATTTAATTTTTCAGAGTTTACTATCATATGAAGACAGAAAGAATGATATTTTAAATATTTAATTAATGTTATTTCTACAACATTTTTATTGTTTATGCTATGTGAAAATATATCACCAGAGTTGACCGGTTTAAAAATTGCAACTTTCTTTTTAATATCACAACAAGGTGGATGTTAACAAGATACACAATAGCTGCTTTTCCGTTAGAAATGAAGTAACCCGGTTTATAATAACCTGGATCATTTTGACCTGTGATAATAGGAACGCAAAATTCACAAGAGGTGCACATAACTTATAATAATATTGCAATATACTTGTTACGGTCGATTTCATATCATCTCTGTTTAATTAATTCATTTGAATATATTCTTAGACATAGTTTAAGAGGAATCCCTACCGAGCTCACTTTTCGCTATCAGCATTATTCAATAGCACAAATATAACAATATATAAAATACATAAAAACCAGATATTGAAATGCTTGCGTTTCAACTGTACCGCAGTGTTTACAAATGTTATCGCTAGAGGCACTAGCTAAATTAGAATACAGTTACCTTGAAAATGCGACTACAATATTTCAAAATATGACTATAAAATGTATTTTTAAAAGATATTTCTGTTAATAATTGCAAGTTAAAAGTTCAATTTAGGCATGTACAGACGTAAATTGTGAATACCGTTCTTCAATTCATAATAAACCTCTTATGAAAATCATCCATTTTTATTGGAAAATGTTTCATTTATTTTTATATGTAAAATATATAAATTTTGTAAAATTTCGTCTGTACAGTCGTGCAATAAATCAGTCTTAAGCGACATATATTTTTTTGGAACGAATATATTTTAATTTAGGATCAGAAAATGTCAAGAGCGGAACGAACGATGATTTTTGTTTTCATGCTACTGGGTAGGGATTCCTCTTAACACATTTTGTATATAAATATAATTTAGAAACATAATAACATTCAAATATAACCTTGGGGTTATTATAACTCGAATAAATTCGTGTTGCTTGAGGGGGCAGGGGAAAGTAACTCTAGAGTTCTACGGGAGTTTCTACGGGAACGCACATGATCACTTGAAGTTATTCTGGAGTAACTTCAACGGCTAACGTGAAAGCAGCTATTATAATATAAGCTCGAGTAAAATTTGATACCGCTCTATTAAAAGTATGTTTACATGCGCACAAACAAATATGTATAGAGATGCAAACTTCCCATCTACAAATCATTCGTGCACTTGCATTTATACATAGAAGTCCAATATACATATACATCAACGATTAAACTGGCAACATATATATATCAAAAAAATTAACGTTATGTATATACTAGACAGTATTTTCACTTGATAGCACACTCGTTTACGGGATTTTACATAGAAGTGAAGTTTGCATGTTTGTGACGAACTTTAGGGAACAAAAGTGAATTTCTATATCCGGCGCGAAATTTCAATTATTATTCCGGTAATTTTGCTTTCTTATGATCCCTTGTAGATGCATAATTAAATCTCGGAAAAAAGTTCTTCACGATTTACATAAGAGGACAAAATGTCAGGTACAATTATTCAAATTTTGCGCCTGGATCCTTTTGTTCCCTATATTTATAAAAATACGGCATTTAGCCTCCCCGCCTTGATTTCCCTTTCCACACCGGTGAACATTGGTGACGGGTACTGTACTTGGGACATTTTTAATAATAAATAAAAATATACAACATAATAAATATGGTTTAAAATGTATAATTCCTTAAGGAGACACAAATTGGTTGCTGAAAAATAAATAGAAGGCTTAAAGTTCAATCATAGCAAACCAATTAAAAATTAAGATTACAAATTAAATTATAATCATGTTTGCTTTATGAAAAATAATATCTAATCTTAATTAGTAATTGGCTCGTTTTGCTAAACAATTCGATATCGCTGGCTCAAAGCTGTATTCACAGTGATCCAATTAGTAATCACGAATAGACATTGCAAATTGTAATTGAACCGTCTTAAAACAAGCGTTTCAAATGAAACTTAGTTGGACAATATTCAACGTTGCCCACGGTGTGCCAGGGTTTATTTTTTTCTTTCAATTGATAACTACATCATTCAGGAGTAAGTAGAGACAAAAATCAAAATAATCTGCACGACACTTTTTTCGAAAAGTCACTTTTTCTAATTATCGATTTCATATTTTTAAGAAATTTTAATATAAATTATTTATATGAACAGTAGGCACATTGTTTACTAACCTGAACTCTTTTATAATATAAAAACAAAATTTATATTATTTAAAAAAAAAAGAATGACAAAACCAAAAAAAAAATAGTACTAATTGTAAAATTCAAAATTATAATATTTTTTATGCCCTTTGGGTTACCAATATGAAGAAATTTTGTAGATATAAAATATCTTAGAATTGTTTGTAGAATTTTTGGATGTTTAAATTATTTTTCCTAGGGCAGTATTAAGAGGGGCTCCAAATTTTGGGGCTCTATAACGCGGGAAGTATACAGGCTATTGGATTTTAACTGCGAGCGAATTCAAATGGGACACCAAGTATTATGTGTAGTAAATTTTGTTGAAATCGCTTTGGTACCTTCAGAGGAGTATAGGGCACAAATTTGGTCTTACGAGCGAGCGACAACTAACATCCAAGTATATGTGATATATATATATATATATATATATATATATATATATATATATATATATATATTTGAATTTAGGACGATGCACAGTGGCCCATTTCTTGAAATAAGCGGACAAAAGTCGAAAAAGTGAAGTTCTTAATTTCATGTTCAGTGCCCCGTAATCTGATACAGGGGGATCCACTGTACATTCCCACTAAACCACTGATATCTATGCGATATCCGTAAAGTTTAACTTAATTATTAATATTCCAAAGAACTCCTTGGGAGATCGCGCCACTAACTAAAAAGAATCTCTTTCTCCAAAATGCTCCTGATATTTGTATGACGATATTATGATGTAAATTACTATATGTTTTCTTAGGGCAAGTCGCAAAGTATTGTGCATCGAATGTAAACAGAGGTTTTATAATAAAATAATGAATGTTAAAAAAAATGTGTGTTATTGCGAAATCAGTATATTTTCACCCAGTGGGTGGCTGAGAATATATATAAAAGCAGAAGTTTAACACAGAAATGGGGAGTTGGTTCGCGTATCGGGTCCACGCCAGTCGGAAATTTCGCGCTCAAGTGCAAAATGTAGTGTTTTAATTGGTCGGATTTAGTATAGTTTTTAAGTAAACATTTGTGGATTTTTGATTGTTTTGTGTGTACTCTTGGGACTTTTTAATTTAATTTATGATAATTGTGTTTGATTCTTATGAACAAAGAATTGTTTTATGAATTTTACTCTTGAAACTTGGAATAGTTTTGATTTGATTTAAATCTTTTTAACTTTGAATAGTTGGCTTTAGTCTTGCGAGTTTAAATAATTTTTATATTGAATATTTTTACGTTTAGCGTTGTGAGACTTAGAATAGTTATTAAGTAAATGTTTTGGTAGTTGGAATAATTCTGCTTGTTTTAAATCATTGTGGCTTCAAAGTATTTTCATAATTTGTTTAATCTACCTAAACCTTTTGTTTGTTTTATTTAACTTTTATTAAATATAACTTTGTGATTATTAATTTATATTTTATTTAAATCTAATTAATGTTTGGTTAATTAAATTATATTCTATTTTATTTGTGTATTTTATTTCTTTAATTCACATCACACTCAAAAAGACGAACTCGTGAACAGTAACCATCAGTTACATGTTCACATAAGAACGTCCAACGTAAAGAGAGGTCGGATTCTTACAGTGTATTCACAGCTAGTCAACTAGTAATTACGAATAAAAATTATAATCATCCGAAGAATTCCTATGAACAGAGGTTTTGCTAAATTGACATATCGACTTTAATTCACATATTCAAAAATGTTCCAATTGACTGTGTTGTAGCTAAAAAAAAAGTATCAAATAAATTTATATAAGAGATCACATGTAAGTACATAATAAATTCTCGGAAAAAAGTTCATCACGAGAGCAAAATTACCTGAATTTTCAAAATTCACAGCTGGATATAGAAATGCTATTTTGTTCCGTATTATAATTATTGCATTCTATAGACTGAAACAGTGAGGATGTCACATCCGTTTATTTCAGCTCGCGAAATATGAAAATGTCTCCACTCAACGCGTGATCCTAGTTCTAGTACCATCAATTCATGGGTTCCGATCCGGTTTTGGATTTCGGTTTGGTTCAAATGCCTGAAAATAACACTGTATGGAATGAAAATTTTGCAATGGAATAACTTATGTAAATATAAATATTTATGTAAACATAATTATAAATAAAATACATCTAAACTTATTTGGTGAAAAGGATTTCGCAATAAAATTGTTGTAAACCGTCTATGCTGAATTATTCAGACTGATCGAGATTATAGGCTCCTATAGATATTTATTCAAATAACTTGCTTACAAATATGAATTATGAGTGATGACATTTTAAATTGACTAGGCGCTTGCTTATAAGACAATTCGAAATATTACTAACCGTAAGCCGATGAAGATTCAAAATGCCACAGTTCGCAATTATGATTATGTTGGAAGTTGATCCGATGTAAATACCACTAACATAAGTGAGTTACGTCAACGAATCCCTTAAATGTATTTCGATGTTTGCTTGTAGTGGCTGTATGTAAATTTCTGCTTATTTATAAACAAGAAAATCCAAAATGTAAACAAGAAAATATAACGCCACAATCACAAACCAAAACCTGTAATACGAGCAACCAATCACAAGTTTCGGGTGTCGAGCGTACCAACTCTCTCAAATAATAAGGCAACTCTCATGCATGAGTCTCAATTTTATTTTTGGACAGACTAATCTATTGAAAATAGCAGGATATTAGTCTCACGAATACATAAAAACGATCCCGCATACTAGCCGCTACGGTGCCCTTCATCATGCCCAAGGGAACATCGTAAGAAAATGTTGTGACATGTTCTGCTTCATAAGCATTATCACCTTTCTTGAAGCACTTCATGTCATCAATAAATAAATCCGTTATTGCCGACAATTTCCGAAAACATGCTTTTGAGTCATATTTAAAAAGGATATTAATTTAATAAAAATACTGTAGAACAAAAAAGATACTAATTCAAGTAAACAACCGTGTTTAATAAAAATACTGTAAACACAGTAGAAAAAATGAAAATAATAAAAACCGACAACAATCTCAGTAGAGAGTGAGGTTAAAAATGCGAAAAGAGAAGAATAGTCTTGAAAAAGACTGATTGTGAATTTAAATAGTAAATACAAGTATAATCTAAGTAAAGGAAAAGAATTTTATAAAAGACTGAACACAGGAGAAAAACACAAACAACAACAGACAACGATATGATGTGATCACGATCAGTGTTGCCGCAGCGAATTATATTTTAGTACCAACTTTTACGAGAAAACGTACCACAAACGTACCACACTAAAAAAATTTGAATTATGGCGCCATTTTTTAAATTTGGCGCTTATTTTTAAATAATAAATATAAAAACAAATAATCATATGGATTAAAAAACATTTATTAATATAATATAATTTATAATTATTACAAAAAAAAAAAAACTGCACTGCTTATCTTGAATTTACTTTTTTGCGCTTCACAGGATTATTAATTCTATGTATTAAAAAAAGTACCACAATTTGGTATATTTGAAATAGTCGTACCACCGTACCAATTATAAGAGAAAAGTACCAAATGTGGTACAAAAGTACCACAACGGCAACACTGATCACGATACACTTACACCGGTATGCTCACGCGCAAACTAGTTCCATCCTTCTCGCACTATTCTGACGTCACATTCGAAGCAGAAACTCGAAGTCATACTAGTCTACATGTATATTTCGATATTTTTTTATCACTAACGGGATTGTTATAATGATATTTATTATTTTTCAACGATATAGATGGTATATTTTATTATAAAACTTTAACTATGGTATATATATATATATATATATATATATATATATTTATATATATATATATATATATATATATATATATTTCGATATATATCCTAACAGGAATGTAATATCCCACATAGCACCAAATCCCGTAAGACCAAATAAAGACGTCCAAAAACATGACGTCTTTAAGACTTTTAGTTAGGACGTCTTAATGACATACATAAATAAGACAACATATAACAAAGTCTTCAAGACGTCTTTAAGTTGGCCTTAAATAAGACGTCTTGTAAATGTCGTCCACAAGACAACTTAACGACTTCCATCCAGACAAATTTAGGTGGTCGTACAGACGTCTTTTTTTGGTCTACAAGACCAAACAAATGCGGAGATATGCTGCCACCTATATGAAATTTTCAGAACCTATACTTAGCTTTGTTCGTTTGTCCTGCACTGACTGATCAGTTCATGATTTGTCTTTCTTCCACTTATAATGATGAATAAGGACAGATTATGAACAGAGCAAAAAATGCAGGTCCAACAAACAAACGTTCTAGAGCATTCTACAAGTAGTTTCAGCTAATGCAAACAAGTAAGAAAAGTAAGTATTTTACAAACAATTATTTGCTGTGTAACAAGTTTGTGCATTAGTTATTAATTTAAAATGTATATATTATGCATGTTCTACAGTTTTTATGCAATGTTCATAAAACAAAACCTCATTAAAAGTACAAGTAACAAAATATTATAGAACAAAGAGGATAACACCTTACAACGCTAGTGTTACATATTTAATAAATAAATAAATACATGATGTTTACAGAAACAAAAAATTCTTAGTATTGGAGGAAGGATCAAAGAACGTGGACAGATGCAATATATGGCCATTAGGAAACGCCCCCGTAATGAAAATTATAACCGGTAACAATTGAATCATTCAATTCTCATTCATATTATAGTATAATTTTTGTATATTTCAGAAGCGCTGCGTACAGATTACTGTAACTGCCAATGATGAAACAAAAACTGAACGAGAACGAGAATGGATGAGGCATGTTCATGAGCGTTCAGCGAACGGCTAAACCTGGCAAATAAAAATACTATTTTGCCGTACACACTGTGATTTTAAATATGTTCTATTCAGTTTCAATATTTTCCGTGCTTCACAACCGTAGCGGACAACCTAAATAATACATTGTATACATATGCACAGACTTCTTAGTTTGAATGCTACGGTTGCGACGTATGTAAACTAGAAATCTATCTTAAATTAAGTATATGACTGTATACAAGCAAATTATAATTAATTCCAGTTAATAAATCAACTGCTCTTTATTTGTAATATTTATATGTTTAATAATGTATTATACTATTTTTTATAATTCGAATTTGTTGGTTATTTATAGAAATATCTGATATTACATTTGTTTTGCTATCTAAAAACAACACATTTGGATGTACTATTAAGTATCAAACAAATGTGTATTTTGTGTAGATAGTAAAACAAATGTAATACCAGAATTTTCTAGCCTTATAAAAATCACTACCTATTCCCGCAAGACCACAAAATGTCCAATTTTGGACGTCATTATTTAGACCTATAAGAGTCTAATAGTAGTCATTTTGAACGACCTATAGACGTCTTATTGTTGACTTATAGTTATCCTTTTAAAGTCTTTAAATTACGTCTTTAAGACGTCTTTTCGACACGTCTTAAATTGGTCTTAAACGAGCGAAGTTAGACGTGTAGAGGACGTCGCTTTGTATGACTTCGGGCTTCATACCATTAAAGACTTTGACATCTTAAAGACGTCTTTCAGTTTGTTTTGTGCTATGTGGGATAATATTCACATTTAGACTCCATGAAAAACTGTTAAAATTAACACCAAATATTAGATGAATAAATAATTCAGTAATTGGCATTTTTATATTTAATTTTCGTCGTTACAAAGCATCCACAATAAATTATATTTGTTGATTTACATGCAGAATTTTATACCGTATAACTTATATTTGAAGCGTTTTTGTCCATAATAATTAACCATATTACCATACCATCAGATGGCGATTTAAAATCAGAACATTGACGAATAATATGGCAAATTATTAAATTTTATATTAGGATCGTCCTTAAGTTAATCTAAATGAAATATGTTGTATATTAATTATTCGTGGCACCCTTCCGAATAATTTTTAATATTCATAGACAAGATGCGCCAATATTTTCTTTTATGTTATAGCATGTGTTTGTTCCGATCATTTTGATACCAGCTGTTTTGAAATACCACTAAGGCAACAATTGTTAAAATAGAGCCCGAAAAACAGCCGAAATTTAAAAATTGATGCGGTGCCTACATTAAACATACCCCTAGCAGATAAATATTTGTTTGAAATGGTTATTGCAGATAAATATTGAAATATATTTTGAAAAACAGTACGCATTAAAAGTTATAATACTAAAATATTGTCTTGTTGCAACAAAATATATGATTATATATATATATATATATATATATATATATATATATATATATATATATATATATATATATATACCATAGTTAAAGATTTATAATAAAATATACCATCTATATCGTTGATAAATAATAAATATCATTATAACAATCCCGTTAGTGATAAAAAAATATCGAAATATACATGTAAACTAGTATGACTTCGAGTTTCTGCTTCGAATGTGACGTCAGGATAGTGCGACAAGGATGGAGCTAGTATGCGCGTGAGCATACCGGTGTAAGTGTATCGTGGGTTGTTGTTGAGTTGTTGTATCGGATTAGCTAAACCAAAGCCATAATTTTTGACCTAATTTCGCTAAATTCAATAATATATCCTATAAACCCTTTACAAACTTATTATTTTAAATAATTTTAATATATATACTGAATAATGTTGATAGATATGGCTAAAACCCGTGTTTTAATTAATTTTGTAAATTAAAATGAAGTGTCAGTTAAAAGCAGCCAATCACAAGGCCGGATAAGGGTTCCGCGCGTGCCATCTATCGCAAATATGCAAGCACTTTTCGGCAACACTAAATGCTATTTTCCCATAATGTCGCTATTCTTTAATTACAAACTAATTAGTTATGGTCGCCCTACTTTAAATACATGAATCTATAGTTCAAGATTGAGCCTATTTTAAAAAAAATAACTCATACCCACCAGCTTTACAATAAGAACGGTACAAACATGCAAACTTCACCTCTATATTAAATCCCATAAGAAACGAAAATGGCCGCATCTGAATTTTGCCGCCAATTACGCGTCATCACTTTTGCAGTCTATTTTCCATAATATCGCTATATATATATATCTAATATTCGCTATATATATATATATATATATATATATATCTAATATTTAATTGCAAACTATTCTAATTAGTTATAATCGCGCTAGTTTAAATACATAAATTTGTAGTTAAAATTTCAACCTACTACAGAAAAAATAAATCATAGCCCCCAGATTTCTATTAAGATCCTAACAAACATACAAACTCTATGGTTAAATCCCATAAAAATGAAATAACAACGCGGCCATGCTTAAATTAGCGCCACTTTTTGACGTCATCACTGTTGGTGCGTTTCTTAACCTGAATTCCGCAAGAATTTTATTATTCATATTGCATTGCTATTTAATATATGTATATTTAATTTTTATTCAAAATACATATACCTATGTATTTTTTTAATGAAAGTCTGATATAAATATATTGCGAATCGGAAACAAAAAACGTAGTTTCAAGTATACTAGAATCATTTCAGATGTTTAGTTTTAAATGAAATTTTCGTTAGCTTTGCTTTCTGTTCCGGAAATTTAAACACTTGCCTCACAATTCTATACACTAGATGTACAAACAAAAATAATAAATATATAATTTAAAAGTTCCGCTCAAGTCAATAATAGTTATTGACATCGCCACTTGATGACGCCACATTGCATTTATTAGAATGTTCGAGAGAGTTCTAGTAACATTGTAACGTAATAAATTGCCAAAAGTGAAGTTGATCAGTTTCAGTTGATCATAACTTTTGACTGAGTTTGTTGTATAATAATTTGTCTGTTGCTACATATAAATAAGTGAGATTGTTTGTGTGTGTGTGTAGGGGTGAATTAACTTGTACAAACAAGCATTTATTGTACATAACGAAAACATACCAGCCCAGTAAGTGCTGTATATCATCAGCCCACGCTCCAGTGACTAGTATAAAAGGGAAATAATGGGCAAGGACTATTATAAAACTCTTGGCTTGGCCAAAGGGGCATCAGACGACGACATAAAGAAGGCATATCGTAAGTTAGCGTTGAAATATCACCCAGACAAGAACAAAACGCCAGGCGCTGAAGAGAAGTTTAAAGAAGTGGCCGAAGCTTACGAGGTGTTATCGGATAAGAAGAAACGGGATGTGTACGACATGCATGGCGAAGAAGGACTGAAAGGCGGCATTCCTGGTTCACAAGGCGGACAAGGTCCTAATTTCACTTATACATTCCATGGCGATCCCCGTGCCACATTTGCGCAATTCTTTGGATCGGCAAGTCCGTTTCAGGCGTTCTTTGAAATGGGTGCACCGGGATCCAATCGCATGTTTAGTTTCCAAGACGATGACATGGATGTGGACATGGACCCGTTCGCGACCCTTGGAATGGGCCCTCCGCGGCAAACAGGGCCTGGTGGGGCATTTCGTAGTCATTCCTTCAACTTTCATGGGAATACAAATCGCAGCAAAGATAAAATGCAAGACCCTCCGATCGAGCATGACCTGTATGTCTCGCTGGAGGACATCATTAAAGGTTGCACCAAGAAGATGAAGATTTGCCGCAAGGTTGTCCAACCAGATGGTACAACTCGTAAAGAGGACAAAGTCTTGACAATTAATGTGAAACCGGGCTGGAAGGCGGGTACAAAAATAACATTCCAGCGCGAAGGGGATCAGAGCCGGAACAAGATTCCTGCTGATATTGTATTTATTATTCGCGACAAGCCGCATCCTCATTTCAAACGTGAGGGCAGCGACATTCGCTTTATGGCCAAAGTTACCTTGAAACAAGCGCTGTGCGGAGCCATCGTTGATGTACCCTTGATGTCCGGGGAGAAATTGTCAATAAACTTGACAAATGAAATCATCAAGCCGAACACGGTGAAACGGATTCAGGGTCACGGATTACCACTGCCGAAGGAACCTTCTCGGAAGGGTGACCTCATCGTGTCTTTTGACATCAAATTCCCAGAACATTTGACACAATCAGTAAAGGACATTCTGTTCGATACACTACCCTAATTAGTTGGTAATGTGCTAATTAATACACTTCTTTCTTTTGACATACTTACCAATTATAATATGTAATTTATTAAAAAATCTAAAAAAAGAAAAATATAACAATGACTGTACGTTTTAGTACATTTAACTATGTGTGATAAAAAATGTTAAATGTATATAGCTATATATATACCTTAAATAATTTTAATGCGGATTTATGATCAACAGATCAGGTTTGCTCGAGGTTCATCTATCATTAATATTCTTTAAAAAATATGTTTTCTCATAGTTATTTTTTTGTAAAATGATGCTGAACAGTGACTTGAGCAAAATTATTTATTATAATTAATAATAGAAATGTAATAATTCTTTTTACTATTAAGTTATGCTGCTATCAATGTAAATACAGTGTACGTTTTTTGTTAGACAATAAATTTTCCAATAAAAACATTGTCCATAACAAAATTTATATATTTATATATATTATTATTATTATTTTGCTGAAAGTGTGATTGGCCTATCAATTATTTATATAAATACAGTTATAATGTATTTATATAAAATTATGAATAGTCAGTAGTTCTTGCTGCCTCCTAAAATAGTCAGCGATATAAGTAGTGGGAGCCGCTGACGTCATTATCCGCCAACGCGTTCTATTTTATATTACAATTCGCGCTTTTGGTTCTTACCCTTTGGAAATTTAAGATTGATCATTGGAATGGAAGTGGGACAGGCGTGGTATATGTATGTTAGTTTTGAGGTCATCACTTTTATTTATTCGTATATATATATTTGTAAATACATATTTCTATTATATATGTGCATAAAATAATTATAATCTCTAATCCGTGATCTAATCCTTCCAATGGGAAAAGTCAATTCTATCAATGGTTGAACATAAAAGATTCTGGTTTTCAGGTGCATTTGCGCGACGCATTACATACCGCGGTAAAGATTCGATAGAATCGGACGTATCACAGATAACACCGGCTAACGACGTCCGTCGTATCTGCTCCAATTGCGCCCTGGTAAACGCTTGCGGTTCTTCTGTCGTCTCGTACCAAAAACGATCGCCGCGTCTAATCCGCCTGAATTGGTCAACAATAATACAATTGGCCGTCGGTCCTAGAAGCGTTCCTTTCAATGGACGTTCAGATAGAGCGCCTGTATACAAGTCCACGTCATCCACATGATTGTACAACTGCGAAATACGGTGCAATGATTCGTGATCAATATATGAAGTCATATCGGAGAATGTTGACGGGTACGGCAGAGCACATCGTTTGCGCCAAGCGGTGTAACCGGGTAGTCCGTGATCGCGACCCCGTTGTATATTCAACGCAACCAAGTCGAGACCACCACAAGATTTTGGGTGCTTATTTATAGTATTGTTATAAATCGATTCATCATCGTTACGCTCGAACAGGTGACGTTTTATTTCTTCATTAAAAAAAGGATCGGCTGCCTCAATTGGTGTTTCCATTGCACCACGTAAAATGCGATCCAATCCATTTTGTTCATATAATCGGAATGGATCAAATAGTATCTGGTGCAGTTTGATGTATTCTTCACTATTGGTATCATTACCAAGTATTTTCACTAGTGCTGGTATGAGTGTGTGCGCAAATCGAAAGGCAGCTGCGGCAAAAGCATTTGCGACAGTCACATCTACATCATCATCATATTGGTAATGCAGAAGTTCAGCAGCTGCTGCTGAACCAATAACCATCGGTAAAAATTCGGTGTATGTGATGTGTTGGAGTTGTGCCGCGACAATATGTCGACTCTCCTGGTACAACCGTTCATCATCCCAATGTGGATTGATGAGGTGCAATTGATTGGCTATCTGATTGTGTTGTCGTACCCACAACAGGTGCATAGTTGTTAAATGGAGATTTTCATTCGCACGACTGTCACCGGACAAAAAACAGTATTGACCTTTGCTGCTCATTTTCCTACGATTACAGCCATCATTCGGATCATCCGAAACGGGTAATAGTTGGCGTCCATCCGACAGACTGAGCGTGATTAGAGCACCGTTTCGGAATGACCGTAAACGTTTGGCGAGTACCGCATCACCACCGTACACGACGCTGCCGTCGATATACGACGAGACTTGATTGATTTGTTCGCGTGGTCCTAGACAACAAGTGGCCGCCGGAGCTGAACGTACAAAGTCGATGCATCGGATAGTACCGTCCGTTTGTTCTTCAAACACCGGGAAACATTCAGGATGTGCACTACTTCGTCCCTGGTTCACACAGCACGCTATTGCACCACCATCATGACTACGACTAAGTGCAGTTGCTGTGATATCGTGATCTAGGAACTGACCCCATACGGCTAGCATGATTGTGAAGTTCGGATCGTTTTTGTAGATGGGCCGGTGGACCACACGACTAACACGACTTGCAGCCGGCAATGCTGCACCATCTAGGGCTGTGGAGCGGGGTTCACCTACGCCATCCATGTAACTCGGCGCCAACATGCGTCGAAATTTTTGGTAACCGACGCCCCACACCAACGGATGCTTCAAGTTGTTACAGCTACCATCTATTGAACGATATCTACCACTACAGTTGCGTGCGATTGATAAGGGTTGTGGTAAACACCAACCAATCTCGCCAATCTCCGGAATATCACACAGTGGTTCCATTGGTTTTGTTATATTGTATCCTCTATGGATTAAGTATATATTTAGTGTCGAAATTATAACTATTTTATATTTTACAACATACCGATTTGTCGCAATATATTTCGATGCATGAAATGAAGCGTAACCTGCACGACCAAGAGTATCCCCTCGCCTGGATGTGGACATACTCATCTGATGTCTAAAACTAGGACTGGTTGACTCCAATAATACCGTATTTCGTTCCATATCATCACGTAAACGAAGCGCTTTCGCGCCCGATTCGATCGCTTGTTGAACTTCAGCAGGCGTTCCATCAATTCCTTTATACGAAATTGTGATCACCGCAACACATATTATTACTGCCCTATAATATTATTATTATTAAATCATTTGAATGTTAACAAATAAATAAATTATCACGTACAATAATAATGCGCACACACAATATTGAAATTGTCGCGTTTTTCTTTGAACAATTGTGCGGAAATCAGAATTGTTAATATAATTCTTTTTTAATTCTTCCGTTAAAGGTGTTTCTTCGGTCGCCATTCTTAACACTTTATGTGATTTCAAAGTACTAGACTGTGTATTTGTTATCTTTTGGCTGTTTAAACAATTAAATTTGTTAGTTTAAGATGTAATAAATTAACTTCGTGACATTCATCAACAATGCATGTCATGTGAATAAATATGTTGTCTTGAGTTTTTATTTGGGCTGTGGTTAATTGAAATTTGATATAGAAGCCATTCAACCGAGACTTATTGAAACCGGATGCATGTATATTTTAAATTATTTATGATAGTAAAATACTAACGATATATATATATATATATATATATATATATATATATATATATATATATATATATATATATATATATATATATATATATATATATATATATATATATATATATATATATATATATATATATATATATATATATATATATATATATATATATATATATATATATATATATATATATATATATATATATATATATATATATATATATATATATATATATATATATATATATATATATATATATATATATATATATATATATATATATATATATATATATATATATATATATATATATATATATATATATATATATATATATATATATATATATATATATATATATATATATATATATATATATATATATATATATATATATATATATATATATATATATATATATATATATATATATATATATATATATATATATATATATATATATATATATATATATATATATATATATATATATATATATATATATATATATATATATATATATATATATATATATATATATATATATATATATATATATATATATATATATATATATATATATCTCGTCCCTCTAATTCTTATACCCGTAAGTAGTAAATAATGCTGTAGTAATGTTCGCTGGATATTAGGTAGCTGCGCACCCCTATGTAACAGTCTTCAGAAAAACTACAATAATAATATTTGGCTAATTTCAATTTTCCGAAACTGAAAGTGATGTACTATAACATTTTTACTAGACATTCTTTATGCAAATATATGCAACGAAACAAGATTTGGTACGCGTAGAACGCACCAACGCGCAGAGCTCGCCCTTAGGTAAAATATGCGTTGCGAGCAGTGGTTTTTAATTATTATGGCCTTTAAGTTAACAATTTGAAAATATGTTATAGATATAAAAAGTCTTACATTTAATTTTAAATTATATTGATAAAAAAATTTAGTTAATATTTTAAAATTCAAAATTATAATATTTAATAATTTTTTTCGGGCGTTGGGTTAACAAAATGAAAAAATGTTGTAGACATAAAATATCTTAGAATTTTTATTAGAATTTTTAAGTGTATTAATTATTTTTATAAGGGCAGTATTAAGGGGGGCTCTAAATTTTGGGGCCCTATAACTCGGGAAGTATACGGGCGATTGGATTTATACTGCGAGCGGATTCAATTGGGATGCCAAATAATATGTGTACCAAATTTAGATTATATTGATAAAAAAATAATTTAGTGTATATTTTAAAATTCAAAATTATAATATTTAATAATTTTTTTCGGGCTTTGGGTTAACAAAATGAAAAAATCTTGTGGACAAAAAATATCTTAGAATTTTTAAGTGTTTCAATTATTTTTATAAGGGCAGTATTAAGGGGGGCTCCAAATTTTGGGGCCCTATAACTCGGAAAGTATACGAGCGATTGGATTTATAAGCGAGCGGATTCAAATGGGATGCCAAATAATATGTGTACCAAATTTGGAGTGAATCGCTCCGGTACCTTCAGAGGAGTAGAGGGCACAAATTTGGTCTTACGAGCGACCGAGCGGACGAGCGAGCGACGACTAACATCCAAGTATATAAGTTATATGCATTTTCGGAATCAGGGAGCCGAGTGGAACACTTTTTCTTAATGAAATTTTTTG
Source organism: Leistus spinibarbis (assembly GCA_933228885.1). Classification (NCBI taxonomy): domain Eukaryota; kingdom Metazoa; phylum Arthropoda; class Insecta; order Coleoptera; family Carabidae; genus Leistus; species Leistus spinibarbis. The sequence continues at coordinate 10,729,083 of OW121792.1, read as the reverse complement.
ATCCGAGAATGCTACAGACACACGACCGAATGCTTTAGCCTCTTCGGTACTACGTACGGCGAGCTAAAAATGAGTATGCTTGGAGTTATATTGGATTAGATTGTTTGGAGTAGTTTTATGGTGGTATCAAGAAATGCAACTATATGAGCAAAAGTATGGTAACAATGTATTCGAAATACCTTTTTATTAGTCATCAGTAATTTTTTGACGAAATATCTTCGATGAAGGGTAAAAATCGCATACTTTCAACACTGCCTTATAGGAATATTCGAAGTTGAATTGTGGCGCCGCGTACAGAAATAACCCGAAGCGGAACAGAATTTTCTCGAACTAGATGGATCTTAACATAAAATTATATATTTGTTTTGAAGTCCTATCGATCGGGCACGTTCATGCAAAATATCAACATATAGAAATGTATGCAAATTCTTTGGATAACATATCTAAATTCCGTATGTCTTCAGTTTCTTGTATGTTTTGTGCGATACATTTACGCAACAATAATAATACTAGGCTATTGTTATTGAATATTTATTTTGGTTCAGTTTCAGTGTTGAACGGATTGTTTCATTGCATTCATAATCATTTTCTAAGCAACCACCAAATGCTGTTGATCGTAGCCATCCTCGGATGTGGTCAAAGTACATGAAAATTATTCCTTCGCATTGTTTGGTGGTTCTAGTATTGCAAAAATGTTTCAGAACTGCTAATCAGAACAGTCAAATGGTTGCCGGTTGTCATTTGGGTTTATCGTGGGCATAATATAGGTATGTGATGATTATAGCAACTGTAACTCGCAATCAAACTACTCTAAACTATCTACTAACTTAAAGTTAAGTGTGGAAATTGTATGATGTTCAGTACGAACAACCAATCACAAGCCCAGTTTTATGGAGGCCGCTAGTGCCATCTATCACGAATATATAATTCAGAATCATCACAACAATTTTTCATAGTTTCGCTGTTTCGTTATTCAGTTATTTCTACCGCCTTTCTTTTACGAGATGTGTAAAAACTGGCACTTTTACACAAGCACTGCCGGTTAAAATATCCTCTTCAATAATAGCAAATTTTCTTACTCGGGGTATCCATATCATAGATTCAAACAAGCTTAGGTACAACGCACCTATGCGTCCAGCTCGCCTTATAAGTAATATATGCGATGCGAACAGTTTTTAATAATTATGGTCTTTTGGTTAACTAATTGAAAAAATGTTATAGATATAAAAAGTCTTACATTTAATTTTAGATTATATTAAAAAAAAAATTTTTGTTCAAATTTTGAAATTCAAAATTATAATATTTAATAATTTTTTTCGGGCTTTGGGTTAACAAAATGAAAAAATCTTGTAGACAAAAAATATCTTAGAATTTTTAAGTGTTTCAATTATTTTTATAACGGCAGTATTAAGGGGGGCTCCAAATTTTGGGGTCCTATAACTCGGGAAGTATACGGGCGATTGGATTTAAACTGCGAGCGGATTCAAATGGGATGCCAAATAATATGTGTACCAAATTTGGAGTGAATCGCTCCGGTACCTTCAGAGGAGTAGAGGGCACAAATTTGGTCTTACGAGATACCGAGCGAGCGAGCGACGACTAACATCCAAGTATATAAGTTATATACATTTTCGGAATCAGGGCGACGAGACGAACGCTTTTTCTTAATGAAATTTTTTGATCCGAGAATGCTACAGACACACGACCGAATGCTTTAGCCTCTTCGGTACTACGTACGGCGAGCTAAAAATCATATTTTTCACAAACACACATACATGCGTCATTGAGAAAATAGTCAAAACGGATATTTCCATTAAAATGTCGAGGTCGATCACAATACTTTTTTTTACATATTACGTATAAAGGCGGTATCACATTACGAGGATATCGATAGTTTGACATCGATTTTGCAATGTTTTTTCAATTTTCCGATGTCATTTCTAATGTGATAGGGAGCAAATGATAGGTGTTTAAATATGAAACGTGTTCGTATTCCTTGGCTTACCGGTGTCCAATTATCGACGTCGAAAAACTGAAAAAACATCGCAAAATCGATGTCAAACTATCGATATCCTCGTAATGTGATACCGCCTTAAGAAAGTGACATTAGCTGCTTTCTTGTTAGAAATGAAGTAACCCGGTTTATAATAACCTGGATCATTTTGACCTGTGATAATGGGAACGCAAAATTCAATATAGGTCCACATAACTTAAAATAATATTGCTATATACTTGTTACGGTCGATTTCATATCATCTCTGTTTAATTAATTAATTTGTATATAAATATAATTTAGAAACATGATAACATTCAAATATAACCTTGGGGTTATTATAACCCGAATAAATTCGTGGTGCTTGAGAGGGCAGGGGAAAGTAATTCTAGAGTTACTTGGGTTATTTTGATCTGTGTAACGGAAACGAACATGATCACATAAAGTTACTCTGAAGTAACTTCAGCGGCTAACGGGAAATCAGCTAATAAGTTATACCCATCAGATTATTATTAAGATTGTGACAAACTTTATCACTATATTTAATCCCGTAAGAGATGAAATCAACGGCAACTACGTTCAAATTATCGCCACTTTTTTGACGTCGTTTGGTTCATTGACTTTTAAGAAGTAATATAACATTATTTTCTCAGTACTACCGATAAACGAATATAAACGTTTAGATTGCCAATGTATTCCCAAATGCTTACCATATTCGATATTTTATACGTATCGGTTACGATGGTTTGAATACGGAATATAGTATCAGTGCAATTTCTTATCTAATATAATAAATAGTCAAGACTTGTAATACACGCTAATCATGATTGTGCCATCAAATCATTGCTTATTTGAACATATTTAGAAGTATAGACCCAGTAAGCGGTTTGTATACTAATTATTCTAATAAAACAAGATTTGGCACGCGTAAAACGCACCAACGCGCATAGCTCGCCTTTAGGTAAAATATGCGTTGCGAGCAATGGTTTTTAATTATTATGGCCTTTTGGTTAACAATTTGAAAAAAATGTTATAGATATAAAAAGTCTTACAATTTTTTGTAGATTATATTGATTAGAAAAAATTTTAGTGCATATTTGAACATTCAAAATTATAATATTTAATCATTTTTTTCGGGCTTTGGGTTAAGAATATGAAAAATCTTGTAGACATAAAATATATTAGAATTTTTAGTAATATTTTTGAGTGCTTTAATTATTTTTATAAGGGCAGTATTAAGGGGGGCTCCAAATTTTGGGGCCCTATAACTCGGGAAGTATACAAGCGATTGGATTTAAACTGCGAGCGGATTAAAATGGGATGATAATATGTGTACCAAATTTGGAGTGAATCACTCTGGTATCTTCAGAGGAGTAGAGGGCACAAATTTGGTCTTACGAGCGACGATTAACATCCAAGTATATAAGTTATATACATTTTTGGATTCAGGGCGACGAGACTAACACTTTTTCTTAATGAAATTTTTTGATTCGAGAACGCTACAGACACACGATCGAATGCTTTAGCTTCTTCGGTACTTCTAATAGCACCGCATATGGCGACGAGGATACAAAATCGAACACGGGGAGATAAAATTAAAAAACCAAATTGGAAGAGAAAAAGATAGTGAAAAAATGGATACTTCTAGAAAACACTGTTGTGATAAGTATGTCGTAGGTACATATCATTTAAGAAACTTCTGGTACATTAATGTGTTACATACACAGTACGAAAAAAATACATGAAAAGGGTATATACCGAGTTTTGATAATTTGTTTCATGCATATTACATAATAAACTCGTATACGCATATTATGTATTTTCAGTGAACATGCGTATTATCGCACTATCGCATCTAACGCCTTTTTCGCTTATGCAAAAAGTAAACTAATATCCCTCTTGCTTACTATGCATCTCAACATTATTATAACATTCATAAAATAAAGTATTTTAACAAATTATTTTAAAATGCCTATCATCGCCATATAAGGCGCATTGATGACGCAGCGCTTACGTGGTACAGAGGGCCTTATAAAAACATCTGTCAGGAAGGCTTCGCTTTGTTTGTCGATTGCGACCATTCTGTCTTGTTTTCAATTTCTTATTTAGTCTAGTTCCAGTGGGTGTATTCTTTGTGTTTTAAACTATTCTGTATATATAATTGGGTCACTGGCACTTCCATCTAAATGCCGATACAGTGCATTCCACATATAATCTTCCTACATGTAGAACACTTGTTCTACTGCAAGAACCATATTTAGCGATAAGAAATATTCTTTGTAATTATTTTTATACTTATTAGATTTTAGTCAAGAATTAACTACTTTATTGTTAAATGTGATATTGTCTTGAATAAATAAAAATATATAATATCATTTTTCGTAATTAATTACACTAAGAATACGTTTGCATATAAATAATTTATATAAAATGCGCGTCTAGGTCTTTTATAACATGATTATAACAAAATGACATGGATGTTGCATGTGAGCCTCTGACATCCAGTGGCACATGTAAGTCACATGCACCTTACATGGTATATCGCATGGGCCATTGATATTACGAAGTTACATACATAATACATCGTATGTATCTAACTGTGTTTGCTGGGTTTGTGTTTAAACAAATTACAACTATTCAATCCACATGCAGAGCTTAGTTCGGTGGATCAAAGGTGGGCGATGTGGCTTAAGCTACTAGTACACTGTAGAAAGCCAAAAAGAAAGCAAATGTTTAAGATTTTTTTTCTCAGCTCCTTCATTAGATATGACCATAAAACATTATTTTATCCTTCGAGAATACATTTCTTTTTTGTCTAATTTATAGAGGGCGCCAAAGTCGAGTCCTTCTTGCCCCATGGCGGACAGTTAATGTCAAGATTGGCAAGTCTGAAATAAAAAAAATCAAAAAAGCATCTTAAAGAGGAAGTTTTCTTACGTGACAATTTCCCACCGTTAAAGAAAAATCGATTAAAAAAAAAATATGGCGGAAGTGTGAAAAATATTATTCACACTTTTTCAAGCATCCTCCATTTTTGAGTTTACTAACTGAGATAGTTAATTGTAGGCATATCGTCAGAGGATCTGAGAAATAAAATCTTAAAAGATGGAACATTGACACTTCAACAAGTAATGAACTATGCTCGGGCAGATGAGTTCATTGAAAATAGCTTGGATGGTGTTTCAAATCCCGAATAACAAAATTAGGCACAGGCACACCTTCTCACCTATGGGGAACTTTTTTATCAACTTTTACATTTGTTAATAATAAATAAGTGTTTTTTTAATACACTCTAAATTTAAAACTGCATAACTCTTTTATTTATGTACACAATTGCCTGGAATTTGATAACTTAAAATTTTAGCGGTCGCCGATTACAGATTTGGCCTCAAAATCGGTCTAAAAATAAAATGACGTCGAAAATCAAATTTTTTGGGCCCTATTTTTATTTTCAAGGCTTTGGGTTACCAATATGAAGAAATCTTGTTAAGATAAAATATCTTTGAATTTTTGAATGTTTTAATTATTTTTCTAAGGGCAATATTAAGGGGGTTCCAAATTTTGAGACTATAACTCGAGAAGTATATGAGCAATTGAATTTAAACTGCGAACGGATTCAAATGGGATGCCAATGAATATGTGTAACAAATTTGGTTCAAATCGCTCCGGTATTTTCAGAGGAGTAGAGGGCACAAATTTGATCTTATGAGCGAGGGACGCCTAACATCGAAGTAGTTTACAAATTGCAAATAAGCAGCAATAAGAATAGGAGGCTAAAAGGTTTTTGAAACTCGGGATAAAATGAAAATATGTCCAATTTCAGAATATTTTATTTACTTAAAAATGCTTATAATCATAAATATGTAAAATACAAAAAGTATGAAATATATGTCTTTCATATCGTATGAAAAGTATAACTACATGTATAACAAACGCAATTTAGTATTAAATATCACTGAATAATTTGTTGATCCTAATTAAAATGCATAAGTAACGAAGTGAATTTCTAACAAAAGTTTTATTAATATAAAAAAAGGAAGATATTATATTTATATTCCATAATTGCCAATTAAATAATATATGGAGTAATCACAATAAATAAATATATCCGGCAGTCTTGATTGTGTAATATTATGTACCTCACATTCATTTTGGTTTAAGACGATTTTTACAGTGCTGTGATTTGAAAAAAAAAAACATAAATTTCCACTTTCAAAACAACGGCTCATTTAAAATTAGCAAAGAATTGCTGATTATTGATCAAAGCGTGAACAGTTATAATTTAGGAATAAAAAATAAAAGAAAAAAAAATGTTTCTCATTAATGATTTACAAAGTGTAAGAAATGTGGTCGTCTTATTATTAATAACTGATTGATTTTTCATCTTCTTTGAAGATCGCTCCCTTCTTAGATATGACTAGTACATTCAAGTTATCGCATCATTATCATAGTTCCTTTTCTCCCTATTACATTTTTTTTACATGACCAATAAATAATAAATTCATGGATAAAATGAATTCGTTTTTACAAAAAAAAGAGAACTGTCATGCGTATAAAATAAGTTAAATTAAATCGTTGGTAATGGAAAATATTATGCTACAAACAATGCGGAATTATGCAAAATATAAATAATACTCATGAACCGAAATACATCGCATAGCACACACAATTACTAGAAATTTGTATAAAAATATTACTCACAGAATACAAAAATAAAAAATTACGAATGTTCGCATAACTGATGTAGATCAGAATAGTTAACGATAGCACGATGGAGAAATTCGTATTGAGCCTAAAACATGAAAAACATTATTATAAATTACCATATGTAAGTTTTCATATTTTATATAATATTTTCGTGTTATTAGTAAAACCCTGAAAATATGCGCATATATATGCACAAAATTTAATCAAATTATGCAAGTTTTCTAAAAAATATGCAACAATTTCCTTAGATATGCTGAAAATTTGCCGTACAAATACAAAACAGAAAAAAAAAAAAATTAGTGGACTTCGTGCCAGAAGTAGTCAATGCTTAACTTGAAATTAACAGCAGGATGGGGTTTCCATTCTAGGTTAAAAATAAAATCCTCCACAAGTTTAACAAAAAATTCATTGTTTTAAACTATTTGGTCTAATAACTTATTATTTGCATTTAAAATATCATTGCATTTTTTAGAATTAAAGATATCTAAAACTAAAATGAACTATTTAACCTTATGATTCTCCAAATTCAGGCCAAGATCTGGTATGTTATTTATTTTGATGTATAAATTGTAAGTTATCTAAATGTTCAAATATTGAACTATATTCAGGAGAACTAGTGGTGGGAGGGAAATAAGTAACGAATACGTATACACTGCTGTTATTGGGTAAAATTTTAGAGCAAATAATATTAACGTATATTGGGTGAATGAGAGAGTAATCATTGGATTCATTGGGGCAGAAGTGCGTTAGTTGTTGATAAGTATTAGACCTTCCGGTCAGTACGATACATGGAATAAAATAGTTCCATAATTTTCCTCTAGAGCGATAAAAGACAGATAAGAACACAAACATAATTTCGAAAATAATCAGAAACGATTTAGGGATGGTTAAAACATGTATTTCCGTTAAAATCTCAAGGTCGATTTTTTTAAATTACATTACTTCCTTATATACATACATATAAGAAAGTAATGAAGCTCTTCAAAACAACAACAAACAGAAAAACTCTAAACAAAAAATAAAGCTAAAGCAATGACCGATTTTTCTTTGGGTGCCTTTATATTTTTGTGCAACATAAGAACTCTGTACGTTACGATACTGCTATTTAGCTTTTGTGTATGTTCTGTAATACATAAGGTGCATTCGGTAGGTAATTATTTCTGGTGCAGTGCAGTGTGAGTGCAATTATAAAGTCACGTGACTACCGTGTAGCTCGAGTTGTTCAAAGATATCCGAACGCTGCGGTGCGAAAAGTGTTGATTTATGTCAGGAAAACCGAGTTAAATGTAACCTAACCATTCATATATATTTAATTTAAGCATATAAGTTTAAATTGGCTCATCAATTTTAAACTGTACTTATTACCAGTTAGGAAATGCCTCATTTTAAGTAACGAGAATCACAAGACATTTTCTACTTTTGTAAAAATTAAATGTTTTTAACTTATGAAATTATTACTTTCAAGAATTATATTGAAAAACAAGTAGGTACGCTGGCTAGAAGCTTTGTATAATACAGAAGTGTGTCAATTTTGACATGTTTATAAGAATTGACAATATTATTAAAAAATATCTGATTCAAGTTTAGATATACCAGGTGATTTCGGTAAAATCAAAAGATGATTATTTTTGTGTTTTTACGAAACTAGTGGTGAAATGAACAATTCATTATCAATTGTGAAACAGTATTCATTTCCTAATTAGTGAAAAGTGAGTCATTTCGCAACAGCAGTTATAAAAAGTGACACTTTGTCAAAATAAAAAATTCAAAGAAATAGCACGAAGCAGTTCTTTATGCATTTTTAAGATATTTGAATTTCGCGCAATATTATTTATATTAATAATATATTGCAATGCAAATTCATGATGACTGATTCAAGGACGAACACCTTAGGACTGACAGCCTTTTTACTTTACATATATTATATATTTTTATTTAGAATTCTATACTGTTCCAAAATGATAACGCATACGCACCATTGCACATTTACCAGAGAAAAACTATAATTGTCTGAGCTCTAATATTCAACGTGCTCGCCTGTCACGGGTATTATATATGATTTCACTGCACTATCTACTAAAGCAGGGCCAAATTCTGTGTCACAAAGTCACAGTTGCTATTTTGAGAGTGGCAGCTAGCGAAACTGGTTGTGAATATGGCTCGTTAAAGATGAATTTTGCCTTAGTCTAATCTCTCAAATTTTAAGAATATAATGTTGAAAGCTTTATTCACATCTAGCCAATTAGTAATAACGCATACAAATTACTCATAATTATGCAGTATTGGATCGGTGTGAATATATATAAGACAAAATAAATAAAAAATGTCAGTCGCGGGGCCCCACAGAGGAGTATTTGTATGAAAAACACGGTCAAAAGTCGAAATCACAAATCTAGTCGAAATATAAACAAATCGGCATTTCTATAAGAAGAATGACTGGCCCGTCAAACTGTTGCTATATAAAGGCGCCAAATGTTTATTTACATTCGTAAATTAAAACAAAACCCAGTCATTGTAAGTAGCGAATGCGCCGAGGAACGACTAGACTATAATACAGTACGCATTTGTTTTGTAATTTGTGTTTGTTGCTCTTTGCATTTTTGAAAAACAAAAACGTATTTGATATGGAAGGAGAAGGTATGTACTTTACTTTGAATCAATATTTAATTTGCAATTAAAATTATAAGTTTACGAATAATATTTGCAAGTCCTATAAATGTGTGATATTTTTTGCATCAAACTTTCGTATAAAAGTGTTTTTGAGTATCTGTCGCGCCTTGTCGCGTTATTTCTTTTGTACACGCATAATATTTAGACTATTCTTGAATCAATTTCGAAGAAAAATCTTCCGCCATTTTGTGTACCATTAGTTTAAATATTAAGAGTAAAAGAGTATATATTGTACAGTCATTTCGTCGTTTCACTTCGGACTTAATTCTTTTTTGATAATTTGATTAAAAATGGGACAAATATGAAATATTTAAAAATAATTAGTTTGTTTTCTCGTTGGGGGTGGGTGAGTTACACCCCAACTCAGGGGGTTCAAAAAAGAAAGAAAGAAAGTGACTATTGGAACGTGTGGATCGTCGAATTCTACTCAAAAAAACCCCTTTAACGTTAATTTCGCTTTAATACCCTTCTAGTTGCAGGGGGTTGAAAACGTTGATTTTCAAGCAAAAACACTGATTAGCAAATTACTCAAAGAGGATCACATTTTCGAAAAAGTTTGTCATGAAATAAGAGTTAGCTTATGAAATTACAAAAATAATTCATGAAATAAAAAAAAATTAAAGCACACAAATTCGTGTATTTTTGCGCCAATTAAAAATGCTAAATTGTTTTCGATTTTGAAGCAGCCGCCACCGAGCCTGTGGATAAAAGACAGTGCCGCATTGAGGCAACTAGGCGAGAAATGTTGTGAATTGAGTCAAATTCCTTGATTTTACATACATAACATCATGCCCTTCCCATTAATTGAATGACAGACAAACCTATGCACATATTAAAAAATCTTTCTCAAAGTCAACTCTGTTCTTACACTCCTCACGCGCGTAATTTACTTGCAGTACCCCATTTTATTCCAATAATTCAATTCACTCTCTACCATATTCAGTCAGTTATTCTGATATAAATATTATTTTGTTAAACTGTCTTTCGACATTCTCTCTTGAGCTGCTTTTAATTTTCATACATTTATAAGCATTTGTTAATAAATGAAATAAATACTAACATAAATTGCGGTATAATAAGTTCAGGGCTTCCACAGAAAATTTTGAATACAAAATAGTGAAATAGTGTAGTTTTTAAAGGATAAAAGTGAAATAACTGACTGAAAAAAGATAAAAAAGTGAATAAAATATTCATTTTGTAGACGCCATTTTATTTTTAGACCGATTTTGATGCCAGATTCGTAATCTGCGATCCAAAATACCTTGTGTTATCAAATTACAGGGAATTAATTAAATAAATAAAAGAGTTATACATATTTTAATTAAGAGTGAATTAATAAAAGCTGGAGTGGCGTGCACTCGACTTTCTTTTACGTAGTATTTACTAGAAAAAATCAAAATATTGACAGGCACTAATCATAATATGATTGATTAAACTATGTGCAAATACATGGCAACATAAATAAGATATTTAAGATTTTCCGTAGCAGTTTTCTCGTAACTGGTACATTTTTTGAAGAAACTTTTACAACAAAAATTGTGTGAAATATTAATATCTATCATTATGAATATAGCTATTTTTGCCACAAGTGCAGCTGTTCTAGTGATATTGAAAATAGAACAAAAAATGCAAAGAGTAAACATTCGCTGCCGGTTTCTTAAATTTGAAATTTCACAATTTAACGTTTAACAGTATTTGCTCTATGTGACAATCGGTTTTGAGTCAACGAAGCTAGAACATTGACGAATTTCCAGCGTCGTTAATACTTTTCATACATTTATGACATGAATATAGTGAATAAAATTTTAAAATAGTGAGTATAAGTGATCGACTACGGAAAAAGTGAATAAAAGTGGAAATAGTGAATGCGTGGAAGCCCTGTAGGTTGAATGAATGCAGCATACAGATAAAATATTTGTTAATAAAATCTGTTATATATATATTTTATATTTATAATCAGAAGTCTAGAAATTTGGTATACTTGAACTAGCAGAAGAGAGAAAGTCAGAGAGCGTTACTTGGGTATGACAAGATTTTTTAATAACGATGTGTCTGCCATGGGATGCATGTCCAAGCACACAAACCCATGTTGTTCTTCACATAGCTCGTCGCATTTTGTTTTAACCGGCAATAACTTTTTCGCGAACCGGTGGTTTAAAATCCCTCTACTAAAAATCAACTAAATATCTACAAAAGAGTATAGTTGGCTATCTAACCAGGGTATAAAAAGTATATTTGGATAGTCTAGTCAGGGCAACAGTCACTATTTTTATATTTCAAATAATATATACAAACATATATGTGCTTGAAATGAAAATTGTCCTACTTAATTTGGCGCGAATTTGGAATATGTTAATCATAATTTCTAATGTTTTTTTTTTTTGTTAATTAATATCTGTTAAGTAATTACATCTCCACTACATTATTATAAATAAATGAAATAAAAACTTACAAAAGTACTAATCATTCCTTGTCGTTGAGATCTAAGCTTCCTTGCAGTGGTGAAAATATCAACTCGTTTCTCAATTTTCAATTGTTGTACTAATATACTCAATCCAACAAACATAGAACTCCTATCGGAACCACAACTTAAAAAAAAAAAAATATATATATATATAAATGAATAAATACATGAATATGTAAAACATACCTGCAATGTATAACAAGGGGCCCAGTGTAATTTTGTTGATCTTGAACCATATGCGTTTGATCGACAAGTTCAATAAGACCACGGGTCACTTCTGGGACTTCGCCCTCCACAGTTGGCCAACCATGGTATTGGAATTGTGTCACCATTATATTTTCGTCGCTTTTATTATTGGTAACAAGAAATTCGCGACGTGTGTAATACGGACAACTTTCCGATTGTATGTATTTTACAACGATATGATTGTATGTGATTTCATCATCTGGCCAATAGCGTGGACATTTTTTTATAACGTTATCACCACCCAACTAATTCAATAAATACATTATTTAAAAAATATACATAAACACACACACATATATATATTTATATATAGACGAGGGTGGTATGAAAAGTTCGGGCACCACAGGTGCGTATCGAGGTTATTTTCAGTTAGAAGCATCTCTTGGAGGAACTCACACTAAATTTGAGCTATATCGGTTTATTACTTTGTGTTTAGTTTTTATTATTTATTTAAATCGTGCAAATTGAGTGATTTTCAAATAATGGATGAAAGATAATTTCATGTGTTAATAAAACATTACTTCATGAAAGATAAATCGCCTCAGGAGAGTAAAGAAAAGCTTGATAAACCCTTATGGTGAAACTGCACCTACGATTAGAACGATACAAGGGACTTGGAACGTTCTGGACGCCCTGTTGAGCCCACTACTGCAGAAATCATTGATAAAATCCATGATCTGGTGATGGGTGATAGAAGAGTGAAGGTGCGTTAGATTGCTGGTGCTGTGGGAATCTCAAGTGAACGGGTACATAATATTTTGCACCAACATTTAAACATGAGCAAGCTGTCCCCAAGATGAGTGCCGCGCAGTTGACAAAAAAAAAAAAATCGTGTGACGTGTTCCAAGGACGGTTTGCAACTGTTTTAGAGGAATCTACAAGACTTTAGGTGTCGTTTCGTCACTGTGGAACGCTTCAGATTTGGCTCTCTCGTATTACTACCTGTTCCCCAATATGAAAAAATGACGCAGGAAATAGATTTTATTGTAGATGTGATTGCGGAAACGAATGCCGCTTTTGCGGAGTTGGACTAATCCTATTATTCAGAGGGGATCAACAAACTGGAGCCTAAGAGGAGACTACGTTGAAAAATGATTTATCCCGAAAAATAAGGTACCTTTTAATTTTTGCACGGACTTTTCAAAACACCCTCGTATATACATTGTGAATTGAAAAAAAAAAGAGTTAAAGTAGCAGTTTCAATTCACTACCCTCAACACACATTGCCTAAAACTGTTCATTACTAAATTTATCAGGAGGTTTGAAATCACTGGAAATGTCGAGTGGCTTTAAATGCAAACTTATTTCCTCGATGTTTATCACAGTGCATTGAAAACAATATATTCACGTAACTGAGACAGGTATAACGGGTTAACATCAATTTTCTTTTTCAATATCATCTATATATTCGATCAATTAGAAGTTTTTGGATAAATTTAAGTTTGTTAATTTATGTTTGACTTCAACGATTAGGGTCGCTTCAAATATCAATCCATTTTGTATATATCGGGAATTGAAACGGAATTTCAGACGATTTCAAATCTCGTGATAAACTTAGTCCATATATTTCCAGTTATATAAACATCTTTTTGGCTAAAATTGTGGAGGTGAAAACTGAAGCGACGCATTCTACTCGTTCAAAGCCCATCTATCTAAACGTTTTATCGTAGAACCGTTTCGATTTTTACATATTTGCGCCCCTTACATAGTTGATTCCAGCCATTTAATGGTAACGCGCAAATTCTAATCACGTCCGTCCATATTTCTTACTTAGCACTGGTTTTTTGGTAGATTTTCGGTCATATAAACCAATTTTAACTAGTCGACGTTGTATTGTGCCAGAATAAATCTGTTTAATTGAGCAGCGGATTTAATCATATCGGAATAACATATAGTTTTTAGGTAACGATCTCATTTATTCAGTATTTCTTGGTCTACCACTTTCCTTTAATTTTACAACGCCCCACTTTTTATAATTAACTAGCTGAACATTTCTGTTAATATATGTTAATCCGGTATTACCAGACTAGTTTACTTTAACATAAATCGAGAAGGAAACGACGTATAACGTGAAAATAATTATATTCCTCCGGATTCGTTAAGCACAATAAACTGTAAATTACATGACACCAGTGGTCACAGTTGCAGAGTTTTTGTGTGACGGACAGGCACGAGACTTTTCTATTTTATAGTTAAGGTTATTGTTACTACAGCCCTTGATACCCCAAAACGACGACTAATTAAAGATTGACTTTCATATATACTTACAATTCGATTTATCAAAATGTATACACCCCGAGACATTTTGACAAACTGACTATTAGTTGGGCAAAACGTGAATGATGATATTAGTTGCTAATATAACGATTTAAGTAAATTAAAACCTTTTGTTCCATTTTTATCATGCCGATTATCTATGCTTGATTATAAATCTGTTTTTTTTTTTAAATTTGAATGTCTATTTCTATCAAACATATTTGAAAGTAACACATATATGACTTTTATAAAAAAAACATGATTGACAATTTGTTAATTATCAAACGACCTTTGAACGAGTAGGGATCGTCGCTCCGCTTTTGTTCGATACTATATCTATATATATATAATCTTTATATTTAAATTAAAACGTACGTTTGACAACATGACAATAACACAGATGCCTTGCTCGGAAGTCATTCGCCAAAAGTCGGCGATTGTAGTCTCTAATGGATCTTGCGTAATAATAAAAGATTCCGAATTATCGTAACCTTCGATGAATGATGCATTTATGTAAGTGGAATGTTCACTGCCTGGTATTGGTGTTAATATCACACGATTTCTGTCGTACGGAATTACTAAATCGCTGCGATTCTTCGGATGATTCTCATGACAACTACCAACTGTAAAAGACTTGCGATCTTCGATTGTATTCTTTATTTTCTAAAACAATAACCAAAACAAAACATTATCCATAACGAAATAGGTTCTTATTTTTTCTTGATTGGTGATAAAAATGATTTTGAGGAATGTAATCTTGCTATTTTTTAAAAAATGTCATACTTTATTATTTTGATCTCACATTGCATTCCTAAGAATAATTTTCATCATTATACATAACATATTGATATACATATATCACCTCATAATCTTCCTCCATTTTACTTTTTCCAGTCTCATTACGTTTCATTTTCTCAAAAAATGATTTCAATTCAGTTACTTGGATTTCGGTATCACCATATTGTGCAACTTCCATTAAAGCACGGTAGATGAAAATATATTGTTTCTGTCAAACATATCATTGATTTATGTTCTATCCAGTTCAGATACAAATTCTACCGTAAGATAACTAATGTTAGATACTAAAGGTGCTATATAACTAGTTGAAGCATGTGCAAATCCGTTGTTGCCAAACAACCTGTAGTAACATCTTTAGTTATATTATGTTCAAAAATAGAAACCACGTACACCAGGAGCGTCAAACTCATTAAACATACAAATACAATTCACGCTGGCCGCAGACTACCAATATATCAATGCAAACATCAATTCTCGCCAGTTTGACACCCCTGACGTAGATAATGGTATTACTTTTCTGATCGCCGGTACTGTGCTGGGATCCCAAGTAAACATAGCGACCCGCTCCGGTATCTTCGCCTCACTTTTCTACACTCTACCATGTATCTATTGCGTTAGTTAGTTGGCAAGAGGAAAGAAGACGTGCCGGGCCAGTATATTTACTTGGAATCCCAGCACTGGATCCAAACTCTGTGTTTTAGCAACGATAGATTTCGCTAGGAGAACAGAGTTTTGAAAATATTCCCAACAAAGAATAATGAATTGGTTTAGAATTGATACTAGTGCAGAGGATACAAATTAATCTATAGGGAAAAGTAAATATTAACTTTTAATCCAACGTGTATCATAGTGATTAAATTTCTATTTGGATTCACGGAATGGGAAATTTAATTTTAGATATACGTTCTTTTATTGAAGAACATACTGGCATAACTGAGACAGATATTTTATAGCGGTTAACCACGATATTCGAGTGCTGCCAATATTTCTCGAACACAGCCCTAATGTGTGCAACGATGTAATTAATAATTTATTTTTATTGCATATTGTATAAAACGGATCATTTGGTCATTTATCACTAGAACAGCAATCTTCCAGTTACCGTGCACCATAACCATTGTAACAGTGATTTCATTATCGAACGTAATATTAACTAGCGATATAAGTTATCTCTAGATAGAGCTACACGCTTGAATAAACATTTGTCAAAATAATTTACTTACTAATGATTGTACCAAAAAATTACGTTGGTGTCTTAAATCACAAACTGTGTTAAAGATCGCTACTTGTCCTTCCTCGTTGAGTTGTTGTAACAACGAATCCAGTGCAACTAGTGTACCAGTACGGCCAACACCTGCACTACAATGCACTAGAATTGAACCTTTCTCCAATGAGTACGCTTCGTTCACCCGTTTAATAAACTTGATAATACCATGTGGATGTTCTGGCGCCATAAAGTCCTTCCATACTAAATAATGGTATTGCGTTAAATACCGCTCATCCTTTGTTTTATTATTAGTTGTACTGCCAGTCGTGGCATTGTTATTCTTTTTCGACACTCGTAAATGCCTGATTATATAATCCGAATAACGTGTTTCGTCCATGTGTGCTACAGTAATATCACCAAAGATTTTCTCCCCTTCCGTCTTATCGGGCCAATATTTAGCACACTTAGTTTTACTGTACTCCTCCAGATTTGTTAGCATTAATATGAGCTCCAAGTGTTGCTCCCAAATCATGCGCCAGTAATCGCTAACAGTATTCTCCATCGGCCCTTGCGCGCAAATAAATTTTTTCCGTTCTTTGTAACCTATGACGAAGTTCGCATTGATGTAATCCGAACCAGCGATACTGTCGATTTGTGTTAATTTTGCACGACTTTGGTCATAAGCTTTAATGTCCGGATAGCGGTTCTTGTACATGTTCTCTCGACTTTCGGACGCTCGTGTTGTACGATCACTGAATTTGTCCGGTAATAGTTCGAATTCACGCTGGAATCCATAGTCGGAGTCACGATGACGTTCCATGTAGACGTTGGGTAATTCCGATTTTGCTATTGGACTCATATCTGGCGGACTCACAGACACCAAACGATGTCGGCCACGAAGACTTCTACACAAATGCCTAAAATCACTTATTTTTAAATTGAGTAAAATTTTGTTTATAAACATAACTATATAATCAAATTATTTGCTTAAATTAATATTTTGGAAATATTATAATTTTTATGCAATACACCAGTATTTTTAACCATTTTTTAAAAAGTAGCGAAGTTACAATAAGGATGTGGTCACACTGATCAAGTGCTGTCTCAATTGAGCACGTCATGCAAAATACTAATATATAGAAATGTATGCATATGGTCATACTGCATCAATCGTCTTCGATCCTGCGCAAGCGAGTACTGTCGTGCAGTTTGAAATTCGAACCGATTTGGAATTTTCAAGGATACACGATAGCGAATGTAGTTTGTAAATGATGGAAAAAATTTTAAGCGAATGTAATTTGGACAGTTCAATTAGTGAGATCTAACAAGGATATTAATGATATTTACTATGGTCGACATAATGAACTATAAATATAGTTCACTGGGTTGACACTAATTGACAGCACATCATGCAGTGTGATCGGTGTATATCGTTTTGCTTGATTGTACTTGATGTTGCACGCTCGTGCAAACAAGTATTATCAATTTTTTTTCTCCAATAAAATGGTGCGGTAGAGCGACATTTAAACTAATCCGATGACATGCGTTACCAGCAACATATCATAGACGCCTTCACTCGACTTTCTTATACTTAGTTTTCACTATAAATATAATAGCTTTATTGTATATATTTAATTTATTCTACTATTGCCATGAAACAATATCAATATATGTGATAACTAGGGAAACGTATTGGTAATATGAATATTTTAAAAGATATTTTGTTCAGTAAATGGTACATATTTCGAAAGAAAAAAAAAAAAAACTTTACAAACTAAAGTGCATTTAAAAAAAACTTATTACTTTTATAAGATTCATTTTTTCTCTAACTCGTGTTTTTTTCGTGAGATCAACAAAAATTGACTCGAGTAAACAAGCACTTCTAGTTGAAATATTCTTTTCAAAAATAGGTATTATTTCCCGGGATTTTCAAATCTTAAATTTAAAGTATGAATCATATTTTTATTTTTAACGGTATGCACTTTATGGCGTTCACACACAGACAGACACACATATATCCAGGGCTTCCACAGCAGTTTTGCATACAAAATAGTGCAGTTTTTAAAGGATAAAAGTGAAATAAGTGACTGAAAAAAGATAAAAAAGTGAATAAAATATTCATTTTGTAGACGCCATTTTATTTTTAGACCGATTTTGAGGTCAGACCTGTAATATGCGTCCACAAAAACCTTGTGTTATCAAATTTCAGGCAATTAATTAAATAAGTGAGTTGTACATATTTTAATTAAGTGTATTAAAAAAAAAGCTAGAGTGGCCTGCACTCGACTTTCTTTTACGTAGTTTTTACAAAAAAAAAATAAAAATATTGACAGGCACAAATCATAATATGATTGATTAAACTATATGCAAATACATGGCAAAAATATGATATTTAAGATTTTCCGTAACAGTTTTCTCGTAACTGGTACATTTTTTGAAGAAACTTTTAAAACAAAAATTGTGTGAAATATTAATATCTATCATTATGAATATAACTAATTTTGCCATAAGTGCAACCGTTGAAACTGAACAAAAAATGTATAGAGCAAACATGTACTTCTGGTTACTTAAGTTTGAATTTTCATAATTTAACGTTTGATAGTATTTGCTCTAGACCGTTCACAGACAGACACACACAGAGACATTATTCCGAAAATAGTCACATTCGATTCAGGGAAAGTCAAAACGTGTATATCCGTTGAAATCTCGAGTTCAAAATTTTTCATGATTACAAAACTTACTTATTACTTCGTAAAAGAAAGTAGAAACACATATTTGCTAATTGACAATTGAAAAAATAAGAAGTACACCTTTTTACCTATGGGAAACTTTTCTATAAACTTTTTCCGAAAAAAAAAGAAGTTAAAAATCGGTTGAGTGAACGAAGTTAGAACATTGACGAATTTTTAGCATCTTTAATACTTTCCATAGATTTATGAATGAATATAGTGAATAAAATTTTAAAATAGTGACTATAAGTGATCGTTTTCGGAAAAAGTGAATAAAAGTGGAAATAGTGAATGCGTGAAAGCCCTGTATATCATTGAAAAAATAATTAAAATGGTTTCAGAGACCCTCAAAACGGATATTTCCATTAAGATTTCGAATTTTTTTTTTTTAGCATCTAGTATAAGTTAAAACATTGTAATTACACATAGTCATATCAACATACCTAAAGGAATTTCGAAATGTGATCATTTCAATGCCCTGCACGTGGCCCACTTGTTTGGTGTACCGATGCAAAACACACAATGCCATAAATAATATAACAATGATTAATATCAATGCACAGAGAATCTGTACAACAATGCCTAGCACTTGGGTTGTAGGTTCCACCACCAATTGCGGTCCAGGGTTCAAAATATCAAAATAGTTGCTGTAGGCATGTAATTGTTCATCGCCATTGCTACCGTATACTATTAACAAAATATTTAAAAATTATGTTATGGGTATAGTAATTTTTTTGAATTCAAAGAATTCCATCAAGATCACGTATAACAAAGATAAATTGATATAGCATGTTGCAGTATTCAGAAATATTAAGTCGTTCTTACAGCTGACCTTGTTGAGAATTCTATTAAATTTTTAAATATAGTCAAACCACGGTTCATGAACAATTCAGTTTACGAACAAATTTTTGCGTCTCGGAAGAACACGCAAAAAATACCCCGAGTAGCTTTCGTTGACTCAAATTCAGTCTTGTATTTCAATGTGTGCATTTTTTAAAATTAATTATTAAATGGGACACCAAGAAAGACAATGATAATATCAAAGTGAAAATAAACAAGATATGGTACGTACAACGCACCGAGGCGTCCAGCTCGCCTTATAGGTAAGATATGCGACGGTTTTTAATTATTATGGCCTTTTGGTTAACAATTTGAAAAAATGTTTTAAATATAAATGTCTTACAATTTTTTGTAATTACTTTGTTAAAAACAATTTTTAGGGCATATTTTAAAATTCAAAATTATAATATTTAATAATTTTTTTCAGGCATTGGGGAAACAATATGAAAAATATCTAAGAATTTTTAGAAGAATTTTTGAGTGTTTTAAGGCAATCTCTTACACAGAATTGACAATCAAGAGACTTTTGGAAACCCCATTTTAATATTCTTCACTTAAGTCTCGTTGACAAAACCTGGCAGGAAGTGACTTACAGGCCCATGAATTCGGCCTGGAGAAAATTGTACCTATAATGTGTTGCAGCGACTTTAAGGATTTTAATATATATATATATATATATATATATATATATTTAAATATATTTAACTTTTGTGAACTAAAATTTTAAAATACGCAATCATTTCAATCCATTGTTCATTAATTCCTATGGGGAAAATAGTTTCGGTTTACAAACAATTCAGTTTGCGAACGACCATCAAGAACGAATTAGGTTCGTGAACCGAGGTTTGACTATATATATATTTATATATATTACCAATGACTTCTACGAAACCCGTATAATTACTATTCATATCTAAACTACCGTCAAATGGAAGTATAAAATTAAATTCATCCCGAATATTTCTTCTTATGCGTAATAAGGACTTGTCATCAATAACATTATTCACTATGTCTGCAACACTATTTGGTGTTGTCAAATAGAATGATGGATGATCTTCGATAGTTACATTTTTTTTCTTTTCATTCAATTCCTTTTTCTTATTATTAATATCGTCATAACGACTATGTACATTTGAACTGATGCCAGTACAGTGAATACATGGAGAATTTGTATAATTTGTTGTGAAATCATCTCCGAGAAATATTTCCGGTTGATAATTTTCACTGGAATTATATGTAATATAGAAATTAATTATTTTAAATTAATTCATAATAATAATCATGAAAATGTAATTCATTTAACTACCCAGAAAACATATCCGCAACATAAGCACCACCTTTGGCTGTGCGATGGGCTTCATGGTATGAAACAATATGCAAATCTTCGGCTGATGGTAATTCTGCCAATCCTTTGTTTGATTCCATACGAATTATATAAACTCTGCAATTTATTATTACTTATTATTATAGGCTTGAAGCAACCTGAAACTTTGTATGACTTCTGAAATACCGCTTCAATCCCCAATATATACACCATAGATTGATATTTTAAGTGGCTTCAAATGTTCGAGTCTTGTTACTGTAAACCTTATACTTTAACAGATTTGGACTTATCACGTGGTTTCAATTTGATCGTATAAATAAACGAGATAAAAAAGAGGATTGTTCAAGCATAATTAAACATAAATTTATGCTTCATGCTAGCGACAAATTCTTTATCGTATATTTAAATTGAAAATATTTCGGAATCTTGTTTTCAATTTAAGCCGCTCGAGGTTTCAAATGGCTTCAAGCGTCGAGATAAATTTAGTATTAGAACTGACAACCAAGTTAGAACTATTTTAGGTTTGAACTTGGTTCGAGTTATCGTTTTTGAAAAGTTCGACATTCTGAAATTTGAATCTGCATTCGGGTATAATGAGTTTGAATCTGCGTTTGAGTATTCAAGTTCAAATCTGCGTTCAGTTTTTCATGCTTGAGCCAACGTTCGATTTTTCAAGCATGAGTCTGAGTATTTCAACCTAGATCCTGACTTTAAATATACTAAGCTAGAGCTCAAGTATACAAATCTCGAATCCCAGATCAACTAGAAGTTTCCTACCTTGATCGTAAAATCGAGTTCAAACAGAACTAAATGTTTGGATTCGAATAATTATTACTTTGAATCATAAATTACGCTTATTGAAATATATTTCTAGGAAGTCCGTTAATATAAAGCAACTAATTTTAAAATAATAGACACAAGTTATGTTCAAACCTTTAAATATTTCACGAGCAGAGTTCAGTTTGCAGACGAATTTAGTTTTAGCAGTATTAGTAGAATTTAGATTTACCGTTATCGCTATGAAATTAGGTAATACATTTCTATTGAAACGGTAAATTTTTAGGAATGAATGCAATAAAGAAAAAAATCAGCTTTTGCAAAGATCGAACAGTTCTATTTCTGGTTCGAGCTTGAACTTAAAAGGTTCGAACTCGATCCACAGCTCGAACTTTTGAAAAGCTCGAGCAATACAAAAGCTTTCGAAATGTTCGAATTTTGCCACTACTATTAGACATATACATACATAACATTACATTTCTCCCATTATATTATATATGTATATATATATAAAAATATAATAAAAAACGAAAATTACCTATAACAACAAATAGCACCATTGCGTTCGGAAATCCTTGGTAGAAAAAGTTTGAACATCCATTTGCCCAACTCTTGTACCTGTGTCCACGAGTACCGTGACAACTTGTTTTTATCAGGTATCGTAGGGGGCATAGTGCAGTGGAGCACCATATGTTTCCCATGCTTTTTCATGCGAGTGACTGCCGATATTTTCACCGTGTAATTTGTGTTTGCTGATATATTATAAAAACGGGTGCTCAAATATGTATCACTAACACTTGTCACCTTTGGTCCCCATGTTAACAGTTCGGTAATGCCTTGGTCATTAATAAAAGACGCACCACCTTCTAATATTAACTAAAAAATAAATAACATTATTGATGTAGTATAACAATAATATACATAAGTTTATATATACACTCTTATTCTTTAATTTTTAAGATGTTATACTTGTGGTCGCGTGTCAGAAACTAAATTGTTTACAATGCCTATACAAATAAATATGTTATAACCAAATGAGAATTATTGATTCATGCACTTGTTTGAAAAATTAATCGTAAGAATAATTTAACAAACCAGTACAATTTCCAAAATACTTATTTTTAGAAAATAAGAAATAAACGGTAGAAGAATCATTCAAATTTATGTTTCATTGGTGTTACACACCGAAACTACGGGGTAGTGTGAAGTTCTCCAAATTTGCTGACATATATGATATATTTATCTAAAAAAAGTTTTCAAAACTTGGAATACGTATATTTATAAGTTTTCGTCACACTGCCCTGTTAGTAAATTTTTTATTTTACTACTCAAAATTACTTCACTTAAATTATTTAAAATGGCACTTCCAACAAGCTAGCAACCCCACTTTCATAAATTCGGATAAAACTAAACTGTAAGTATCTGCAAATTTTCTGCCAAATTCCTAATATTTCCGGTGTAGATACATACATTATAATGTATAATTTTTCCGTTCGAATTTTTCGGTGGTTGCCATGACACAAATACAAAACAAGTATGGCTGATGTTGTCAAATCGACAGTCCAGTGAAACATTTTCAGGCGGATCTGAAATGCCATCTAATGTTGTGCCATTTATCACATTCGACCAGGGAGAACATTTTTTCGTGTATTCGTTACATGCTGCTACCTTGTAACAAAAGAAATATGTATCAATTTTCTATGAATAATCGGTAACAATGCAATAGACGTATACTATGTCTACACGGAGTGAAACATACATAAAATTAATGAACTGCATTGGACGAAAACGTTCTACAGTGCGATTTTCATAAGAAAATTATTACTATACTATATTAGATACAACCTACATCGCAATATAATTAAGTTAGATTTTTATAATCCTAAATACAATTGCAATAAAATGCAAGTAATTTAATCTCATAAAAATCCAATTGAATTCTAATTCTACTTTTACTATATCAAAAGAATGTTGGACCACAATAACCGGTGACGTATAAAATATCGAATTTCTCGTATATGAAAAGCATTTGCGAGATAAATTGGCAATATATATTCGTTATTAGTAACGAGATTTATTTTGATTTTTAAAAGTCAATTAGAAACCAAATAAATTTATAACCGTTTACTGTCATCTAAATTTCGAATAAACCGTTGATGTTTACTATGAAGCGAATTTCAGGGTTTCCACAGCAATTTTGTGTAAACAAAGTGAAATAGTGTAGTTTTGAAAGGATAAAAGTGAAATAAATGAGTGAAAAAAAAAAAAAGAATAAAAAAGTTAATAATAGTATAGCCACTTGGTATCAAAAAGATAAAAAAATGTTTTTTAAAAGAGAAATACTTCGTCTAAACCTTTTCCTTGTACCAAATATAAAATTCATGAAAATAGGCTACTTCTATGCGTTAGAAAGATATATGCCCCCTTAATGGGTATGAAAATTATATGTACGAGGGCTGTCCGACAAGTACTTAGCCTCACCGGCCTATGGCGCCACTGTCGCAAGAGACATAACCTATTGTGTAGTACAATATCTTAGACGGCTACTGTTAAAATTTCCGCCGAATCGGACTCGTAGTTTTGTTTTGACCGCGTGTGAAAGCGGGAGTATCCGCAGATTTTAGAAAAATGGAAAAAGAGCAATATCGGTCGGTGATTCGATTCTTGTTTTTGGAAGGGAAATTGCGCAGCGAAATCAAAGAACGATTGGATGCTGTGTACGGTGACTCTTCTCCTTCGATGGCGACCGTCAAAAATGGGTTCAACGGGTTTCAACGTGGTCGCACGACGGTTTTTGATGAGCCTCGTCCACCGCCCAGGTGCCCCACGGAGGATAACGTGACAAAAATCCACGATCTCGTATTGGAAGACCGCCGATTGAAGGTGCGCGAGATAGCTGAGATAATAGGCATCTCAAAAGACTGCATGGGTCATATCCTACATGAAATTTTGGGCATGAGAAAGCTGTCGGCGCGATGGGTGCCGCGTTTGCTCACTCTGGACAACAAGCGCAACCGTGAGACTACTTCAGAGCAGTCGCTGTTTAAGCGCAATCCGAAAGAGTTTCTGCGTCGTTTCGTGACTGTTGACGAAACATGGATCCACTGCGCGATTTCCCTTCCAAAAAAAGAATCGAATCACCGACCGATATTGCTCTTTTTCCATTTTT
Organism: Leistus spinibarbis; assembly: GCA_933228885.1. Lineage (NCBI taxonomy): Eukaryota > Metazoa > Arthropoda > Insecta > Coleoptera > Carabidae > Leistus > Leistus spinibarbis. Next base: position 10,703,903 of record OW121792.1, on the reverse strand, counting down.
ATAAAATCTGCGGATACTCCCACTTTCACATGCGGTCAAAACAAAACTACGAGTTTGATTCGGCTGAAATTTTAACAGTAGCCGTCTAAGATAATGTACTACACAATAGGTTATGTCTCTTGCGACAGTGGCGCCATAGGCCGGTGAGGCTAAGTACTTGTCGGACAGCCCTCGTACACCAAATTTCAATAATATCGGCCCGGTACCTTCAGAGGATACGTCCACAATGTTGGTCTTACGGGCGAACGACCGAGCGAGTGACATAATTCAAATATATAAGTTATATACATTTTTGTAATCAAGTTGGCGAGATAAATACTTTTTGTTAAGAATGATTTTTTAATACGAGAATATTACAGACACACGACCAAACACATACGGCGAGCTAAAAACAACAATATACTCAGAATGATACAATGATTATTTTGACCTTGGGTACATTCTCCGTTATGTAACATATTTTCTAACTGATTATAGTATTTTCATTTTAAAAACTGTCAACCATCGTAAAACGATAAAACGCCCCTTGGTTAGCCGAACAATGAATATATTACTAGAATAGAATAGATTTACTACCTAGACCCATGCCATATTCATTGTTCGGCTAACCAAGAGGCGTTTTATCGTTTTACGATGGTTCTCAGTTTTTTAAGTGAAAATACTATAACTACCCTAATTCTTTACATCACTTGATGTTTATGACTAAGTTCATGGTATGAAACAATCAGCAAATCTTTCGCTGATGGCTATAGGAAACCAGTTTGCGTACTATTTTTTTTTATCATATATAGCAGTTGTTTTAAATTGGCCTGAATTTATTATTTATTCAATTTAGAAATTTGGAACTAGATTTTGAATATATGTTTCACCAGAGGTATAGTCTATCACTACTACAATTGAGAATAATTTTAAGCCTCAGTGTTGCTAATGGAGTCACAAATTTAATTGAGAAGCTGTGTTCGTTTACTCACTATTAAGTAATAAATACTAAAGGTAACTATCACCTATTCACATGAATGAAACTTGGAGTAGATATCGCGGACTGTAATATCGAAGAAAATAGTATAATGTAACAGTAAAACTATATTATTCTATCTCCAGTAGCGGCCAAAAAAAGCGTAGCTTAAATCTCTTGTTGTCATTTGTCAATTTAATAATAAAATATATTAATTTGGCTTTCTATTTCTAATACTCTAAGAAGTTTTGGTCAACTGTTTAGAATACCTTTGATTTCATATAAATTATATAAACAAATTATTATAGCCTAAGGTTTCTTCTACACGATAGCTTGTAATTTGAAGAGGATTGAAGCAAAGTAAAAAAAAAACAGCTGAATATGTTTTTTTTTTAAAATATATATGTATATAAAATATTACTTGAAATTCATATGATGTAGCAGGAACCAAATCGCGGAACATATACAAATGATCACCAGGTGTCGAATGTATAGCTTCCGTAGGCGTTGAACTGTTATACGGCCACAATTTCAATTGGTAGTAATGGATATGATCAACAAGATAAGCGGGTAATGGCGACCAGGACACAGTAATCGAAGAAACAGTGACGCCAGTCACCTTAACTTCGGGAATAAATTCAGGATTGGCATCGAGTGTTCGCACTTGAATTACATTCGATTTTTGGCCAACACCCTGCTCATTTGCGCCCTCCATACGCAAACTATAAACAGTGTTCTTCTTAAAAACCGTATTTTCTAAGACGGCTCGAGTTTGTTGGCCACTGATTTCTTCTGGATAAAAATACCAAGCACTAGTGCTTGTATCGTTCGCTTCTTCCATGTATTGTATGCGATACTTTAGGTGTGCGGCATCGTTGCCATCGTTGACCGTCCAATTGAGAAATATAGTGTTGACGCCTAGAGCCTTCACACGATCGATATGTACTTGAGGTTTATCTAGTATCAGTATTAAAATGTGTTCACTTTGAGTTAAAATTGTCGTATGGTCGCCATTGACATTGACAACTTGACATATATATTCAACAGCGTCCCGTCTATTTACATTTGTTAGTTGGAGACTTATGTTTTTCACAGTATCATTGTATGGAGTGATTTGGGTTGCATTTGATAATAGCAATGTTTGTTTAACTAATTCACTATTGGTAGGTTCTTCGGCACTGTTTGGTACTGTTAACCAACGCACCATGTTTTGGTTTATTGGATAACCTTCGACGGTGCAATAAAGAAGCACATCTCCGTGTAATTTTACTTTTACATTTCGACTACTTTGTGCAATCACTCGATATGGTATTGTTATGTTTAACACAACTGTATCATCGGTTTGGTGTAAATCTGTGGTTACAATACACGTATAGTTTCCCGTTTGATTCAATTCCAAATATGAAATGTGTAAATACATATTATGGAATGTATTCGTCATTATTTGATCACCGTTATTATACATTTGGATATTACTACTGAAATAATTCATTGTTATTGTTCAGTTATCTTTTTTTGTAAATTGCAGGGTTATCAACACATCTTCTTTTTAGATGTAGAAATTTTTATGTAATTTAAAAAATTAAAAAAAAAACAATTGATAGGTTTGTTTATTTTATTTCCACCATATATATATATATATATATATATATATATATATATATATATATATATATATATATATATATATATATATATATATATATATATATATATATATATATATATATATATAAATGGTGGAAATATAATAAACAAACTTATCAATTGCTTTTTTTAATTTCTTATATATATATATATATATATATATATATATATATATATATATATATATATATATATATATATATATACAGTAAAACTTCCCTAACTCGAATCTCAAGGTACAGGATAAAAGATTCGAGTTAGGAAAACTTCGAGTTATAGAAAATACACAATAAAAATATGTGAATAAATTAGTTGTTTATTTTAAAGTATTCAGTAATTTTCTTTTGTATTTTACAAGACCACCTTTCATTTTCTACAAAATCTTCCACTAAATTTAAAGAATTGTATATATAATCAGAAACATACAATCACCAATAAAAAGAACGAAACATTAGTGTTCAAGAAAAAAGTTCGACTTAGAGAATACTTCGAGTTATAGAAGTTCGAGTTAGGGAAGTTTTACTGTATATATATATATGTATATGTATGTTCCCTTAGTACCTCTGAGTGTTTGTGTAAAATTTTAGATTTTTAGATACCAATGGCTCCGATATACAGCAGTTCATATTTAGCCAAAAACGTGATATTTACTAAAATCGGGTTCTTTTAATTCTAAATTTCGCGAAAACGAAGCGAAAATAAATAAAAACTCGCGATACCATTTTCTTAGCAAACTCCCCGTACTTTAAATTTGCATTTTAAAAAGAGAATTATTATAATATTAATATATATATATATATATATATATATATATATATATATATTTGTTTATTATACATATATATATATATATATATATATATATATATATATATATATATATATATATATATATATATATATATATATATATATATATATATATAGGGTTGCCATAATTTCCAAGCATTGATACGGGACGTTTATGTGGTAAATAAATAAAGCATGAACAAGCATTGGTGCCAGCACCAGTGCTTCCAGCTCGCGAGCAACAATCATATGAAATACAATAATGAAATCGATATGAATAGTTAGAGTATAAAATTTATTGTTGCAATCATCCAACAATCGATCAATCAAAACCATTTAAAATTTTATTATTATTATTATTACTAATAATTTTTTTGACCTTTAGGTTCACAATCTGTAAAAATGTTATAAATATAAAATGTCTTATAATTTTTTGATAAAAAAGATCTGATTTTTTTTATAGCCCCTGGGCTTACAGTTTGAAAATATTTGTTAAAATAAAATATCTTTAAATAGAAAATTCTAATATTTTTCAAAATTGACTAAGGGCAGAATTTAGGAGGGCTCTAAATTTTTGGGCCCTAGAACTCCGGACATGTACAGACGATTGGATTTAAAAAGCGACGGGCGTATATCAAATTTCATTAGAATTGGCCCGGTACCTTCAGAGGAGTTGCGGCAGTCAAATCTTATGACCGACCGTGCGAGATACATACATCCAAGTATATAAGTTATATATATATTTTTAAATTCAGGGCGTAGAAGTAGAAGACCTTTTTGTAAATTTTATTTATTTTGATCCGTACATGTTACGCACACGCAAACACTATAGCTGTCTCGTACTATCGTACGACGAGTTAAAAAGTGGGTAGGTAATAATTAATTTTACTCTAATAAAAAATCAACGTAATCTAATACAATGAACACGTAAAGTTTAGGGACAAAAACGGGACAAATAGTAATACAGGATTGAGCAGCGAAATACGGTGACAGTCCCGAATATATGGGACGTATGGCAACCCTATATATATATATATATATATATATATATATATATATATATATATATATATATATATATATATATATATATATATATATATATGTATACATATATTTATTTATTTATTTATAATTTTACAGATACAATACTGAGGTAATTAAAAATTCCACCCTGCAGAATAGTAGGTTTACTAATTTTTTCAAAGTATTTTGGAATGTTGAAATTTTTAATTTTTAATTCTTGTACAACGCTGAGAGCGTTGCTTTTGAAATGATTATTACAACAAGTGGGTATTTGTAGTTTATTATAACGTACCTAGAATTTTCAGTGAGAATTTCCCCATTGAATGTCCACCACTGCGTAAAATTTGATATATTGGTAATGCATACAAGTGTCACATTCATTCCTATTTGTAATTCATTTGATTCGATACCCATAACTTCGATAAATGTTGTGAACGCTTCATTTTGATTCCCTTTATGATCTATTGAGAAACAAATATTACATTATAAAAATATAGATGATAAAATAACGTTTGGTTACGTTTTACGAAGATTTAACATAATATCCACTTTAATAAATAACAATTTTATTCAAATATTGAAAATAAACGGTATTCTACATACATACTGTTACAATTAACCCTTAGTCGGCACACTAGGATCATGTGTACCCCAGTGACAAAAATCGTCAAAAAAAAATGAGCTATTAAATATTTTTACTTAATTTTTTATTTGTAGCCTTTTGAAAGTGTGCTTTTTAATTTAGTATAGGTTAAATAGGCCAAAAATTTAATTAAGTACCTTTAAAAAATTGAAATAGCGCAAAAAAAAAGTGATTTTATGAAAAAATTCATAACTTTTTTATTTTTACATATTAAGGGTTAAAAGTTTAGGTAGGTCTTCTACTAATGTGGCACTACAAGATAATAATAGAGGTTTAAGTGCCCCTTTAAAAAAAGGTATTTATTTTCAGCAAATATATGACATTCGCAAAAATATCATTTATTTTTAAATTAATTTTTTTCTTTTTTATTTATAATTAATCTAGCTGTTGCCAGGTGATGTAGTAGACCCACTCCCGTCCCCTTTAGGTACTCAAAATTCTTGTATTATAAGCGTGGGGTGCATATGACCCCAGTGTGCCGAATAAGGGTTAATAGAATTGGATGAAAGTAACGCTCTGGTTGCAATAGGGTAGAATGAAACTATATGATTTTTTAATTTTCGAAGTGGAACAGAGCTTAAGCGCTGCTATGCAACTAAATTAGTTGCATAGCAGGGTTTAAGCTCTGTTCCACGTCGAAAATCGAAAATTTAAAATATCATATAATTTAGTTGAATTAATCTAAGATATGCGCTTAGTTTCAGCTCTCTAGATTTAAGTTTCACGGTTGTCCCGAAAACAAAAAATGTTTTCAAATTGACAATTTTTTGTTTGTTTTTTATTTGACCGAATAATCGCAAGCAATAATCGTATCAATTATATTTTTATTTTGATCAACGTTATAATGCAACTGTTACTTTAATAGATTAATAAAAAAAAAAAAAATATATATACAATTTTGGGTTCCTTGTAGATAAAAAGGCAAAAGCACAGAAACCGGTTGAAGAGATTATTTTTTAACATTTTCTAGAAATTCTAGTACGATTTGACTGATAGAGTACATTCGTCGCTAAAAATTAATCACCGATTTCGTGCAAATATTCACCCTAAAACGTTTCTTAGACTTTCCAATTTCATATTTTGATTCCACCCTAGTGTACCCGAAGTATACAATATACATGCCAAATAAATGTTGGTGCAGTACAAATATAGACGAAATTAATTCCGTATTATTTATTTGACTTACCAATATCTTGCAGATAGATGTAATTATACCAAATTGTATTAAAAATCAGTAATTTTAAAAGAAAATATTGGGCTTGGTCACAAAACATGGCGTCTTTATTTAAAACATAACAAAGTTTCGTCCCTTGTCACACATAAAATTAAAACCACATTATTTTCAATCACTTATACAACAGACAGAAACGAACATTATTTCACTATAGGTTGTAGAACATTTCTGAAGCGTAGTACATATCAATGTTTTGTAAACAAAGACCACTTCGCCGGGAAACTGTAGACAGTTTGTTAAATACTTGAATAATTTTAAAGACAGATCAATTCTTTAATTATTGACTCTGTCGCCCGATGAATAATGATTATATATTGAATATATTTAATTAATAAATAATTAATTTTTATTAAATATCACACAAGAAAAAACAACTGCACGCGTATTTACGACAGATGAAACATTTGCAAATTGGCAGTTGGTACCACTGTTACCAGATAACTTCGATCATTTGTACACCTCCTATTGTTTAATTTTTCTTCATACTAGATCTACATAATGCCTAAAGGCGTTATCACACCATAAAGATTATTGACGGTTCCTTCCCGTATTCAAATTAATCGAATTCATTTCTTTTAAACAAATAGTTATTTTTGTAAAATAGTGGATTCCATTTCTTTTTGTTGGCAACATGACAGTGTTGCCACCCTGAAAATAGAATCCCCTACATTTTTATTTCACTAATTAGTGCTTTTCGGGAATAGAAATAGGTGTTTACTTTTAAAACAGAGCCATTCAGATTTTTTGTAAATTGGGAAAATGTAAATGGTCCCTGTTACACCATTTTGATTTTATTGAATTTATGTTGAAAACACTGAATCGATTTCTATGTATTATTTCCAAGGGGTGTCGACAATTATGTTCCGTAATGGCGGGCAATGGGGGTCGTGTCCATAGGGGAACGGCCAGGCGCACTAACGCTGCGCCAAGAACTAAAGTTTTGGCAACTTTTAGCGGGGAATTCAAATCGCACTAATAATATTTTTTCCATAAATAAATATAACTAAATAATGAAATTGAAAGAAATTGCAAAATCATTCCAACATTTCGTATATTTTCGTTAAATAAATACATACCATCAATTATAACAAAAATTCATTACAAATCCTTATAAGTTATCTAAATAATATTTTATAATACGTAATCGTTTAAGTATATATGTATCAAATAAAAATATTTGTAATAAGGACAATATTTCAATAACAACTATTAGAAAATACAATTATGCAATTTCATTCTTACAAAGCCGAGTTAATAACTCAAACAAGATCTTATATTTCAAAACAGAGCATACCAATTGCATATAAATTGTAATGAAATCATATTTTCAATAACAAAATTTACGGATTAAAATACACAGATTTCATTCCAAATAAAATCATTTTACTATACTTTGAATAAGGATTTTAGCAATTCAACTCAATGAACTAATTCAATTATTTTTCTATGATTTAATAACACATTAGCTAATGTACTGCACAAAAAAAAAATTGTATGCAGTATTTCTACAAAAAAATTGCCAATATCTGATAAATGATGTGTCGATGTAATAAGTTTTAGAGCAATACTTCGAATTATATGTACTACGAGGGCTGTCCAACAAGTACTTAGCCTCACCGGCCTATGGCGCCACTGTCGCAAGAGACATAACCTATTGTGTAGTACATTATCTTAGACGGCTACTGTTAAAATTTCAGCCGAATCGGACTCGTGTATATATATATATATATATACCAAACCAGTACAGAACCCATAAATTGATGGTACCGGAACCGGAACAGGAACTGACATTTTATTCAAGGTCAAAAATTGGAACCGAACCGGACCGTTATTTTGTTTGAAAAAGTACCGGAACCAGAACTGAAACCGTTTGTTTTATATCGGTTCTTTACGGTTCTTTTCGGTTCTGCAGTTCACCATTTTGAATATTTCTGCATTTGTCAGATATAGTTCCTCAATTATTTTTTTATTGTCTCCAACGACATTAAAATTACTTTATACTACGCATTTGAAATAAAATTCTATTGTTTTGTCGCATAATTTCGAAGAAGTATGAGTTTCCGCAGTGCAAATAATAATAATACGCATAAATACAGTTCTTCAACTCGAGATTATAATGAAGATGCACGTTTTGAGTGTAATTAATTCTAACATTAATCATTGATTGTTTATCTGTGTGTGAACGCTCTAGTGCCAAACCCAATCAATATATTAATTTGGAATTTAAAATGTAAGAGATTTATTATGATACTATGATACTAATGCGTAAAAGTAACAATGATTTGAAGTAAACAACTACTAGGCAACGACCAGACTGACATGACAAATTAATGAATAATTATATATGTTTTAATAAATGTTTGAAAAATTTCCACTATTCTTTTTTAATGTTATTAGTAAAAATTAAATACTTTCAATGTGACAAATATATATATATATATATATATATATATATATATATATATATAATTTATATATATATATATATATATATATATATATATATATATATATATATATATATATATATATATTCGTAGACTCACAAAGCTCTATTACATTCAATTTAATTCGTAATTTATAATTTAAAACTCTAAGAACCGGAACCGGACCCATTTTTACCTGCATCAAAACCGGAATCAAAACTTTGTATTGTGCAAGTACCGGAACCGGTATTTAAAATATTTCAATGCCGGAACTGGAATCAGAACTCTTTTTATGAATCTAAATTAACCGGAACCCGAACAGAACCGAGATACGATTGGGTTAAGACTAACCAATATTTTGGGTTAATCCGAATGCAAAATAACAACTGGATATTGTTAAATTTAACAGGACAGTTTTGTTATAATAACACGGTGGAACGATAATGTTACACTTTCAAATTGTTGAAATTAACACAACACTTTTGTCATAAAGATATATTGGAAAGACAAAATTACACCTATGAATAGTTAGATTAACACTAAAAAAATGCTAAAATAACATCGAAAATGGATTAAATTAACCAATTTATATGTTCAATTAAAACTAGAAAACGGTTATAATATGTAATATGCGTGTTAATTTAATACCAACAATTAGTAAGAATAACAAAATTATTTTGATTAAATTTCATGTTCAGCAAACTAGTATTTGTTAATATTTTAATATTTTTAAGATGTTATTTGTTAACTAAATCAATTATTGTTAAATTAACAAAAAAAATCGGTGTGGACACCACAAAAGTGTTAAATTTTATTACTGTGGAGTATTGGTATTTTTTGACAGTTTGTTTTGCATATATATATTTCTAATGAAAACTACGTAAAAGAAAGTTCTGTGTTGGCCACAACAAATTATTAATATTAATAATACAGAAATTGTTGATTGATTAATTGTTGGATGAATGCAAAAATTAATTTGTACTCAAGCAATAGCAATCGTTATCATTATTGGTTTTATCATTTTTTCTCTTCAAAAATATGTAGTAATAATTAGATTTTCTGCCTTAAAACGATCAGTGCATGTTTAAAAATGTGGTATCTACATAAATATACGGCGAGCAGAAGGCAATAAATTTGGAATTTCACTAATTTAACGAAATCGTCTAATGTAAGCAACCAAAGTTACGCATAAGCATTAATGACAAATGTTAAGCTATATCTTTCAATAATGAATGGTGGGAGAAAATACGGATATCGTATGCTTACACAGTAAGAAATTTTAGCCGATTTTAACATAATTTTTATGTCCCAGGAGGTTCACTACCTGTTTTCAGTTAGATTAACAGGTAAAGTTTCAGTTAAACATTTACAAACGGATTATGTTAAAAATATAACATACAAAAGTATTGTACAGTTAACTGTAGAGTATGTTAATTATATTTAAGGAATTTATGTTTGTAGATCACAATTATTATGTTATATTCTGATTTATTTACTTGTAACAATGACATAATTATATGTTATATTACATTTAATGGATGTTCAAATTTCTTTGGTATAATAGTTGGCAGGACATAGAGATCCTGTTAATATGAATGTAATTTTATGTTATGAGAACATAATTGTATTATTAAAATTACATAAATTCTATGTTATATTACATTTTGTGTATGGTATAGTAAATACAAATAATAGTTAGCAAGACATAGATATTCTGTTACTGGGTGCCTATTCTGTAATATAGCAACAGTTGATGTTGCTGCAATTGATGACGTATAGCAATATCAGATGTTGCTGTCTACAGAATAACCCTAATGTTGCTATCCTAGGGGATTTTACATGTTGATTACAGTGCCAAAATTTAAGTTGGCTATACTACATTTCAAAATATTTAATTGTTTTTGACGCCTTCGCTAGCATCGTTATTCGTTATTTTTTTAATATTTCTGTTATGTTCGTATAAAATCAGTCTTTTTAAAGACTACTCTTGTTTCCTTGTGTTCTTTTTATATTTTCTCTAAATTGAAAATAAACGCGAAGATAAAGTAACAGTAGAGCAAAAGGAGTTGTTGATGTCCATTATGGAAGAACGCCTGAATTTTACACGTGGAAAGTGGTTGGGAGTAGAAGGAAAGATCCAAGAAAGCCAACAACATTAAAATGTTTCAAATTTATTTTTATTTATAATGCTTGTACCTCTATAAATACAATTTGCAATTTTCTTTCAAATATAAAATTGATGGCTCTGAAAAGAGCCTATTTTATTTTTGGTAATGACACTACTAAAAGTATCGCTGTATGTAACGTCGCTGTAAGTTTTATGTTATTTATTACATAGGACTTTTATAAATTAATAGTAGGTTAAAAAGAAAACATATTACTTGAAGTATATATATATATATATATATATATATATATATATATATATATATATATATATATATATATATATATATATATATATATATATATATATATATATATATATATATATATATATATATATATATATATATATATATATATATATATATATATATATATATATATATATATATATATATATATATATATATATATATATATATATATATATATATATATATATATATATATATATATATATATATATATATATATATATATATATATATATATATATATATATATATATATATATATATATATATATATATATATATATATATATATATATATATATATATATATATATATATATATATATATATATATATATATATATATATATATATATATATATATATATATATATATATATATATATATATATATATATATATATATATATATATATATATATATATATATATATATATATATATATATATATATATATATATATATATATATATATATATATATATATATATATATATATATATATATATATATATATATATATATATATATATATATATATATATATATATATATATATATATATATATATATATATATATATATATATATATATATATATATATATATATATATATATATATATATATATATATATATATATATATATATATATATATATATATATATATATATATATATATATATATATATATATATATATATATATATATATATATATATATATATATATATATATATATATATATATATATATATATATATATATATATATATATATATATATATATATATATATATATATATATATATATATATATATATATATATATATATATATAT